>PYAF01001118.1:1350827-1362649 GCA_007407185.1 Glycine tomentella | reverse complement strand
TTTCCCCCCCCCCCCCCCCCCCCCCTCTCTCTCTCTCTCTCCCTTTTTGACAGTTTAAAATATATTTATTTTCTTTCTGTGGTGGCAGGAGGTTACAAAGTGAGTTGGATAATGACACTAGCGACTCGCTTACCCCACCTGCGAAAAGGAAAACAATGGAGGACTTGAGTACGTGGGGTTGACTTCATTGTTGTAACACCAACTTACTTGATTGTCAAGTGAGAGAATGAAGATAATCCAAATCTAACCTAACCCCATCTTTTAATTGAAGGTGCACCTTTCACTATAATAATGACACTTTTCTTTAATTTACTTTTTTTTGTTTCAATTTTTAAAATAAAAATAAGGAAAAGTTTCTAAATTCATTTAGCAATAATAATAATTCATACTGAAATAAAATGTAAAGTCACTCTTTTCTTATATTTGATTCTTGCTCTCGCTCGTGTAATTTGTTTTTTCTTTTTCCAATCAACTTGAGTACGGGCAAGGATAGATATAAATGCTAATTTTCATTTTGTTTCACCATTTTTTCTATCAAATGTAATACTTTAACATTAAATTGAAACAAAGGTTTCTTCTTGGTAGGATATTCCACCCACCTAGTCACCCATCCACCCACCACTACGCAAGACGTGAAGGCAAGGAATGAGTTGTTAGAACGTAGCTTTCACAATTATCTAGCAAATACTAATTCTTTTAGGCTCATCGATTGGTGTTTGGTTTTTTTTTTTTTTTTTAATGGGTAGATAAAGTGTTGGTTTAAGTGATAAAAGAATAAATGTTAAAAAATTAATCACGGAACAACGAATTTCAAAATTTAAATACGGTAAAATTAAGTTTAAAAACGTGACAAAATCTATGTATGAAAAAAAAAGTATGAGGCCCATTTTATTTGGTAAGTACGAGTCCCATTTAATGAGTATAAAAGTGGCCAACTCTATCTATCACGAAGCTGCAACTTGTAATAGGCCATTGTGCCTAAGCAATGCATCTGGTGTGGGTTCTCTCCCACGGAATTGCACAAAAACCTGCACACAGCAACATTACATGTTCAACACATTAGGTAAACATAGGAATACATATATTCAATTTGTCTTATTAACAAAGTGAACAAAACAGATTAAGTTGTGATGTGGTGTATCTTACATCAAGTGGTGGCTTGCCACCTCCAAGAGCAAGAATGGTCTCCCGGAACTTGCGCCCGGTTTCTTTAACAGCCTGTGTACGTATAAAGACGTAATTATCAAAATATCAAACATGTAACAACCAGTCAAGGAGGAACAACCTAACCAAACATGGGTCCAGGATAACTGACATCACTAAGTTTCATTATTATAATACTACCTCCTGTCTTTTGTTTAGACTAAAACTTGTTTCTTATAAAAAAGATCGGAGGAAGTAAATACTTAACTGTACAAGAAATATTTAGAGTGTGCAGGATCATTACCAACCAAGGAAAGAGAATAATATATAGGAAACATATCTAGTGAGAGTAAAACAAGAAGCTAGGATAAACACTGAACAAAACTCAATTAATTTCACCGAATTCTGATTGCATATCCCACACAATAATGTAGGATAAACACTGCTAATTTAACCAGTAGTAAATTCATTGAAATGTGATTGTTCATTATGATGGCAAAATTATTGTGATTTACAACATACATGGCATACATAAATCTACAGATGTTCCAAAAGTGCCACTTGTCTAATAAATAACAAATTAAAAAAGGAGCAAACATTCATTTTGAGATTCCATTGACATCACTTTGGTCATTTGATGATTTGAAAGATAAGTGACATCAACTTAGTACTCCAATCGTGGGAAGTAACATCAAAACGTCCCTTGGGATTAAATTGATGTCAATTTCTTTAGAGGAGGACTAAGTCCAAATCACCAATCTTTCAGGGACCAAATGATGTCAAACCAATCTTTTAGGGAACAAAATGGTAGTTTACACTTAAGAGAGTATAGGTAATATAAGGAACAGTAAACATGGAAAATAGGGGATTTTGAACATTAAACACAAAGGCAAGTCCCTAAACAGTACCTCACCACCTCCCCAAAAAAAGGGAAAAAAAAAAATACCTTGTCATTATCCAATCCAGCATCCTCAAATGCAGAGAAAGCATCTGCAGACAGCACCTCGGCCCACTGCATAACAGACAAATTCACCATAAGATATAAATAGTTCTTTCTCCACTCATTGGTGGGACAGGGAGAGTTCTATAAAGGAAAGGGGAGTCTACCACAATCAAAAAAGGAAAAAAAAAAAAAAAAAAAAAAAAAAAAAAAAAAAAAAAAAAAAAAAAAAAAAAAAAAAAAAAAAAAAAAAAAAAAAAAAAAAAAAAAAAAAAAAAAAAAAAAAAAAAAAAAAAAAAAAAAAAAAAAAAAAAAAAAAGAAGTGGAAAACACATCCAAAAAAGATCCTCAAGACACAAATAATGTGAATCATCATTAAAGCAATGCAGAATGTACCTTGTAACTATAGTATCCAGCTGCATATCCACCTAACAAATGCAAAACCAAGAATAAATAAATTTAGTTTTGTTGAGACACTAGCATAATTACAAAGAGACAAGAGGCACAGCAAACCTGCGAATATATGGCTAAAGCTGCAAAGGAACCTATCCTCTGGTAATGGAGGAATCACTTGGGTTTTCTCAGAAACTCTGCGGTCAACATCATAGATTGACTCAGGTCCCCCTGGAACATATTTTGTATGCAGTTCCAGATCTACACATGCGAATTTTAGCTGCAAATTATATGCATCAAGGAAAAACAAATATTTTAAAAACATAACATAATACAAGAAAAAAAGGTCAGAATCAGCATTAAAAACTAGGAACAATTAACATTAGATTGAAGCCTTACAGACAAGTTAGTTCATAGTTCACTTAAGAATAACAGAACCCAAGAAAATACCTCTATGAAGAAATGCAATTATAACAAAAAAAATTGAAAAGAACTAATGCCATTATAAATGAATTTTATTCCATCCTTTAGAAACAAACAACTACAGAAAGAAAATATTTGGGGTGACAAAGTATAACCGTTGCAGATTATACTTTTTTTTTGTGTGGTTGTTGTTTGGGGGGTGGGGGAAGAGTGACACACTGTATTGAAGTAGTTCTCCTTTGATAGTACAAAACCCATAAGATGCCATGGTGAACAAGACAAGAACATAAATTTGATAAGTTAATGAGAGTAACATATGCAACTTTCAAATAAAATCCAGAAAGGAATAGCCAGCCAACCAACACATTCGTACTGACCTGTCGAAGACTAAGAGAGCCAGCTCGAAATGTCCTAGCAGCAACAAGCTTCAAATATACTTCTTCAGGAAGACTCTCCCCAGTTTCAAAATGCCTTGCAATGCCCATTAAAGTTTCTCTATAGTAACAAAAAAAAAAAAAAAATCCGTAAATACAACATACATAATGCTCTGGTTAAAAAACCATAATGTTACTTTACGAACAGAAGATCCTAATATGAAACTGATAAGAACTGAACCAGAAAATGAAGAAAAATGATGAATTGTATTGATGTAAAAGCAGTTACAGCAAACACTAAGTGAATTTGAGGTGCACTCAACCTCCTACAGGTTTTCCAATCCCCTTTCCCTCTCTTTTCCTTCTATTTATAATATTCCCCCTCTAGTAACTAGCTGTCAGTTACTTCAGTTAGTTAACTAGCTACCCGCTAACTACTAACAGAGCCACTAACTGACTTTTCTTCTATTATACACCTGACCCCATCTATTAATAAATCTATCAATATCCTCCCCTTCAAGATGGACCTTGTCCCCTAGGTCCAATTGAGGAAAAACAGTTCTGATTTCTTCCAGACTCTCCCAGCTATCTTCATGATGTGGCAGTCCTTGCCATTTAATCAGCACTTCTTGCTGCCCCTCCTCTGTAATTCTTTCTTGCATAATCTGCTCAGCTTGCACTTGCAGTTCTAAATTCTCATTCAGAGCCCTAGGTAAGGGTTGTGGAGAACAAGTAGACTTAACAGCTTTCTTGAGTAAAGACACATGGAATACAGGATGAATTCTGCTATCCTCTGGCAGTTCCAGCCTATAAGCCACTTCCCCCACCTTCTGACTTACCTTATAAGGTCCATAAAATCTTGGGCTTAACTTCTCATTTGGCTTTTTTGCCAAAGATTTCATCCTCTAAGGCTTGCAACTTTAAAAATGCCCAATCTCCTACTTGAAATTTCATTTCTCTTCTATGTTTATTAACTTTATTTGCATATTTCTTCATCTGATCTTGAGCTTTTAATAAAATCATCTTCAATTCCTGAATCAGCTCATCCCTGTCTTTGCTCAGCTTATTAACTTCCTCTAGTTTAGAAGGTAGATCAGCTCCCTTGATTAACAAGGGAGACTCCTTCCCATATAAAGCTGTGAAAGGAGACATCTTTGCTGAAATATTGTAATTAGTATTAAACCAGAACTCAGCCCAAGCCAACATAGCAGGCCACTGCTTTGGTTTAGTACCAGTCAAGCACCTTAAGTAAGCTTCTAAACACCTGTTCACCACTTCTGGCTGCCCATCTATCTGAGGATGGTATGCAGTGCTCATTTCAGCTGTATGCCTGCTTACCTGAACAGCTCCTTCCAAAATTGGCTCATAAACAAGCTGTCCCTATCTGAAACTATAGAATTTGGAAACCCATGCAACCTGACCACCTCTTTTATGAATACATCAGCAATCTCTTTGGCAGTATAAGGATGAGATAATGCTAGGAAGTGAGCATACTTTGTCAGCCTGTCTACTATTACCAAAATAGTATCCTTGCCTTGAGCTTTAGGCAAGCTGCCAATAAAATCCAGGGATATATCAGTCCAGACCTTATTAGGAATAGGTAAAGGCTGTAATAACCATACTGGAGCTAATGTACTGGCCTTATTCCTTTGACAAGCCTCACATTCAGCCACATACTGCCTCACAGCCCTCTTCATTCCATGCCAAAACACCACACCAGCCACCCATTTCAGAGTTCTAAAGAACCCTGAATGGCCTCCTACAGGTGAATCATGCAGCTCTTTTAAAATTACAAGAATCCTAGAAGAATTTCTGGCCAATACCAATCTGTCCTTGTAGTATAATCTTCCCCCTTTTATGACATACCCTGACTTCTTCACTATCTTAGTTAACAGCCCTTTATACACATCATATACTTGAGGATTATTATGCATTTCCTCCTCCCATTCAGGCCATTCCTCCTGCTGTACAATAGAAATAGCAGAAAAAACAAATTGCCTAGAAAGTGCATCAGCTACTATATTCTCCCTTCCAGGTCTGTATTGTATCTCAAAATCATAACCAATCAATTTATTAGCCCATTTAAATTGATCCTCATTTAACAGCTTCTGTTCATTCAGAAAATTCAGACTATTCTGATCTGTTTTAATCACAAACTTCCTCCCCAACAAGTAATGTCTCCACCTTTTTACTGCCAGCATTACAGCCATCAGTTCTCTCATACTGACTTGAGCTGCCCCCTTTCTGACAAAGCCTTGCTCCAGAAAGCTAGAGGCCTTCCCTCTTGCAGCAACACTGTCCCTAACCCAGTTCCAGATGCATCTGTCTCCAACATAAACAGCTTGGAAAAATCTGGTACTTTTAAAACAGGCAACTCCTTCATGGCTGTCTTTAACTATTCAAAAGCAACAACAGCCTCTTCTCCCTACTTGAAAGTATTTTTCTTTAACAGTGCATTCAATGGTTGGGCTATCCTCCCATAATTTTTAACAAATCTTCTATAATACCCTGTCAGCCCCAAAAATCCTCTCAACCCCTTAGTATCTTTAGGTTCAGACCATTTTGATATTGCCTCTTAACTTGCTTGTATCAGCTTCCACCCCCCTACCAGAAATAATATGTCCCAAATACTCTAAGGACCTTTGCCCAAAACTACATTTTTTTCTATTTACATACAACTCTTGTTGCTGTAACACTTGCAACACAGCCCTTACATGCATATTATGTTCCTCCAAATTATCACTATATATCAGAATGTCATCAAAGAACACCAATACAAACTGCCTCAAGAAGGGTCTCATTACCTCATTCATAAGAGCTTGGAAAGTGGTAGGAGCATTGGTCAGCCTAAAAGGTGATAAGTGTCTTAATTCAGTTAAATTCAAGTTTCAAATGCAGGCACTTATCTTTTGAATTCAATAACTTTGCTTATAAACTTGTCCTAAACCTAGTTAAATTATATTTATTACTTGTATGAATGTAGTTTTTATATTTTGGAAGATTAATCCAATCATGTTTTGTATTTTCATAGATTCCGTAGATTTCCGAGGCTTCCGAATAAGCAAAGCAAGCAAGGAGGGCTAACATAGCAGACCTGGAAGGTGCAGAAAGCAAATCAGACCCAAAAATGACTCATAACAGCAAAACTGGGGGTGCAGAAAGCAAAATCAGGCCAAAAAACCCACCAGAGTACCTTTAACTCGCCCAAGCGAGTGAATATAGTGTATTTTGCTCGCCTGGGCGAGCAGAAACAGCAAATGGGCCACTTGAAGGCCAAGTGGACGTGCACGTGGGCTGCAAGTTGCATTTAACTCGCCTAAGAAAGTATTTCATGAAGAAATTGGTCGCTTGGGCGACCAAACTCGACCAGGCCACCTCCTATAAATACCCAAGCACCCCCCAAGGCAAAAGGCATCCCTTCCATTCCATTTTTCTTCATTCCTTTGCTTTTCTAAGCTTTTTCTTTAGTTTAGGTTCTTAAATATTAGTATTAGGTAGGTTAGGAAAGTGAGAGAAGTGAAATTTAGTGTGGAGACTCTGCCGGAAAGAAGCGGTGATGGGGCCCTTCATCAATTCTTCTCTTAAGAAGGTTCTCTCCATGCTTGGTTAGTTTCTCTTGTGGATTGGATGTAATCTTCTACTTTTAAGTATCTCTTTTAATATTTATTTATACATAAGTCTTTTCTATTTATTATTGGTAATTTTATTTCGTACTTAATGCTTGATCCTACTTGATCACTAGTATCACGAACTTAAGCTCGAAGTGAGACTGAAAAGTAATCTTAGGGTTTGAACTGAATAAATTTACTCTTTACGTTACGTTGCTAGACATAGAGCATAACGTTTAGATTGCAAATAAGCACGCGAATATAATCGTAACGTTGGGATATTTATTGCATATGCGAGGGATCGATATTTGATAAATATTCTTAGGATTCTCAAATGCGAGGGATCGATTTGGGATGATTTTATGTGTGCATCAATAATAAAAGAAAATAACTTATGCATGGTAATATTAATTGAATACTAAGGGTATGAACGATGAAATCCAATCCTACATTCTTAACTTAAACAAATTCGTTTTACTAGTTTTCGTAATCTTTCGTAACTTTCCGTAAACTTCCGTAATTTTTCGTAATCTTTTGTAATCTTTCGTACTAAGTTTATTATTTCTGTTTCTTCTAAATTTTCATAATTTCTATTAATCCGCAACTACATGAAACTCCGTTCACACTCACTGTACATAAACTATTAAACTGTTAAACTTTATTTGAATTAATTGAGTGAAAATCAAGTCCCTGTGGAGACGAACTTTTATAAATTTTGTAACTTACAACGACAATTGGTACGCTTGCCAAAAGTCTAACAAAAGGCATAACCAAGAACTCATAATGTCCTTCATGAATCTTAAAGGCTGTTTTCTGCACATCTTCCTCCTTCATTCTGATTTGGTGATACCCTGCCCTGAGATCTAACTTGGAGAACCATTCAGCCACCCAATCTCATCCAACAACTCCTTTATTATTGGCATCGGAAACTTATCAGGTACAGTAATTTTATTTAAAGCTCTATAATCAACACAGAATCTCCAGCTTCCATCTTTTTTCTTAACCAGAATTACAGGACTAGCATAAGGACTAATGTTGGTCCTAATAATTCTTGCTGCCAACATGTCTCTCACCAGCTTCTCTATCTCATCTTTCTGATAATATGGATATTTGTAGGGCCCCAAATTAGGTATCCTATTCCCAGGCTGAATGTTAATAATATGATCCTTGCTTCTATTGGGTGGCAAGCTGTGAGGTTCCTTAAAAACCTCACTGAATTGATCCAATGCTTCCATCACAGAAACAGGAATCTGTCCTCCTTCTTTGGCTTCTACAGATTTTAACTCCACCATGAACCCCTGATCTTCCTTCAGTAAAACCCATTGAATAGATTTTAGATTGACAGCAGCCCTAATTAATTCTAGGTCAGCTTTCAAACTTACTTCTTTATCCTCCACTTTTACAGTCAAGGTTAATTTCTCAAAATTAGCCTTTACTTCCCCCAAGCTAGCCAACCAGTCCACCCCTAACACAAAATGAGCCCCACCTAACTCAAACAAATAACAATCCTGCATAATTTTCAACCTTGGTAACTCAATGACCAAGCTTCTACACAAGCCTTGACATCTCACCTTGTGTCCATCTCCCACTTCTATAGAGTATGGATTAGTCTTAGTTACCTCCAATTTCATTTCCTTCACTAGTTCTGTTGAAATAAAATTGTGGGTAGCTCCACAATCTATCAAGATCACCACCCTTCTACCCTTAATCTTGCCCCACAATTTGAGGGACCTCTTTGTAGTAAAACCCTCAATATTGTGTAAGCATAGTTGATACAGCTCTTCACTTTCCTCAGCTGCCTTGTCTTCTTGCAATTCCTCTTCCTCCTCTTCTTCCATCACCATCAACCTTAATTGCTTATTTTTACACACATGGGTAGGGTGATATTTCTCTTCACAGATAAAACACTCCCCCTTCCTCATCTTTTCATTCACTTCCACTGGGAACAGTTTGTGGAATGTCCTCCTTCCCCTCCAACTCTCACTACCATTCTTAGCTGCCATTCCAGATTCTACTCCCTTCCCTGCCACTGTTGGCCCTTCTTTCCAATTCTTTTGGCTCTAGAAATTGTGTTTCTGTAAAGAAAATTCCCTCCCATTGCTTCTTGGCAGTTTTGCCAAGACCCTTATCTTTTCCTCCACCTGTCTTGCCTTGCCCATGACCTCCATTAAATTTCTTGGGTCATGCAACCTCACTTCTGTACTTATTTCTTCTTTCAGACCCTTCAAGAAAACTTCCACCAAGAACACCTCATCCAGCCTCTTCACTGTACCTACCAACTTCTCAAATTGGCTTATAAAATCCTGCACTATCTCCTCCTGCTTCAAAGCTAATAAGGTCTGAAATGGACTTCCCATCATTGACCCTTGGAATCTTTGAGTAAGTGCAGAGACGAACCCTTCCCAAGACTGGTTCAGGTTTCTCTGCTCCCACCATTGAAACCACCCCAGTGCCAAAGCCACCAGAACCACCTCCATTCTTTCTTCTTCGTTTATCTCCTGCAACCGGAAGAAACGCTCCACCCTAGCCAACCACCCAAATACATCCTCCCCCACAAACGTCGGCATCTAAGATTCCGCCAACGCGACCCACTGTCTCGCTCGTTCCTCCGCGGTTTTCCCCCTGGTTCCTCTTCGCGCGCGTCAACTGGCGACACTCACACGTCAAATGGCGGCACTTGTTTCTCCAGAGCCATCACTAATCTCTGCATCATCGCTTCCATCGACCCAAACCGCGCTTCCATCACCTTGCAACTCTCCTCCAAGGCCCTCTCTATCGCATCCACACGAGCTTCCATTTTCGTGCTGCCTTTAGCCAACATTAACACTTCACAGCTCCAGAATCGGAGCTCTGATACAGTTGATAAGAACTGGACCAGAAAATGAAGAAAAATGATGAATTGTATTGATGTAAAAGCAATTACAGCAAACACTGAGTGAATTCGAGGTGCACTCAACCTCCTACAGGTTTTCCAACCCCCTTTCCCTCTCTTTTCCTTCTATTTATGATATTCCCCCTCTAGTAACTAACTGTCAGTTACTTCAGTTAGTTAACTAGCTACCCGCTAATTACTAACAGAGCCACTAACTGACTTCTCTTCTATTATACACCTGACTCCATCTATTAATACATCTATCAGAAACTCACCACCTAATATTAGCAGTTAAAAGGGATTAGGCCACTCAACAAACAAGCCTAAAAATGCCCAAGTACCCCATAAAGGTCCAATAGAAAGAAGTTGAAATGTTGAATATAAAAGCAAGAACAAGCAATGCTGACACAATGGATAGTTGGAAAGAATCAATTTTCCAAAACATAAGGCAAAAGTTATTCAGAAGACATTGATCAAAAAGAGGATCAACCATAGCATATAATAAAATATATGGTGGGGAATAACATACAAGGTTCTTTCTTCACTCAGGTTATGACAAGAGGAAGGATGAAAATAACATCAAAGCAAGTGGAAATATTTACTTACCTATGGTAACACCAGTTTTCCATGAACTGAGAAGGTAACTCAACAGCATCCCACTCTATCCCTCTAATACCAGCAACCAGACCCTCATCTTGCTTAGTAAGCATATGTTGAAGAGCATGACCAAATTCATGGAAAACAGTCTCAACCTGAGAAAAAGGAAAAGGAAAAGATAGTGTAAACCATAATGAATTTATAGATAAGTGCACAAATTAGGCTAATTCTAGTCAGTAACGTATTATATCAGTTGATATTTTATCAAGCCAAAATTTTAATATTTTTTATTTTCATGAAAAATTAAATATGAGCAACATGATAACCCAACCCAATCCTACCTGGACTATTTTGTTTTCCATTGCACACTAATTTATGAATATTTTGATTGCAGTGTGATCAAGATATAGTGTAATTCAGCTTAAATAGCCAAGGAAACTCTTTTGTCTAACAGATAATGATCATAGCAAAAATTATAAAATAGACAAATACATCATGTAAAATTGAGGTTACCTCACGGAATGTCATTAGACTTGGCTTGTTTCCTACTGGAGGAGTTTGATTGCACACTATGTGAGCAACAGGCAATCTTGCTGAGGTGCCATCACGCGATAATACACGACTACGAGCAAAGACTTCATTCATCCATGCACCTTGCCTTTTTTCAGCAGGACGACTATAAGGATCAAAATAAAAATACGCAATTGGACTACCAGAAGAATCCTTAACACGGAAGAACCTGACATCATTATTCCAGACCTGAATAACAATACTTGTGTTAGGAAGTTTAAAATAGATGCTCCTCATACAAGAATCAAATCTTAACAGAAGGGTATCTAGTTTACCGGAGCTAGACCATCAGCTGGCTCAATTTCAATGCCAAAAAGTGATTTTGCAAGGTTAAAGAGTCCATCCATAACCTTTGGCAGAGAGAAAAAGGGACGCAGTTCTTCCTATGAGATACAGCAGCAGAAGCATGAGCAATTCCAAGGCCAATAAAGTGTTTACATTAAAAAAGAAAGACTGAAACATTAATTAAAAACAATAAAATATTGTTGAACCGCAGGAACACTAGTCAATGGTGTGAACAATGATTAGCAAATCATAAACCGTCATTAGACAGTGGGAGGAAGAAACTCTTACATGTGGTTGGCAATTGACATGCATAGAAATAATAGCTTTCCAAATTTAAAAAGTGCAATTAACCAAATTATGAACCTTTCAAATATCAGATTCATGAAAACATGTATTCATTGGATATTTTATCACAGCAACCAAGGTTGTTAAAATCGAGATTTTACCTAGGATCGGGAGAGGGGATGAAAGATCGTAAATCGGGGATCGTAAGATCGGATCGAGATCCTACCTACGCCAATACTCAATACCTAAAATTTCTATATATAATCTATATGCATAAAAAACTCAATAAATAAAAAAACAAAACTAGATTCATATATAAATTCATAAGTACA
>PYAF01001118.1:1319043-1350727 GCA_007407185.1 Glycine tomentella | reverse complement strand
CGAACTCGAGCCCTACCTTTTTATTCAGCCCTGCGTAAGATCGGTGAGGATCGGAGATCCCACGATCTTACGATCAAAATCGCGATCTTGCCGCGATCTCACTCGGCGCCGATCCTGCAACCGATCCGGATCGCGTTCCTCTGAAAAATCGTAGGATCGTACGATGTTACGATCCGGAGCGCGATTTTAACAACACTGACAGCAACAAATATTTTGCAGGCTTATGATAAATTCTTGTTACTGTACCATAGGAAAGAGCATTCAAGTGTATAAAAAGTGATAACAATGCAACAGCTAACAAGATAGCGGTATAAAAAGTATTGATTGCATGAAAAATTCTATGCAAAAACAATGCATTAAATATTAAATAATGTGGAATGGAAATTGATCTTTCTTCTAATCATTCAAAATTTCTTTATTGTTCAGTGTAACAGTTAATTAACCTTGTTTTCTAACTGATAACAGAGACAGAGAGAGAGAGAGAGAGAGAGAGAGAGAGAGCAAGAGAGCAACCTCATTAATATCATATTTTGACTCACGTAGCCTCTCACTCCAAAAGGTAATGTCCCAATGAGTCAAATCACCAGCTTCCAATGCTCCCTGACTTTTGGAGAATTCCTTAAGGTCTTCAATATCTGCGAGGAAGAAAGATGCAAAACCTAAGTTATTTCCTGATTAAAGGAAGGCACACCTATATATAAAACCAAATGTAAATAGATAAATACAGTCACTTAGAGCATATATGTCAGACCTATTATGTGTTGGAAATTAGAAATCCTTCCAAAAGGACAATTTTCTTCTTCTATTTTGGAATAGGCTTAATTATGTTTTTAGTCCCCCAAATTTTTAATCCCTCAAATTTGAAAGTATCAGTTTTAGTCCTTTAAATTTAGTAATTTACTGTCTAGGGACTTTTGAAAAAATCATTTCAGTGCCTCAAATTTAGTGATCAGAGAAGAAAGACGTATTTTCTTTCAAATTTGAGGGACTAAAATGACTTTTTTTTTTTTTTAATTTGGGGGACTAAACCAAATTCACCCCAAATCTCAAGGACTAAAACATAATTAAGCATTTAGAATAATGACGATGAAAGGCTAACTCCAGAAAGCTTATATGCAATGCATTTTCCCCATAAATAATATATATATACACACACACAGAGACATGATTTAAAGCCTGATGCAAACACAAAATAAGAAACACATCTTATACACAATACCTTGCACTGCAGCATCCCAGGAAGCCCTGCGAAGCTTTTCAAGGAGTTCTTCTGCTTTATCAACAGTTGCCATTTTGGTTGCCATGCTAACCTGAAAGATCGATTATACATTAGGTCATTAGCAACCTACAATTAAATTGTATTCTTAATATAGCATATGAATCATACCTCGGCATAGTTATTGTAGTTTAGAAGCTTGGCCTTTTCCAACCTTAGCTTTAAAATTTGATCAATTATTCCTGTATTATCCAAATCTCCACTAGATGCACGTGATACATATGCACGGTAGATTTCTTCACGCAAAGAACGGTTGCGAGCATGTTGCATAACAGCAATAAAACTAGGAGCATCTAATGTAATTATCCATGGCCCATTCTCAGCGGTGGCATTTTCATGCCCCTGCATTTGCCCATTAAGTAACCAGAACTCAACATATAGCTGATTGTCATACCTTGAGAATATGATGAAAGTACAAAACATGTCAACATGACATACCTTGGATACTGCACTCTGTGCAGCCAACCCAAGAGCCGTAGCAGGTAATCCTTCAATTTCCTTCTTATCAGTGATTAGCTTTTCAAACTTCTTTGTTGCATCCAGAACATTTTCCCCAAACTTTTGTGATAACTTTTCCAGCTCCTATGGATGAAATCAAGACAGAAAATAAAAAAATAAACATAAAAGAAAAGCACCATTAATTGAAATTTTATTAAGTTATGAAGTCCAATCACTTTGCTTCTGAAATTTGAGCAAAAGAAAAGCATTATTTAATCAGAATTTATTACTTGGTTTAATTTGGAGTTGAGATATTAGGAAAAATCATCCACTGTCATGAACTGCTAATAAAATTGGGATTTAAAAGTGCTGATAAAAGCTACCATTTATGTTTTTTTTTAGTTGTTAAAATAAGTTAAATAACACACTGCTCACCTGTTCAATTTTGTTAAAACTTTCTCTTTTATCATCTTCAAGAGAAACTCCATTAAGAACCGCCTCCTTTATTTGGCCTGCAAAGGCACGAGTATTTTTTTATTTGGTAAATGTAAAATGGCGAGCTCCAAATAATACATATGTTTAAAATCAAGTGAACGGTGAATGGAACTACAGTTTGATGTTTAGCATGGCATCATGAGTATAGATTATAGAAGTTCTTCAACATTTAATACAAAGTAACATGGATATTCCATAACACAAGTCAAACATAAAAAACTAGAGCACACACAATATCTCCTTCACACAGTGAAGCTCAACATCAAATTACCAAATGAGCAGATCCATAAATCAGGAAATTTTACACCAACTACACACCCAGCACCTTCCATCTCATTAAACAAAAGCCTAGAAGCTGAGCAGCAGCATCAGGATATAACCCAAGAGCAATTTCAAGCAACTTTTAGCATAAAAAACATGGCAGTACTCAAATAAATTCACATCACAAGAAAAGCACAGCAACAAGACATCTTGATAACTTACTTTCAACTATACGTTTGCGAGCATCACTAAGTGTCTGCCAATTAGGAGACTCCTGAATGGCTTTGAACGCATTATAAATAGGTTTGCTTTGATCCAGTCTAAGCTGAAACTTAACTTTTTCTGCCTGCAAACAAAAAAGTAATCCACTAATCCTTGTTAGCACACCAAAGGTAACGACTTAAAACAGAAACAAACACAAGAATGACAAGATATACTCCACCCCCCATCCCAAAAAAAAACCGAAATTCACTGCTCATGTGTTATAACTGAAGCAAAAAAAAGAAATTAAACCCCATAAAGCGTCACTATACCCCAAAAATAGTAAACATATTAATACAAAAACATAATACTACCCGCCAACAGAAAAAAAGTTAAAAAATTGCACAAATACACATAAAAAAAAAAAAAAAGCACCCATTTGTTTCATTTTATTTAAAAAACAATACCTGCACATCTTCAATAGCAGAACGTAGCTCCGAACTATCCTTAACAGCCTTGAGATGATTAACCATGCCCCAAACTACAGATAACTGGTCAACAATCTTCTCCAATGGTTCCACCAACTTTGGCCACGACGGTTCCACGCTGCGTTCGAGTTCCTCCAATTCACGTTCCTACGAAAAAAAACACCCATTAAGCAAACCGACCCCAAAACCCGAATCAGAATCCAAAACGAGAGAAAAGGAGGGAACTTGTTATTGTTACCAGCTTGCCGAGGAGGGCGCGAATGCCGGGTCGCACGTGTTTGGGCTCAACGACATCGAAGGGTGGGAACTCGAAGTTCTGCAGAAGAGGATTGCCTTCGTCTAATGAAGAAGCAGCCATGGCGGGAGTAGAACGGGAGGAAGAAGCGCGAAGAGGGGAAGTGGACTTGCGGAGTGTGTGGAGGCAGAAGGAGAAGGAAGAGGACCAGAGGGGACAAGGGTGGGATTTTGGGAATTGTTTGAGGTGTGAAAGGGAACGAGAAGTGCAGTTTAAGAGTGGAGGGATTGCGCGAGATAAAGGGAGAGTGAGGCTAAGGCGTGTTGCCATTAGCATGTTTGCTATAAGAAGGGCACCCCCTAGAGATGACCGTCTCATTTTTTAGAAGGTTCTGTCTCTCTATCGAATGCTTTTTTTGGCCAAGGTTCGACAAAAATCTCTTTAGGGTGGAATACTTCTTTCTCTTTCTTTTTTTTTTTTTTTTTTTGAAATAAGTATCTTCATGGCAGAAAGTCATGAGAAAATTTTGAGAAAAATAAAGTATTAATCAAGAGATAACTTTTCTTCTCATAAATGTTATATTCGCATAATCAGACATCAAACTCTTCTCATATACTTAAAGCATTTAAGTTATCGTATTAAAAGTTTAATCTCTTTTATTATATCTAACTTTCATTAATTTTTATTTGTCATCTTAATGATTAACTACTATTACTATGATGTGTTGCTAACACATCTTAGTTTTTAAGGCTTATTTAGTTATAATTCAATCCATAATTAGAAATATAGGCTAGAATTAGTTAAGTTATTTATTTATTTGCTATTATCTCATTTTATGACCATTTTGTTAATTCAGAGCCAAAAAGAGGAAAAAAAGAAGAAAAGAGGAAAAGCTCAAGTCTCTCGAACAGTCGACGTGACTAGCATGGGAATCCGCGCGAGTCGTGCCAAGACGCAAGGATCAGCCTGCAAGCTCGAGTAAGCCGCGCTATCAGCGCCACATCTCGCGTGAATCGCGCTAATCATCCAAAAGATCAAGCTTCGGTTCGAACAAGCAACGCTATCAGCGTGGATATCCACGCGAGTAGCGCCAAGTCATCAGGATGAAGCCTTCAGTTCGAACCAGTCGCGCTAGTCGCGCCATATGCCGCGCTGTTAGCGCCAGATGCCTGGAAACAAGTATTCAATTCGAATATCTCACGCGATTAGCGTGAGATGCCACGCGATCAGCGCCATAATTATTTTGTTTCCTTATTTTAGATTATTTTGCACGAAAATAATAAAGAAAGAGGATTTTTATTACCCTAATTAGTAGAAGACTGGGCAAGGATAAAAAGAGGCTTATGGGCTGATAAAAGACACTTCTTGCACATTGCTTACATACTTTTACGGAGAGAAACACACTGAAGAGAAGATTAAGCCAAAGATCAACGGAAGATTTGAGGGATTTTGAATGCTTCTTCTGCCCTTGTATTTCTTGAGGTTAGACATGAATATGTCTTGCTAATCCCTTTTATTGTGGTTCGGGCCAAAACCCAATGTGAACTCCTCTGTAATTTGATTGGTATTAATTTGAGATTATTATGATTGCTTTATTTTAATCTGTTCTTCATTGTTATATTCTTTCTTAGAATTAGTCATTCTATTTAAGTTCTTAGGGTTAGAATTCGCAATAGGAATGTTGGGATTCTAATTTCTAACAGGAGTAAAATAACAGTTTTTACATTGCCTAGGGATAGGGATGTATGATTGCAGAAACCTTATGATATATTCTTTTAAATGCTTAACTTGATAGGAATCGCTAAGGAATTAGGATTTTTAATTGGGCTAAAGGGTTAAATTGCTAAGGAATTAGGATTTAACTAAATTTGGAAAGATATATCCTCTGAGTAATCAGAAGTAATTGAATTTAATAACCAATCAAGTGAAAGAGGTAGGGATCAAAGAGGATTGTGTTCTGACCACAATTATTTCTCTTAAATGTGTTACAATCCATTTTAATTGCTTTTACGTTCTTGTTAATTTCTGTCATTTATTTAATTGCATAATTCTACATCACAACACTACTCTTTTTAAAACAATTTATTTCCTTCCAATCTCTTAGATAGTAAGTTACGATAAAATTAGACATTCAATCCCTGTGGATACGATACTCTACTTACTCTATTACTTGAAACGAACGGTACACTTGCCGTTTTACATTATTAAGAAGTTAATTTCTCAGATGAATTAAGATTTAAGATTCAAATATCAATTATAAAATATCTTTATTTAGTGTCTATTTGTGTCTTGGATATTGTTGTAGGAGAAAAATTAATTATTAAGTAAAATGTAGAGGGCATCTTTTGCTTTTTTAGTATCAGACGTAATTTTATTTTACAGAAGCAATTGATAGCATGTTTGAATTTTACTTTAGACTTTTAAGAATATAAGTTGAACAAAAGCTACAAGCAATGAACTTTAAAGAGTTCAAATGGAGTAAGGTATTTGACAACTAGATTATAGTCCTTACTCATCTTTAAGGAGTTGTAAATGTAAAGTCTTGTTTTTTTAATTCTAGAGGTTTTTCATGCATTGAATTCGGACACCATCTTTTCTCTGAAATTTTTATCAACAGAGAAAATAAGTTTGAGTTTTCCTCGGATCATGATTTAGATTTTTCCAATGTAAAACCAAATACGCAATAATTTTAAATACTTTTGTCTAAGTTATTCATCGTAGTATTACTTGTTAGCTCTTAAGCTTGGATGCCTTGTTAAATTTCGAATATGCTAAGGTGGTGACTTGTGAAGATTTTGTTTAACGTTGGTTCGGTGTGATGATTCCCTTGTCTTGTTTTGGTTTTGCAAAGTCTCAAAAATGACTAGTTTTTTCACATTTTCATTCGTCGTAGTAAAGCAATAATGTTACATGTTGCATTGGGCTGACAATATCACTGTAAGGTTGTATATCAAAACTGGTTATTGATCTTGGAATACCCTATGAGGTAAAAGAATTCGAATCAGCACCGAGCTAAACTTCATGCAGTGAAAGAGGCTGATTGGATTAATGGGAGAATATCAACAATTCTTATCATACTAGTTATCACTCCAAAGGAAGTAGGGAAAAGTAGTCTTTTAATCCGCAACTGCAATTGCAACCGCAATATTAAGATTTTTATGGTTTCTGAAACCATATCTCGATGGTAACTACAGCCACATTAGTCGTATCAATCCGTAATTTTCTGTAGTATCAAATATCATGACATATCAGTAACTGCAATTTCAAAAACTGAACCAGCTAGTAGGTATTATAGAAATGTGGTCATCTTAAGCGTTTACTGCATATATGTATGATGTATCTATACATAGATCAAGTTTTTCTAGACTCGTGCATATAAAGGCTCCTGGCTAAATTTTTTATGCTATCCTCTTCCATGAATCAGGAAAACTGATCATCTTGAACTGCTTGCCAATAAGACCATAGTGTTGTTACCTGTCACTGCCACCGCCGCAGCCATATAGCAAACTAAGTACGTGAGAGAACATCAAACTACAATTTTCATCAGAGTCAGAAGTGTCAAGTGCAAGCTTTTTCGTCGAGAAAAAGAAAAACAAATTCAAAATCTCATGTGTTAGCTTCAGAAGTTCTCCACACGATTAATATCAGATTACTGGTATCATTTCGTATCTGTATCTTTTTCTATTTTATAATTAGAAGTTTAGAAGGGATACAAATGAATTTAGGATGCACACAAATGAAATTGAAGTGAAATCTGATGGACTTTTTCATTGCACTGTTGTGTTCAACTGCCTAGTCTCAAATTAAGATCAATAAATGCAGGAAAAAATAAATAAATAAATTTATGAGAAAAAAAATTAGAAGAAACCAGAACACTGCACATTTTTTTATGTGGTATGTCTTGAATTTATATAGTTTAAAAGGAGTGCATTTGGCTTATTTGAGGTTAAATTCAGTACGATATGATTTTAAGCTTTATGGTTATCAGGTTTCAAAGTCCAAAGCCATTACATTATCAATCACTAGCTTGTTGGACAGTAATAGCTTCAAATGATTCGAGGAATAAGGATAAATAAGGGAATCCAGGTATTCTTCAATTAGCAATTGCAATTTTCCTTTTATTGTGCTGATCAAGCCAGCTTATTAGCATAGGCATGGCTAATCAACATTATTAACATCCGGGAAATGAAACATGATATGATTTGACATAAATGCATATCTAATGGAAAATTTTTCTCTCATTTGTTGTACTTCATGGTTGCTTTATCAAAACCAATGGTTGGAAATTGTTTTGCACACTCCTCAAAATCTTGGCGAAGCTTTGCAATCTCTGACTGAAAGTAAGATGACTTAATTGTGGCCAAGAAGTCCTTCAATTTTGTTCCTGATTAGAATAAATTCATCAGCAACTATATGTTAGCTTATTGAAGCACTTATAAATCCTCAGCAACTCAACAAACCAGCAGTGTCCAGATAAAACAAACACAAACTCGGAAAAGATGTTGAAGATCTAGGAACCTTTGCACTCTGACTTGATCTTCACAGCTAAATTTACAGCTGCATCAAAAAAACTCTGCCACCATAACGAAATCCTCCTCAACAAATCCCCTAGAAGTAAGAGCAGGAGTTCCTGAAATCCAACTATTAAGATCAAGTAAACGAGTAATGAAACCAAAATCAAAACGAAGATCCTGTACACATTCTGATGCCACCAGGAACCATAGCAGACACATCTGGAATTGGGTTTTTGTTAGCTGCAATGTGAACTGATTCCAACACCTTCTGAACTCTGGAGCCATCAATACCCTGACAAAGATTGTTTCATAAAAAGAACGTTCGTCTCACTTTAATATTACTGTTTAGATGAAATATTACAGCTTTCTTTTATGAGTCCAACTTAATCTGTTACTTTTGCAAGGATTTACAATTTCTCTTGAAGTAAATCATGACAGTGGTTAGTGACAAAGATTGTTTCATTAAAAGAACGTTAGTCTCACTTTAATATTACTGTTTAGATGAAACATTACAGCTTTCTTTTATGAATTCAACATAATCGGTTACTTTTACAAGGATTTACAATTTCTCTTGAAGTATATCATGACAGTGGTTAGTTATCTGTAACTTCAATTCAGCTTTGTGACAATAACACAAACAATCAGCGCTAAATGTTATAATTTCGTAACATAGTATATTGTTTGATGCTTGTATCTCTCTCAATTAAAAAAAAAAAGTAAAATAAGATAATCATTATGTACCTGCTTGAATGCAACAGCTAAACCAGTAATAGAGTGGAAGTGAGGACCACTTTGTATTCCAGGGAACACAGCTCGATTGATTTTGTCTTCATAGTCATACAACACCTTCAAATAAGTTAGAAAAATTAGTGTTGCCCGTTTGGCTCATGCCATGAATTTATTTTTGCAGACTAAAGCACAACATGCCAAAATCATGAAAACAAGACTTAATAGATAGTATAAAAGCCAAAAGTATGCCAGAAAGTCAAATAAAACTTGTTCAGGAATGAACCTCTTCTCCTTGTTTGTTAATTTCTTTTACCCCCTTCCTGAAGAAGATCATAGCTCCCCAAGGGCCACGAAGGGATTTGTGAGTTGTGGTAGTCACTACATCTGCATAATCAAAAGATGAAGGGATAACATTGATAATCGCATTTTATACTTAGCTTTGGGTATAAAAACTAAATCTTTTGTTCCTACTTAAATCATTGTTTTCACCCCTTTTTAGTTCAAAAGATTTAGTTTTTATACATCTACTTAGTTATGTAAATTTGGAATTTAGTCTCATGTTTTAAATCTTTTGAAATATAGAATTGGAGTTGGGTTATGGAGAATCTCAAGATCAAGGTCAAAGTAGAATGTTACCACCTGCCAAGTCAAAACAAAGAGTGCGGCCCAGCCAAACACAAGTCCGAAAGCAACCTTTCATTGGAAGAAATCCAGGCCTAGCTGAAATATAGTGTTTGCTGGGCCAGAAGTAAGTCAGTAACATTTCTGGAGGCAATTCTAGCCCAACTAAAAGAGTAGGCTAGCCCAGCTAGCACACTGATAGAGAGTGACTAATTTTGAGAAATGATGTTTTAGCCCAACTAGGCCATCTGGTCAGCCCAGCCAAAATCCTTCTAGTAAGCAGTGCTGAGGATCTGGCCCCGCCGAAGCTTAATTCTGGTTGGGTCGAAACTGTCACGCCGATACTTTATAGGCAAGAGACAAAACAATTAAAGGAGCTTTTTGGAAGGAATATGGGACATTCTTCTCTGACCTAGGTTTGGACAAAAAAGGGGCAGCTTGGGAGACTCTTATTCCTCCATTTTTCATCATCTTTTTCTCTTCACCATTTTGAATGTTTATTTCAACAATGAGTGGCTAAGCTCCCCTTCCTTGTTGGGGTTTTGATATAACTAAATCCAAACTCATGTATATCTTTTGAGTTATTAATACATGTTTATTATTCACCGTTATGTGTTTTTCTTCTTTGCTTAATGCTTACTTTGGCATGATCACCCATTTTCTTGATTTTATGATTTAAATGTGATTGAAAGATGTATTTGAACTATGAAAAGAAGAAGAGAACCTAATGGGTATTGTTGCTAGGAATAGAGTAGACAGGAGCCATTATTCACCTTTGACTCTTTTTCTTAAAGCAAGTAACTTGGTTAAGCTATACAAGGGATTAGTAGTTGAGAATTTTTATGAGTTGATGATAACAAAGGAATGATAAACATTAATTAATAGCATGTGTATGCATGAGAGAGTGGTATAGTGAAGTTGAACCCCAACGCTTTTTATAATTGTTTCTTACAACATTTGTTGGTAATCTAGATACTTGAAGAAAAAGAAATCATTATATTAGTTTTATTTCAAGTTTTCACCTTAACTTCTACCTGTAATCAGTGTTAATTTAAATTTACTTTATATTTTGTCTAGTAAGTAAAAAGTCTATAAATTGATAAATATTGTGCAAGTCCTTTGAGAAAACCATACTTGAACTTTCCATTTTATGTTACTTGTGCCATTGGATATGGCACGCTGATGTGTGCCATATCTGCCAACAACACAGCGTTCTGTTTATCACACACCCGTAACATGCTTCACAAGTTCAACCTTTGGTGTTCCAAATAACCATTCAAATTTAAAACCACAAATTCTAAGACAATCTAATATCTATGTATATATTTAAAAAATCATTTTTCACAATCCAAATAAAAACGTACTCTCCAACTATTAATTTTGGCCTGAAGAGTGTAGCCGTACTCTCCAACTGCATTTCAAAATTGTTCACGCCATAAAAACGTACACAAGAGTGGTACATAAATATATTTCTGATCTTAAGGAATAAGGACAGAATACAGTGCTGCCAAATTGATAATTGGCTCACTTGTGGTAATTGAGTTTGAAGAAATTTTAATAACTCAGTAAATTGTAATGGAGAAAAACAAGCTCTCTCCAATGAACTCAAAAATGTTAAAAAAAGAGAAGACAAATCAAGTTTACAAAATTGTCTTCTAGTTTGGACAGTGATGCAATTGGAATCACTCAGCTGTTTAAATTTGGAGCAAAACAACTCACATTACCTTTCATAAACTAATAAATAAACTAGCAAAATGTAAAAAGGGATATAGTGGCTATAGAAATATCAACTTTAAAGCATTACTTTTGACCTTATAAATTTGGTCTCTTCATTTTTTTTAAATGTTGAATTAAATTCTTTTATTTTTTGAAAACTTCAATCAGGTTGCTTAATTTTGAAAGATGCTTCAATGTAGCCCGTGACACTATGACGATTAATACTCGTCATCATATTTATTATTATTTTCAAATAAATATAATAAAATATATAATTTAAAACATAAAATAAAATATAAAAAAGTGACAGCTTTAATCAGTCACTCAACATCAACATCAACATTACATTTAATCCAAGTTAATTGGAATAGATAGTAAATGAACACAATGACACATATAAGGAGGTTGAAAAAAAGAAAAATAAGATTAAGAAATAATATTAAAAAATAACATAAAAGAAAAGAAGGGTGAAAAAAGGAGAAGGGAGATGAAGAGAAAAAAAAACTAAAAATGGACTATCTGGAATATAGAGATAACAACAGGTCTAATCTCCCATCAAACTTATAGTTTTTCTCCATTATATTCTAAGACACATCATTCGTCAATCTATATCACACTCCATTAAGTCTTATTTAACTACATTTCTCCGTGTAAGTTTCGGTATACATTTATCTCTCTTTATATAGAGTTCTTGATAACAAATTTTTGTTCTTTCGAGATCATCTAATAGTCGTCTCATTACGTGTCTAAACCTCACTGTATTATAAAAAAAATGTTTAATTACATTTTGATCTCTATAATTGTAATTTTTTTAACCATTTTGATCCTCTTTATCTAAAATCACTTACCGTCATTAATGGGGCTGTTAAAAATAAAAACTGGAAAAAAAAAACTACCCTATTTTGAATAGAAGCCTGAATTGAACCGTTCTTTGGTTCAGCTCCTCATAAACCAAACTTGAACTAAACTGAACTTTAACTTATGAGATTGAAAAATGTGAAGTTCAGTTGAAATGTGTTATTTTTTTTTTCGGTATGTCTTTTGTCCTCGTAAAATTGAAATGTGTTATTTTTTAGCTCGAATCAGGCTTGGAGAAATTCGAACCTACATGACCTTTTTTAAAACTTAAATTATAGACTAAAATATATTTTTCGTCCTTATAAATATTGAAATGTTTGGAATTCGTCCTGCAAAATTGAGTATTTTTTTCATTCTTGAAAAAATAAAATCTATTACTTTTTGGTCCGGACGTAAGTTCAGGTATTCGAACCCACATATCACTCTTTCATTGGTTTCATTGACATCAAGAGTGAATGATTTCTGAGGGATAAACACAGCCACAAAATGCAGGAAAAAAACCACAAATTTGTAAACCTCTCTTCCCTAACCTCTTTTTTTTCCTAACTTTCTTCATATTCTCCGTCCACCAAACAAATCCGAGATAGGTGAATTTGGAAGCCAAGTTGTTGAGTTTGTTGGCGATGTTTAATTCCGATAGAACATTGGAATTCATAATGTTGAGTTTGGGAGTGAAGGTGTTAGGTTTTCAGAAGGAAGGGAAATTCAAAGAAGAAGAAGAAGAAGATGACAGGGTCAATAAGGTGGTGCTGACCATTGTAGTTGAATAGAACATTTAAAAAAGAAAAAGAAATTATTTAAATTCAAAGAAGATGAAGAAAGTTAGGGAAAGAGGATTTACAAATTTGGTGGGGGTTATGCATTTTGTGATGGTTTCTATTTTCTAACCCCCGAAAATTGCCCACTCCCATAGCCATCAATGGAACCAATGAAAGAATAACACATAGGTTCAGATACTCGAGGCAAAAAAGTAACATATTTCAATATTTCGTGAACGAAAAAAAAAAGACTCAAAATTTTGTAGGGATTGATTCCGAACAATTTGATATTTATAGGGACAAAAAACATATATTAGCCGATAATTTAAGTTTTAAAATATGTCACGTAAGCTTAGATTCACCCAAGTTAGGCTTTAGAAAAAAATAACACATTTCAATTTTACGAGGACGAAAAATATACAAAAAAAATTTACAGAGACGGATTTCAAACTTTTCAATATTTATAAGGACAAAAAATATATTTTAGTCTTTTTTTTAAACAACCTCCATTATTGTCTCTACCTTTGATACCCCTGGGTTAAGGTTAGGTTGTGCATTTAAAAACTACCACTTTGTTTTGTTTGAAGCAGCATATTGTTTTTAATTATTTTATTTTTAAAATTATATTTATTTCTGATAGAACAAGACTAGACAGAGGAAAGAAGGTGAGAGTTTTATTGAATTTGGAGAGTATCTCCAATGTTTACTATGTGTGTGATTTCGAGGATCACAACCTCCAATACCTTCAAGTCCCTCTTCTAGGCTATTGACTCCTTATTTATATCTTTCTCTCACCCATAGTTATAACTAATTAACGATAGTTATAACTAACTAAACTAACTACTAATAACACTCTTCTATTATACACTTTTCCCCACCTTCTACTCTTATCAATACTCTCCCTTTCAAGATGGACCTTGTTCCCAAGGTCTAGATTAGGAAAAGAAGCCTTCGTGTCATCAGTCAACTCCCAGTTGTCCTCATGATGTGGTAAATCCTTCCATTTGATAAAGACCTCATGTCTGCCAGATTCTGTAATTCGCTGTTGCAGGATGTTCTCAGGTTGCATTTGAAGCTCCCAATTTTCATTCAAAGCTACTGGTAATGGTTGAGGAGAGCAAGTAGATTTAATTAATTTCTTGACAAATAAATATGAAAGACTGGATGTATTATACTGCCTTCCAGAAGTTCCAGTTTATAAGCAACCTCTCCCACTCTTTGTATGATTTTAAAAGGTCCATAAAATCTAGGACTCAATTTCTCATTTGACTTCTTTGCTAATGACTTCATTCTATATGGTTGCAACTTCAAAAAAAGACCCAATCTCTCACCTGAAAAACTATATCTCTCCTACGCTTAATTCACATATTTCTTCATATGATCTTGAGCTTTCAGTAAATTATTTATCAATTCCTACAGCAACTCATCTCTGTTTTTGCTCAGCTGATTAACCTCTTCCAATTTAGAAGGAATATTAGCTCCTTTGATTAATAAAGGAGGTTCCTGCCCATACAAAGCTTTGAAAGGGAACATTTTAGCCGAAATATTGAAATTGGTATTAAACCAGAATTCAGCTCAGGCTAAATGAGCAGGCCATTGCTTAGGTTTCGTTCTAGTTAAGCATCTCAAATAAGCCTCCAAACATTTATTAATCATCTCAGTTTGCCCATCTGATTGTGGATGATAGACAGTACTCATTTTCAATTGTAATATATATTCAACCTGAGAAAAGCTAATGATGTCATGTCCATTTCTAATTCAGAGTTGAGTGAAAAAGACATATGACTCAAGTTGAAATGAAGCACAAACAACAAATATGTATACTTGTATGCTTATGACAAATTAAAATGATATTCTTTTTTACCTCCCCCCATTTAGCAGTATCCAACCGAAATGCTTCCAAGGCACGCTTTTGTCATAGTGTTTCTGCCATGTCAATATACCTGAAATAATAAAGATCCACAATCTTTGAATACCGATACTCCAATTATACTATTCAAAATGTCAACACTATATGTCTGTATTTATTGCCTTAATTCATCAAATTCCATAAATTATCAAGACAAGCGCACACAGAAAGTGAAAGTTTGACATACTCATTTCCCCCCATGATATCTTGCACCGGGATATCCTTCACTTCGAGTGTTAGGAATGATAGAGCCAATACCTTGCATTACAGAGAGAGAAGTGAAATTCTCTGAGCGTATCAGTTCCAGTCCCTTCACCAAAAGAAAAGCAACTAAATCCTCTGTTGTGCCAAGAACAAGATCAAACACACACTCACAGAAGTGTATCACTCACTCAAGCTTGACTAGATCGAAAAAAATCTCGAAGAGAAAAGATAAAGAACACAAGATCAAAGAGAAGACAGATTTACATGAGCAATGTGCATCTAAGACAGAGTTACAGATTTTCTAACATTTTCCCATTTGACTCATTCTTTAGAAATGATCCTTAATACCAATAACTAAATATGGACATGTAACTTAAAGCTTGGTATGCCTTAGAAACCATATAGAAATTATCATAGATGAATCAAGATGGGATTATGTTTTAAGATAAATATTTTTTTCAATGTATCATAATGTATAATACTTTCTAATAAACAAAATTGGGTCCAAACTATATTTATTCAAATGAATCATAACTTTATAAACAAATTTAGGGGGTGTTTGGCAAAAAGAGATGAAAATGAATGAAAGTGTGAGGAATGAAGAAATATAAGGAAGTGTAAAGTAAAATGATTTGATAGAGATCAAAGAAAGTATAAAAGGAAATTAAAGTAATTTGATAGGAAAAAATGGGTATTTTTTATTTTAGTATTATATATATATATATATATATATATTAATTTAGTCTCTTGAAAAAAGGTTTTGTATGGAATTGATCTTTGTCAATGTTAAGTAATGTCTGACGAATCTCCATACCTTCATATCCTTGTAATTTTAATTATCTTGAGATGGTTTTCACGTATTCCTTTTAATGTTTTAATTATTATTTAACAATTGAAAATAAAAACAAAAAGGAAATAAAAGGGTCTAAATCTAAATGGTGGGTCGCGTTGATTTCATTTCTTCTTTGATTTTGTCGCCATTTTTCTAAGATTTCCTAATATTTTTTCATCAGTTTCCTAAGATTTCTTTAAGGTTTTTACATCATTTATTATATTTACAACATGTGTTTCACAACATGTGAGAAAATGTCATTGAAATCAACTCCCTCCTTTTGAGAGAATCCTCCGTTGGTACTAAGCAATCACACCAATCGAGAAAAATAGAAAGAGAAAAAAGGAAGGAAAAATAACACACAGTGTTTACCCTGGTTCACCCAATGTGGACTACATCCAGCTTTTCTCTATAGTCTTCTCACACACTCTTTACAATGCACTCAGATTACAAGGAAATATATAAGCTTAAAAATCCTAAGCAAAGTAGAAATTCATGGACCAAGTCCAAACTGCAAATAATAAATCCCAGGCCCACAACAGTACCGGGCCTCGAAAAGTATGAGGCATACCCAAAATCCTCGAGCTACAAGTCTGGCCTTGAATCTAGCTGGTTCAACACCTCGGATGCCTTCTTTCTTCTTAAAGAGCCATTTTCTACTGACCACTCTGGAACCAGGAGGTTTCTTGATCAACTCCCATGTATGATTGTCATGGAGAGACTTAATGTCTTCATTCATGGCACTCAACCAATTTTTCTTTTCCTTGCTGAATAGGACTGCTTCTAGATCCTTAGGATCTTTCTCTAGAACTTCACTGGCAGTTACCAAGGCAAAAGCAATCAAATCTGCATAACCATACCTCTCAGGTGGCTTGATTTCCCTTCTGGTTCTATCTCGAGCTAGCAGGTAGCTGTTTTCTTCCTTGTGCTCATCTTCAGAATCCTCTTCATCAGGTGTGTCAGCTCCTTGAACTTCAGTTGTTTTGATCTCAGGGTCCACCTCAAGATTGACTGTTGGTTAGTATCTTCATGTGATCAGTGTTGCTTTGATCATTACTAAGCTTGGCCTTTTATGCCATCTCACCTTCATTGAAAGTGACATCACGACTCACAAAACATCTTTTGTATCCCACCTCTAAACACCACCGTCTGTAACCTTCAATTCCCTTTGGATAGCCTGTGAAAATGCATTTAACAGATCTAGGCTCCAATTTGTCTTGCATAATGTGAGCATAGGCAACACAACCAAACACCTTCAATTGTTTTAGGCTTGGTGTGTGACCTGACCAAATCTGTTCAGGAGTTTTAAAATCTAAGGTTGTTGAAGGGCATCTGTTGATGAGATATACAACAGTCATGGTTGTTTCTGCCCAAAACTCCTTGGGCAAACATGCACTTAGCAACATTCACCTTTCCCTCTCCAAAATGGTTCTGTTGAACCTTTCTTCCAAGCCATTTTGTTGGGGGGTCCCAGCAACTGTTCTGTGCCTTGCAATTCCATTTTCTTTACAGAAATTGTTGAAATGTTCTCAACAGAACTCAAGTCCATTGTCTGTCTGAAATCTCTTAATCTTTCTACCAGTTTGGTTCTCAACCAAAGTCTTCTAGCTTTTGAAATTTTCAAGTGCTTCATCTTTGGTCTTCTGAATGAATATCCAAAGCTTCCTTGAATAATACTCATGAAGTATCTGGCAAAAGAATGGGAAGGGGTTTTAGTTGGTCCCCAAAGATCAACATGAACATAGCCAAGAGTCCCTTTTGTTTTTTGTTGTCCAGTGCTGAACTTGGCTCTACAGGATTTGTCATACACACAATGTTCAGAGAACTTAAGCTTCTCCACTTTGTCTCCTCATAGCAGCTCTTGTTTTTCAAGTTCAATCAGCCCTTTCTCACTTACATGCCCCAACCTCATGCCAAAGTTTAGTTTTTGACAGAACCTTACCAGATGCAGTAGCAGCTGAGCCAGTAACAACTTCACCATCAACAGAATATAGGTCATTCTTCATGATTCCTCTCATGACAGTCACAGAATCTTTTACCACATTTAGGATCCCCTGTTATCCTTTGAACTCATACCCTTTCTTGTCAAATTCACCAAGTGAGATTAGATTTCTCTTGAGATCAAGTACATATCTGACATCTGTCAGAACCCTCTCAGCCCCATCATGAAACTTGAACCTTATTGATCCAATTCGTTCAATTTTGTAAGGAAAGGCTTGTTGTCTCCTAAAAGGACCAGACCATCAGCTTGATTAGAGAACTTCGCAAACCATGATCTATTTGGTGCCATATGCCATGAACACCCTGAATCCATTATCCACTCAGATTCTGGATTCTCTTTGGACACCACCAAAACTTCTGCTGATTCATAACCCTCATCTTGAACAATGGTTGCATTCCCAGAATCCATTCCTTTATCCTTGTTGCCACCATTTGCTTGCTTTTCAGGACAGACCTTCCTAGTGTGGCCCTCTTTCTTGCAATGATAACACCTGATATTGGATACAGTTCCTCCACCATTTTTTCTATTTTTCTTGTTTTTGCTTCTTCTTATCAGATTTACTATCTTTCTTGAAAGTCTTGCCTTTTGCTGTCAAGCCTTCACCATTCACAGAAAACTTTTTCTCCTTTCTTTCATTTAATTCTTTTGAATTTATTGCAGATTGCACTTCATCAAGAGAAACTGAATCTCTTCCAAATAGCAAAGTTTCTTTGAAATGAGAGTAAGTGTTAGATAGAGAGCATAGCAATAACAAGGCTTGATTCTCATCATCTATGGGGATATCTATGTTCTCAAGGTCTAGGATCAACTTATTAAACCGGTCTAATTGTTCACCTACTGGTCTATCCTCATTCATCTTAAAGGAATACAAAGATTGCTTCAGATAAAGGCGATTAACTAAAGATTTGCTCATGTACTAACCTTCAAGATTTGACCAAACTCCTGCAGCAGTCTTTTCCTTAGTCACTTGCCTAAGAACCTTGTCGCCAAGACTCAGGATGATCGCACTGTGGGCCTTCTGCATCATCGTCTTTTTTTCCTCTTCTGTCATCGCATTTTCGAGCTTGGCTTCACCAGCAAGAGCATCCACCAACCCTTGCTGAACAAGAAGCGCTCTCATCTTCAATTGCCATAGCCCAAAATCGTTTTGACCAGTGAACTTCTCAACCTCATACTTGGCCGAGCCCATTGCTGAATCGTTCCACGCTCACCACACCAATTTGTTGTGCCAAGAACAAGATCAAACACACTCACAGAAGTGTATCACTGACTCAAGCTTGATAAAAAAAAAAAATCTCGAAGAGAAAAGATAAAGAACACAAGATCCAAGATTACATGAGCAAAGCTATATTCTCTTATTCGAACTCTGAGGAGGAAAAACTCTCAATGTTAACAATGGTGCATCTAAGACAGAGTTACAGATTTTTTTTTTCTATCATCTATGGCAGAGATCCTTCTCTTCAGCTTCGTTTACCCTGCACTCTAGCTATATACAAGGAATAGAAGAACTATTCTAACTGCCTAACTAATAACTAACTTAACTGTCAAAACAGAAAGTCAGTTACGTACAGCTTTCCAAAAGTGTGAAAAGGAAGTGTAAATTAATGAAAGAAAGTATAAAAGAAATAAAATATTTAAATTAAAATAATTTGATAGGAAAAAATGGATTTTTTATTTATTTTAGTACTTTAAATATATTCTTTTAATTTAGTCTTTGAAAAAGGTTTTTGTATGGAATTTATCTTTGTCATTGTTAAGTAATGTATGACGGATCTTCATATCTTCGTATCCTTGTAATCTTAGTTATGCTGAGATGGTTTTCACCTATTCCTTTTTAATGTTTTTATTATTATTTAAAAATGGAAAATAAAAACAAAAATTAATTAAAAAGGAAATAAAGGGGTCTAATTTAATTGGTAAGTCACGTTGATTTCATTTTTTCTTTGATTTTGTCGTCATTTTTCTAAGATTTCCTAAGATTATTTCATGAATTTTGTAAGATTTCTTAAGGTTTTTATATAATTTAAATAGTCATTTTGAGTTAACATTTTAAAACAAAATGAGGTATCAATATCTTATCACAGTAATATGCATAATTCCTCTGTATATGAAGATTTTGAATATTAAGTATTCCTTTACTGGAGGGGATTTGGGTTTTGATGTAATGATTTTGTATCTTGTAAATTTTGACCAATTTCCCACATCTTGGCAATTGCTTCGAGCACTCTGGAATGTAATTAGCCATTCCATAACGTAGAAGTTTACATTTTGAATTATATGTTAAAAAAAGTTAATCCATAATATAAAATTATATTTCGAATTAGATTTTCAGGAGATTAAAAAGGTTCTGGAACCAGAGGTGCATGAAGCATTTGTCCCCCATTTTGTGTCAAGTGGGTTCTTACATTAGTAAATTTATTTTCGTTTAAAAATTTAAAATAAGTATATTGTTGTAATATTTTTTAAGCAATATTGTTGTAATTAAGAGTTCAAAAAACTTAACAACAGATTAAAGTTTTTAGAAAAATGAAATATAAAGTAGATTTAAATTATAAATTTTTAACTATATCATTTATTCAATTAGTATTTTTATTTAAAATATTAAGAAAATTTTACTTGTTAATGAAAATTTAAAATGATTAATATCTTTAATCATCTAAAGTAAATAATTTGAAAACAATTTTTGTGCTACATCATTTGAAAACAAATTAAGATATCACACCAAATAAACACAGTTTAAATTAAATAAACTAAAATATGCGAGAATTATTTAATGAAATAATCAGTGAAGAACACAGATTGGGGAATGAGTGAAAAAAAAATAATATATGAGATTGAGATGTTATTCAAATGAGCACAAGTTGTGCCATTGAGTTGGGATTACAAACTGTGATCTATTAAATAATATAATACCTCTAACATAAAAACATATCAGAGACCCATCTCCCTACGAAGTAAACCTTTGCTATATCATAAAACCTGATATATATATATATATATATATATATATATATATATAGGCAATATATATATATATATATATATATATATAGGCAATGTATAAGAAACCAGGTCCAATACAAATTAATATTCCCACACCATTCACATGAAATTGTACTTCCACATAGTGACTAACAACTGCAGTTGTCATCTATCTATGAATCAAAACAAGAAACCAGGTCCAAATAAATAGAAACTTTCCCTGTATACACATGAGTAATAAGTGTCCTCAAAGTGAAAAACAAGAAGTCCCCGCACAGAAATAGATCAGTAGGTGTGGTTTGCGGAGCTGAGATTGTACCATAATGATCACATGCCCCTTTCTTGTGATTTATTGCTCTTTTCGCATTCGTTTGATTCTTTTACCCTCTCTTTTGCATAGTGTTTTAATCGAATGTTTCCGCTACTGAATGGTTTAGAAAGAAATCATTCACAGTTCTTTAGTTAACTCCATATTGTTAACTCCAATTAATCACCTGAATAGGACAAACTAACGTGATATAATTAATGAACAAATTAAATTAACATACATTTAACAAAGCTAAGAAATAGAGAACTTTGAATCAGAATTACCCTTTTACAGTGTATGATTCTATGTACACTATTGGCCTCAAACCAACTCAGCCATATTGTTTATACACTCTGTTTCTTTCTTGCATCGTACTTATCAAAATTTAGTACATTAGTAAAACATGCCATGAAAGTAGTCGTATCCACAAACAATCACCATTTCTTGGCCACAAAGCGGTCCTTTGGACATGTAAGTTGATAGGGTGAGTCAAAATTCTTGAAACAAATGTTACCACCGAAGCTTTGTAATGGTTTTCTATGTCGAGTGTGGACATTTTACTAACTTATATGTTACTTTGTGAAGGATATCAACGAAGAATCCGACACATGATCTCATTCTCATGGTACACATATAATATGGTGTTGTTCATTCAATGTGTATATTCCCCTCCAGTTCCCTGTCTCTGAACCCAAATCAATAAATAAAGAGCTAAACAATTATTTGATTGCTAAATTATATATATTTTTAAACAATTGAAAATCAGTTTTGTGTATTTTTAATTATTTTTTTCATTAGCCAACATGTTTAAGAAAACTAAAATTAGAATATTTTTTAGGTCAAACTAAAATTAGAATGAAGTTATTTTTTTTATAGACAATTAGACTGAAGTTTTATGTTTCCCACAACTCGAATAGCAAAAAGAAAATTCAAGTTGGGCTAAACCCGTATCTCCAGCGACATGCACCCACATGGGCCTTTGCATGAGAAAATGCTTGTAGCTTCAAAATAGAAAAAAGAAAAGAGTATCTATTAGCCTCTACCAAGGGAAGGATCCCTTTATTTATTCACATAATATCCTTTTCATGGAATTATAATTTTATTGTGCATGATATATAACGGAACTATGATTGTGTTCTACAATCATTTTCACACACTCCCTTAACATAATAAAATCATAATTTTGTTATATATTATATAACGGAATCACGATTCCGTTATTTTTTTATGGTACCCCTTATCACAACGAAATTGTAGTTCTATTGCACTACTTGGGGCGAGAAAAAATAACAACAAAATAATGATTTCATTGCACTTTTTAAAAAAAATTGAAAAGAAAAATACATTTGATGATTTTATTGACTAAACACTGTAACATTGTAATAATTGGCTGAGCGCACTGCTTTTTATGATATATATTGATTGAACACTACTTTTTTCTAATATGCATACCAACCATATTCGTAATCTAAATCGTTTATTTTGTCAGTGTAATCTCAATCGTTGTTATGACTCGAGAGAATAGTATATCATCTAATACAAATAGCAATATAAGTTTGATGCAACTCAACACCTTTGGTTGATATTAACCATATTGCATAAAACATGAAAAATGTATCTACTGTTGTGTATTCTGATGGTGACATGATTTCATCATCTTAAGGATATTGTTTGAATGTCCTTGTGTTGTTTGTCAGCACACAATGAAATTGTGGTTTCATTGTGTTGTTTTCCAAACACATAAGGTATTCAAAATCGAAAAAAATAAATAACGGAATCATGATTTCGTTGTGTTAAAACACATAACAGAATCATAATTCCATTACTTAGTTTTATTAGAAAAAACAACAAAATCTTGATTCTATTTGTAAATGATACTACTATGGAATTAAATAGAAAATTGCAAAAAAAAAATCATTGCATAGGGGCATTGAAGGGGAGAACGAAGGAGAATGAAACGTTTTTGGAAGATGGTCTCATGTGTTTTGGAGGAGAAAGGAGGTGGGGAGGGGAGGTGGGGTGAAGAAGGTGGGGGACACAGATGGGGGAGCAGGAGGAGGGAAGAGGGAGGGTTGCAAAATTTTGAAGTTTTGGGTAAAAAGGTAATTTCAAGGGGTTATATGGTCCAATAGTAACATCCAAAAAAGAAAAATCATGAAAAGGAAAATGCTTATTGTACCAAAAGAAAAGAAAAATAATGAATTGCTAAAATGATGACTTGAAATTTGGAAATTGATTACAAAATACTATTAATAATTTAGGATAAAATATGAGGTTAGTCCCTAGACTTTTGATAAAAATTGGTATTAATCCATGTATTTTAACTTTAATCTATTTGGATATAAATTTTGAAAAATAGTAATTTTTGTTCCTCATTACAGACAGTTTTTTTACCATGAGGACGAACATAAATCACTAATTTTTGTGAAGTTAATGATCAAATTGATTAAAGTTAAAATTAAAAGAATAAAATTAAGTTTTACCACAATTATGAACATATATTTTACCCTAAAGTTAAATATCATACCTTTAAATTTTAATACTTATTGCTAAAATTTGAATGTCCCCTAATAAAACTAGTATATTAGAGCATCTCCAACGTAGGAGCTTGGAGAGTTCCTTAACGGGAAGAAACCGTATCTTGAAAAAAAAAACAGCATTGGAGCAATCCTACGTGGCGGAACCGAAGGTTGAAGAAAGAGGAGCGGTTTCTTATATAAGCACCGCATCTTACACAATAAAATAACCTTAAAAAACTCAACCACCACAGGAAAATAAAGAGGGAAAATAACTATCTACAACATACCTCATTGCTCGAAGAAGACAACGACGGTGACAACAACGGCGACGACGGTGGCGACAACGTCGGATCATGCAAGGACAACGGTGGCGAGAGGACATCAAGGATGACGCGAGGACGGCGAGAGACAGCAAGAACGGCGAGAGAAGCGGCGACGACGAGATGCAGTGGCGGATCTAGGACCCTGGATCAGTGGGGGCAATTTATTTAAAAATAAAAATTGATAATTATCATTATTATATGTGATAGTTGTATTCAAACACGAAGATAAGATGTACAAAATATAAAGTTTTAAGATAAATATTTGCATTTTATTAAAATAAGAGGGAACATTTACTTACTCTTACATATAAACTGGTAAGGAGATTCAAATACATAAAATTAGGGGTTAAAAATATAAAATTATGGGGTGCAAAATATGATTTTTTTCATTTTATTAAAATAAGATGGTGTATTTACTTACTCTTACATGTGAACTGATAAGGAGGTTCAAATATATAAAATTAGAGGGTGCAAAATATAGAATTATGGGTGCAAAATATAATATTTTAGGACAAATACTAGTGATTTTATTGAAATGAGGGGTATATCTGCCCATCCTCAATCCCATATAGATCCGCCAGTGGCGAGATGGAGAAGAGAGAAGAGAGAGCTAAAGAAACGTGGATGGAGAAGAGAGAAGAGAGAGCTCGTGAGGGCTGAGCAACAGTGGTGGAGAAGAGAGAGCGCGGAGAAGGAGAAAGAAATGGTGAGAAGGAGAAAGAAAGAGAGGTATGAGCAGAGAAGGAGAAGGAGAAGGTTCTAGAGGGAGCTTGGCACGCGTATGAAGGAGAAGGAAAAATAAAAGGTAAAAAGTTGTCTTAGCCGTCCATAGCCGTTGGATGAGATGAATGGTCCAAAAAAATAGCCGTTGGATGTAAATGAATAGTAAAAATTAAAAGTTGTTTAATGAGATCACCGTTCAAATGTATAATACAACCATTGAAATATAAATAAAAGAGCCGTTAAGGTAGCCGTTGTGGAAAAAAAAGTATCTGTTGAAGGTGTTATATGGATGGTTATAAATTTGGCTCACTTTGTTAAGTTTTTTTACACAAAATTCACACTTGTAATTTTTTTCTCCTTTCAATCCTCAATCTTTTTTTATTTTCGTTGCAATGGATCCCAATGAGTATAATGATCAAAGTGTTTACAATTATTTGCAAAATCAACCACTCCCTACCAGTGAAAATTCTGCAAATCCACCAATTCCACCTCAATATGTTATATATCCACCACTACCTCATACCAATGAAAATTCCCAAAATCCGATGAGTATGTTATGTATCCATCACCCCCACACATGTGGTGTATGCATCCTTAATCCAATGTAGAGTCACCTACTGGTGGTAGTTCTAGAAATTCACAATTTTATAGTCAACCATCATCCCACACCAACCCAAACACGTGTTATAGGCCTTCTTTATCCAATATTTCATCTCCTATGAATGAAGTTGAATCCACAATCGGTGTAGAAAATATTCTACTAGATGAGGGTGACCACAATGGTAGTGGAAAAAAATCACATACAACATTCTCGGTGGCAGAAGATGTGATTCTCGTCCGATCATGGCTCAATGTATTAAAGGATTTAATAATCAGTGTCGACCAAATATCAAAGTAATATTGAACAAGGATTACAAATGCGTACAACAGTTACGATGTGTGTGAAAGCGAGTTATTTTGTGAAAGAAGATTAATATGCGCCCAGCATATGGTCCTTTCCAAGCCTCTAAAAGATAAAAATCATTGACAAATAGCTTAGAATTGCAGAAGTTTATGATAATTGTTGATGAATGCATCCTTGTCATTTGTTGTGCTAATTTGAACATCTTTATAGCAGGAAAGCACACAATTCAAGCCAATTTTTGGAAGCTCAGGTCAACCACACCTCCAGCGTGGACATCCACGCCTCCAGCGTGAGAAGCCATCTCCAAGTGCAATTCTCTCTGGAAGTCCACGCCCCAGGCGTGGGAACCCACGCCCCAGGCGTGGGAAGGTGCTTCTTTATGCTGATTTCTCTGGAAAGCCACGCTCCAGGCGTGGGATTCCACGCCCCAGGCGTGGGAAGCTGCTGTCTGTGCAAGTCTGAAAACTGATAGAGGGCAAAATGGAAGTTTCACTTATCTCATATAAAGACCTTAACCCTCAGCCTTCAAGGCACGTTTTTACACTTCAGAAGCACACTTTCAAGAGTTTTAGAAGTTTGGGAAGCCTTGGCTAGGGCTTGGGAGTTGAAGACCAAGTGGAGATTATTCTTCATCTTCTTCTTCCTTGTACTTCAGCTGGGCACATTTCTTTTGTAAGCTCCATGCCAACCATGACTAGGGTTGGCTAGTTTTATTTGGTAGCTAGGGCCAAGCACTTAATGTAATTCCCATTGAGATGTATTGAATGCTATATTTTCATTTATCAAAAGTTATTTTACTGCACTTTGTCTTAATCTTTTCATCTCTTTCCTAGACTTAGCTAACCTAGGTGAGAGTTTAGAGTTAGGGTTCACAATAGACATATTGGGGCTCTAGTCTTGGAACCAAGTGTGGTAACTTGCTAACATTACCTAGACATAGGGATGGGTGCTTGTGGCTTAACTTAATTATGTGTTTGCTTAATGCTTAACTTACTGGAAATCAGTAAGAGATTAGGGTTTTATTGTGGGTTAAAGAACTAAGTTGAGGAGAAATCAAGGCTTAGTCAATATAAGAGGAACACATTAGCCAAATAGCTTAGATAACTGAATATACTAATCAATACCATTTCATTGGGAGGAGCATTGAGTGTGGGTTGCCTTAGCTACATTTCTCTACATATCATTATAACCTATTTACTTGTTTACATTAGTTAATGTCAATAGTTAGCTTTAATTTTACTTCATACACACACAACAACAACATCCTTATTCATTTTATTTATCATCCAACTTATTGATTGAAATTATAGTTTATTTGGTCAAACAATCCTCGTGGGAACGATAAACCCTACTTTATCACTTTATTACTTGTACGATCGGTATACTTGCCGAATACGCAACAAGTTTTTGGCGCCGTTGCCGGGGATTGTTTTAGCCAAATTTATTATAAATTTTTATCTTTAAAGTTGGATTTATTTGGTTACTAACCTGCTTCCTGAGTTTATGCGAGGTACCGCTGACCCCGTTAATCTTCAGTTTGATCCGGAGATCGAGAAAACTGCTAAGAAGAATCGGAAGTTAGCGAAGCAAAGAAAGGAAGCAGAAGTGTCTAGTTCTAGACCTCTAGAAGAAGAAGAATCTGAAGAGGAACTAGACATGGCTGAGTATAACCGTGAGCAGCCAAGGCCGGAAGACGAACTTATGGAGAATATCCTTGCTCCATTGTTTGTCCGCCCAGCCTCAAGCATAGTCAGACCACCAATCCAAGCCAATCACTTCGATATCCACCCATCTCTTATCAGCTTGGTGGAGAAGAATCAATTTGGTGGTGAGGACGATGAGGATCCTCATGACTTTGCAGATCGTTTCATGATGATATGTGATACCATCCGCCATCAAGGGGTAACGGATGATGCTGTCCGGCTACGCCTCTTTCCTTTTGCTCTAAAAGGGAAGGCACTCCGGTGGTTGGGACGCCAAGCTTCTAATAGCATAACCACCTGGGATGAGCTGATGGCAAGATTCTTTGCCCAATATTTTTCCATGGAGAAGTATAACCGCTTGGTGAATGAGATCACCAATTTTACTCAGCTCCAAGGAGAAACACTGTGTGCGGCATGGAACAGATTTCAGGAGCTTATCCGGCGATGTCCTCAATATGATATGCCAGTTGGGAAGAAGGTGCGCATCTTTTTCAATGGGATGACACCGAAATCCAAATTGGTAGTGAATGGAGCAGCCGGAGGCTCAATACGATCAAAGATTGCAGCCCAAACATATAAGTTGATTGAATCTTTGGCAAGGACTGAAAATGAGAGTTTAGCATCTCAGCCAAAGAGAGAGGTCGTTCATCTGGGCAGTACAAACGCAATGTTGGCTGAGCAAAAACTCCTATCACAGCAGCTTGCCATCCTCAATGCCAAGATTGATAAGCTAGAGGTCTCCAAAGCTCAAGCTTCCTCAATCAAAGCAGGCGTAGCTGTATGTGAATATTGCCAAGGGGACCACGAGTCCAATGTCTGTCCAACCTTGGTGGGGGCTGATCCAATTCAGATGAACGGAGTATGGTATGACCAAAGGCCACCACAAGGTTACCCAAGAAATTACAATCAAGCTTCTGGGAGTGGAAGTAGCTATCCTAGAAGACCACATGGAGGTGGGTTGGACTACAAGTCTAACCACTACTTGCAACCACCTCCCATCCCTCCCAAAGAGCCATCAGAGTTAGAAAAAGCTATGTTGCAGCTAGCCAAGACTACTAATGATCATATCCAAAATACTGATGCCTTCATGCATGAGACTAGATTTCATTTGAAAAACCAAGGTGCTTCCATCAGAAATTTGGAGACTCAAATTGGCCAAATTTCAAGGCAACTAGCTGAGAGACCACCTGGGCAATTTCCTAGTGATACTGTGGTGAATCCTAGGGAACATGCCAAAGCCATCACCACTAGGAGTGGAATAGTCATTGCTCCTAAGGAGAAGGTGAAAGTGGTGCCGAGAGAGGAAGAGGTTCCAAAAGCTACTGTAGAATCTGAAAATTCTGCAAAACCTGAGAATTATAGCAGCTGTAAGGAACCAGAAAAAGAGAAAGGAAAAGACAAGGCCACAGATGAACCTAAGCAGCCCCTGGATTTTTCCAGGTTTGAGAAGCCTCCATACCCTTTAAGGATGAAGCAGCAGAACCAGAAAAAGCAATATGCCAAGTTTCTTGAAATGTTCAAAAAGCTACAAGTCAACATTCCTTTTGCTGAAGCTTTGGCTAATATGCCAAATTATGCCAAGTTTATGAAGGACTTGCTCTCCAAGAAGCACAAGCTGCAAGAATGTGAAACCGTAGTCTTAACGGAGGAATGTAGTGCCATCATTCAGTAGCGTGTTCCACCGAAGCTCAGGGATCCGGGCAGCTTTAACATACCTATTACCATAGGTAATGTTAATGTTGGTAAAGCCTTGTGTGACCTTGGTGCAAGCATCAACTTGATGCCCCTTTCAATTTGCAAATCATTGGGCATATCTGAGTTGAAGCCTACCCGGGTTTCTCTACAACTAGCTGATAGATCCTTGAGAAGACCAAGCGGATTCATTGAAGATATTTTGGTCAAGGTGGACAAGTTCATTTTTCCCGCAGACTTCATAGTTCTGGACATGGAGGAAGGGGAGATACCCGTTCTTCTAGGTAGGCCATTCTTGGCTACGGCCAGGGCTATCATTGATGTAGCGGAAGGGAAATTGGAGCTGAGGATGTTTGATGAATCCATTACCTTCAATGTGTTTGATGCTATGAAGGCTCCAATTGATAAGAATGATTGCTTTAGGATTGATGTGCTGGATGTTTTGATTCACTCAGACAAATCGTCTGAACAAGAACTTGAGGAGCTCATGAAAATTCAAGATGTGGCTGTCATTGAAGAGTTAGAAGAACCAGCCATGGAAATCCTAGAGAAGAAAGACTCTGATATTGATCATGGGGCACCCAAGCTAGAGTTGAAAGAACTTCCAGCAACCCTCAAGTATGTATTTTTGGGGGAAGATGATACATACCCTGTGATCATTAGCAAGAGCTTGTCTGGAGAAGAAGAAGCCAAGCTGATCAAGGTGCTTAAGGAACACAAGTCTACCATTGGGTGGTTTATTTCAGACTTGAAGGGTATTAATCCTTCATTTTGCACACACAAGATCCTAATGGAAGATGATGTGAAGCCAGTTAGGCAGCCCCAAAGGAGATTGAATCCTATGATGAAGGAAGTTGTCCGGAAGGAAGTGGTGAAGCTCCTTGATGCTGGGATGATCTATCCCATATCCGACACCGCTTGGGTGAGTCCGGTGCAGACAGTTCCAAAGAAGGGCGGAGTGACGGTGGTTCAAAATGATAACAATGATTTGATTCCTACAAGAACCATCACTGGTTGGCGGATGTGTGTTGATTATAGAAGACTTAATGACGCCACCAGGAAAGATCATTTCCCACTTCCCTTCATTGATCAGATGTTGGAAAGACTAGCCGGCCATGCTTTCTACTGTTTTCTTGATGGATACTCCGGCTACAATCAGATTCCCGTGGCACCAGAAGATCAAGAGAAGACAGCATTCACCTGCCCATTCGGAGTATTTGCCTACAGACGGATGCCATTCGGTTTGTACAATGCGCCCGCCACTTTTCAGAGGTGTATGCTATCCATTTTCTCTGACATGGTTGAAAATTTTTTAGAGATGTTTATGGATGATTTTTCTGTGTTTGGTTCTTGCTTTGATGCTTGTTTATTTAATTTATCAAAAGTTTTGCAAAGATGTCAAGAAACAAACCTTGTTTTAAACTGGGAGAAGTGTCATTTCATGGTACAAGATGGCATAGTTTTGGGCCACAAAATCTCCTCAAAAGGAATTGAGGTAGATGAGGCCAAGCTTATGTTGATTGAAAAATTGCCTCCTCCCACAAATGTCAACAGTGTGCATAGCTTTTTAGGTCACGCCAGCTTCTATAGGAGGTTCATTAAGGATTTTTCTAAGATTGCTAGACCTCTAAGCCAGTTGTTGACAAAAGAATCTGATTTTGTCTTTGATGAAGCTTGCCTCAATGCATTCAATGTGTTAAAGGAAAAGCTTACAACTGCACCAGTTCTTACAGCCCCTGATTGGAACTTACCTTTTGAGTTAATGTGCGATGCAAGCGCTTATGCCATTGGGGCTGTCCTTGGCCAACGTAAGGACAAACTTCTACATGTTATATACTATGCTAGCAAAGTTTTAAATGAGGCACAGGTTAACTATGCCACCACTGAAAAAGAAATGCTAGCTGTAGTATATGCATTAGACAAGTTTAAGCCTTACTTGATTGGGTCCAAAGTTATTGTTTTCACTGACCATGCTGCTCTTAAGTATTTGTTGACAAAGCAGGATGCTAAGCCACGCTTGCTGTGTTGGATGCTCTTATTCCAAGAGTTTGATTTAGAAATAAGAGACAAGGCTGGGGTGGAAAACAAAGTGGCAGATCATTTATCAAGGATTCAAGCTGGAAATCTGCAAGACGGGCCTGAGCTGGTGATCAATGAGTCATTTCCCGATGAAAAAATGATGGCTGTCACCAATGCTCCTTGGTTTGCTGATATGGCCAACTATAAAGCTGTAGGAGCAATTCCAGATGACTTGACTTGGCAGCAAAGGAAGAAATTCATGCATGATGCACGGAGATATCACTGGGACAGCCCCTTCTTATACTTCCAGTGTGCTGATGGTATAATCAGGAGGTGTGTGGCTGAGTTTGATGTGCCAAAGATTCTCTGGCATTGTCATTCTTCCAGCTATGGAGGACATTTTGGAGGCAACCGGACTGCTCACAAGGTGCTGCAAAGTGGGTATTATTGGCCTACTATCTTCAAGGATGCCAAGGCATTTGTGGAGACCTGTGATAGGTGCCAAAGAACGGGTAACATATCCCGTAGAGATGAAATGTGTAATGCCTTGAATTTTACGTATGTAATTAAGCTTAGATTAAGCTCATGTTTAAGGACTCTTAAGCAGAAAACCCTGTCTGGGTTGTGGCGCGGATAGCGCCGTGCTGGCGCAGTTAGCGCCGTGGCCTCGGGGAGCTGGCGCGGGTAGCGCCATGGATGGCGCGAGTCGCGCCACAAGTGGCCTAGAAAATCAGTTTCTGCTGGAATCCGGCGCGGTTGGCGCCAGGTGCGGCGCTGTTGGCGCCATGGTTTTATGTGTGTGGCGCGATCAGCGCGGTGGATGGCGCGGTCAGCGCGGGACTTCGGGCAGCTTATAAATCCTAGCTCATTTGGACGAAAATGGAGGAGAGAAAAGAGAGAAACCTCCATTGATGAGCTACAGAGCGTTTTAGTTCCTTCATTGTTCATCTAAACACCTCTGACCCAACTGAGAAA
>PYAF01001118.1:1303323-1317593 GCA_007407185.1 Glycine tomentella | reverse complement strand
GTATGACCTGATTGTAGTCAGGTGTATTAGGCATTGATGTGCCTGATGATTGAATTGGTGTTTCACTGATGATGATATGATTGTGGTTGATAGATATATGTGTTGTCAGTGAACCAGGGGAAGGAAATACCTTCAAGGACCCTGAGTTTACTGAGATTTTATATCTCACCCCGTTTGTGGGACTTATGATGCAGGTGATACCTCAGGGGGAGCAGATAGATCCCAAGGCAAGAAGCCTATGCAGGGATAGCTGTGTGTGTATACCTTAGGCTAGATGATAAGAGCATGTGGCTCTGATGTTTTGTCCTTAGCCTTTGGTTTTGATTTTGTTATACCCTGAGGGGTTAATTGTACAGTTTTGTATCTAAACAGAGATATATGTATATTCACCATATGATATGTACAGTGTATCTGATGATGACATTTGTTGATGTCACTCTTATATATGGGCTTCCAAACTGCTTATAACTCTGATTAATTATCTATATGTTGTGGTTATGCTTGGTAATGACCCTCATTGAGAAGGGGGTGTTACAAAATGCCACTTAACAGTATCTTGGAAGTGGAATTATTTGATGTTTGGGGCATAGACTTCATGGGACCCTTTCCCAAGTCTTTCTCCAATCAATACATATTGGTGGCAGTCGATTACGTCTCCAAGTGGGTGGAAGCAGTGGCATTGCCCACTAATGATGCCCGAGTTGTTGCAAACTTCCTGAGAAAGAACATCTTCACTCGTTTTGGGGTTCCAAGAGCAATCATCAGTGATGGAGGCACGCATTTCTGCAACAAATACATTGAGAGCTTGCTTACCAAGTATGGGGTAACCCACAAGGTGGCCACACCCTATCACCCACAAACCAGCGGTCAAGTAGAAGTTTCCAATAGAGAATTGAAGAGAATTCTTGAGAAGACCGTTGGAAGTTCAAGAAAAGATTGGTCCAAGAAATTGGATGATGCTTTGTGGGCTTACCGGATAGCTTTTAAGACACCAATAGGTATGTCACCATATCAGTTGGTGTATGGCAAATCATGCCATCTTCCGGTGGAATTAGAGCATAAGGCTATGTGGGCCACCAAGTTCCTCAACTTTGAGCTCTCCAAGGCAGCTGAGAAACGGTTATTGCAGCTAAATGAACTGGATGAATTCAGACTTGCTGCATATGAGAATGCAAAGCTCTACAAGGAGAAGACCAAGAAATGGCATGACCAGCACATTCATCATAAGGAATTTGAGCCGGGACAGCAGGTATTGTTATATAATTCCAGATTGCGGCTGTTTCCAGGTAAGCTCAAATCCCGATGGTCTGGTCCATTTGTGGTTATAAGGGTTTTTCCTTATGGCACCATAGAAATCTCTCCTTTGGACTCTAATCAACCTTTCAAAGTTAATGGATGGCGGCTGAAGCCATACCATGGTGGTCCAATTGACAGGGATGCAAGTGCAATCCCTTTGAGCTCCCCTAATCCGTGAGGATTAACCGTCAGGCTCGTGACGTTAAACAAGCGCTTATTGAGAGGCAACTCAATGGTGTTTACTTGTTTTTGTGCTTTCATGTTCTTAGGATAGAATGATGTAGTTTTAATTATTGTCTGTTAAGTGAAGTAATCCATGTTAATCATGTTCGTGTTGCTAGTTTCTTTTCATTTTCATTCAAGTATAAAAGCATATCATCATGAGTAGCAGTTAGAGGGTCACATGTAGCCTGTTATACCAGAAAAAGCAGTGAAAAAGCCCTCCCTGGAGTTCCACGCCCCAGGCGTGGGAACCCTCCTGGAAAGCCAAAACTCCCTGGAATGCCACGCCCCAGGCGTGGGAACCTTCCTGGAACTCCAAAGACCTCTGGAATGCCACACTCCAAGCGTGGATATCCACGCCCCAGGCGTGGGGACTCCTGCAGCGTTTTTAAAATTCGAATTTTCGAATTTCTCTCCCCTCTCTCTCACTCACAACCCTAACCCCTCACCTCCCCACTCCTCCTATTTCCAATAACTACCATTCTCCCATTAACTTTTGTAGATATCTCATTTATCTCTCTCTCATTTCTTCCTTCGTCTCTCTCACCTCCATTTCATTTCCTCTCTTCTCCATTTCCATTTCACACTTTCGTCTAAGTGGGTTCCATTGCTTTTCAAGTCTTCACATTCCAGTGCATTGCAGTAACATGGGTCGTGATAAGGTAAGCTTTTCTTAATTGGGTTGCTCTGTTGCTTCAGAACTCTATGGGAAGGGGTAGCCTTGAACTCTCATGGTTGCAGCTTTTTGGTCCCATTTCCCAGCCCACGCCTCCAGCGTGGATGTCCACGCCAGTGGCGTGGCTGGGCTTTTAAGTTTTAATGCTTCTGGGTCTTCATGAAAACTGTATTTTGTTAAAAGCTAACTGATGTGGGTTTGTTCTTTAGTTGATTGATTGCAAAAGCATGATAATATTCACTCATAGGGAGAGTTTTCTTGTGATATTCTGTAATTTATGCCCTCACTATTCATGGAAGGCTTTATCATGTATGAAGACATTAGGTGTGGCAGGATGTAATGTGTTTTCGGGTTTTAAGGAATCCATGATTATCTAAGTGTTTGGCATGCTATTCTGAATTTGTGACTAAAACCCTAGAACTCTGAGATAATAAATTGAATGGTTAGGCCCTAATTGTTGACAGTTCTTGTTGAAAAACACAATACATTACCATTAACATTGTGACCTCTGGATTGATTTTGGATTTGAAGCACATTGTGTGAGCCATTATATGGATTAAATCTGGGAATGGTAGGGTAGATAGGGCTTTGCATAGCAATTGATGAGAATTTGTTGACCATTTAGTTTACATGATTCGATTTTGGTTTCAATTAAGGGAAAGGAGCACAAATTCTCTAACTTGGATACATTCATTGTGCATCATGTTTGAGATCAAATCTGGGAACTCCATACACAGCCTTTTCATGCATATTTTCTTTCCAAATTGCTTCCATGCTAGTCAGCCTTGTTACAATCTTTGTATACCCATTTGGCTGTTTTAATGTGCACATGAAACTCTGTTCCGATGAATGTGATTAATTTGTTGCAACCATATGTTATGCTTGGAATATAATTGTTAATGTTATGGTTGCAAATAAATCTGGGAATTCTGAATGTCCAATTTTATACTTTCTCTGTTTTGAAAACCATGTGGTACATTGGAATTTTCTGAGTTTCAGGGAAAGCAAGTGGACAAAGGCAAGCACAAAGCCACCACAGGGGCCAGCAGCAAGCGACCCCGAACTTCTGATTTTGATGATGGTCGCTTTCGTTCTCAGGAACACCAAGAAAGATTCGATAAGTGGTATCTACCCAAGAAGATAATTCCCGAGAAACACATAGCCTGGGAAGATTTGCCAACTGACTCTCCCATTCTGGAAGTGATCACTAGACGCCACTGGCACACTCTAGTCAGCTTTCCAGAACCAAGTTCCAGCTCCATATTGAAAGAATTCCTGGCCAATGTGGACAGGGATACAGTTGAAGCAAGAAGACGCAGCTGGGTACGAGGAGTCAAAGTCCCATTTAACCCAGCCTTTATTGAAAGCTTTCTCCAGACTTCATATAACCGTTCCCATGGCTGTGACTTTGCAAGACGACATGACATAATGCAGCCCATTCCAGGCACCGGCAAAGCTCTATACCGAGATGATATGCCTCAGTTGGCGGATGAGCTTCGCCGAGGCATCACTGGGCGCTTTTCTTCATGGAAAATGAAAGCTGGTATGGAGGGAATTCCAGAAAAGCTGAAGAGATCAGAGTTGACTCCGAAAGCCGACTTCTGGCATCAGTTCATAAATCATACCATCATTCCCTCAACTAATATGTCAGATGTAAATGTTGAGAGGACTTGCCTGCTGTTTGTGTTGATGAGGGAGCAGAATCTCCACATTTCATCTATCCTTTCCAACAGGATTCTGCACATGACCTTAGACAGCAGCAGCCGCTTCCATCTGGCGCATTCCTCTCTTATCTCCCACTTGTGTATGCATGCCGGGTTGGAGATCCCCGAGGATGAGCCCAAGGATGTGCAGCTAGGCCCCACTCTGACGCGGCACACTTACCAAGATTCTGTGAAGTGTATTCTTCAAGAACAACTTCTCCGCACTGCTGACCTCACCCAGGAAGAAATGGATGCCCGCAGTCCTAGACAGCCACCACATGAGGGCTTAGGGGAACCTCAGTATGAGATCCCTAGACCTCCGCCTAGAGCTGCTTCTCCTCCTCCCAGAGCTCCTGCTTCTCCTTCACCTGCCGCACTCGGATCTTCATCTCACCGTACCCTCATCTATGAAGACTCGGCGAGTTACATTCAGATGCAGGAGAAAATAGACAGTCAATGCCGTATGCTAGAGGCCATCTGCCGACATCTGTCTATTGACCCCACAGAGTATCAACCACAGCCCCCTGCACTCGCTTTTGCATATCCTTCATCACCACCAGCTGAAGCAGAACCCATGGAGGATGACCCACCTCTCTGATTTGGATTATCTTCTTTATCCTTCTCTATAATTATGCTTATGTTTATTTTCTGTTTTATGCCTTGGACTAGTGTTCTGTTTTAGACTTTTTGCGCACCTTTGATGAACTGATGGTGCATGTGTTTGAATATCTTAACATTTCTGCATTTTAGACTTACCAGTACTTTTTGCTGAGCTCTTTGGTTAGCTCTCCTGCACTTTGTTTCATTTATCAGATTTTATTGACCTTTGCATTGAACCTGGGTACATATTTTGGATATATTAGACTGATGTTCTGGTCATCTTGTGTCCTCCAATAACGCCTACTTATTTTGTTCTTTCAATACCTAGCCATTAATTATTTGCTGGGGACAGCAAAAGTTAAATCTGGGAATTGGGGTATGCATACTTGAGGAAATCAGTGATGTTGAGAACAAAAGATGTCTGAAATTCTTTTTGTGAATGATGAATCTTTTTGGTGAACAGTTTCTTTTTGCGAATTATGAACAGATATGATATAGTCAGAAATTTTCTTTTTGTTAATCCGTACAGGACTACAAGAATTGATCTAGAGTCTAATTCTAACCTTTAGAAGTAAATATTAGACATTTTTGCTAGAGCATGCCTCGGATTTAGAGTTGCCAAATCAGTGAACGTGTTGATATTTTGGGAAGCATTTGGTGATTTGAGTACTAGAATGAATTTGTATAGAACATGAATTGAGTTGAATGCTTGTATGACTAAGTTTCATTGTGAAATGGAAAACAAAGTTTGATTTGAAATCATCATGAGTCCAGCTTGATACCATAACCAGTGAGGATTGTGCTTATACAGTTAATTTCTTTTGAGGGATGCCTCACTGTAATAGTACTCTAGAACTTGATCTGTTTCTCTCTGATGCATGCACAAGTTGATGTGATAAAGGCATTTTGTTCTTTTAAGCTTGAGCCAAATAGCTTTCCCTGAAAATTTTAATCCTTTGTTAGCCCTTTGAGCCTAAGACCTAATTTTTCAAACACCTGATAAATGAATGTTGTAAACCACTGTCATGACCTCACCTTGGTTGAGATTGGAATGCAAATATGATTGTGGATAAAAGAAAAGAACTCAGGTGAAAAGTGTTAGAAAGAAAAATCAAAAGATGGTCTGAAATGATATGAAAGCAAAAGAAAAAATGCAAAAATAGAAAGGGAAATACAAAAAAAAAAGAAAATGTTAAAAAGAGGTAGAGGAATGAAATGAATGAAAATCTGAATGAATGGAAAAGTTAGTGCTATTCCAATCTCAATTATTATTTAGTCACTTTCCAAATTTGTCTACCCTTTTTAGCCAAGCCAAGTTACAACCTTTCAAGACCTTTTGATCAACTTTGCATGTGTTTGCGTTTCTTATCTTTAGGAACTAGAGAATAGGATCAAGTTTATAGTAGTGCTAGAACAGTGATGGATTGAGAGTTTATAATACCCCAAACACTTGAGTGTTGAGTGAATTTTGCATCCGTGAGGGGTATTCAAGTTAAGTCTCATTGTTTGATGGATTTGAAAAGCTTTGTCTGAAGTTGATTGTGAACCAGTCATTTGTAGCATTCTATACTTGAAGTTTGTTTTATTCAAATAATTCTTGGAAACTTGATCCATGCTTCCTACAGAAACTCTTTGTTCATTGCTGAGGACAACAATATCTAAATCTGGGAATTGTTTAATATGCGCCCAGCATATGGTCCTTTCCAAGCCTCTAAAAGATAAAAATCATTGACAAATAGCTTAGAATTGCAGAAGTTTATGATAATTGTTGATGAATGCATCCTTGTCATTTGTTGTGCTAATTTGAACATCTTTATAGCAGGAAAGCACACAATTCAAGCCAATTTTTGGAAGCTCAGGTCAACCATGCCTCCAGCGTGGACATCCACGCCTCCAGCGTGAGAAGCCATCTCCAAGTGCAATTCTCTCTGGAAGTCCACGCCCCAGGCGTGGGAAGGTGCTTCTTTATGCTGATTTCTCTGGAAAGCCACGCTCCAGGCGTGGGATTCCACGCCCCAGGCGTGGGATTCCACGCCCCAGGCGTGGGATTCCACGCCCCAGGCGTGGGAAGCTGCTGTCTGTGCAAGTCTGAAAACTGATAGAGGGAAAAATGGAAGTTTCACTTATCTCATATAAAGACCTTAACCCTCAGCCTTCAAGGCACGTTTTTACACTTCAGAAGCACACTTTCAAGAGTTTTAGAAGTTTGGGAAGCCTTGGCTAGGGCTTGGGAGTTGAAGACCAAGTGGAGATTATTCTTCATCTTCTTCTTCCTTGTACTTCAGCTGGGCACATTTCTTTTGTAAGCTCCATGCCAACCATGACTAGGGTTAGCTAGTTTTATTTGGTAGCTAGGGCCAAACACTTAATGTAATTCCCATTGAGATGTATTGAATGCTATATTTTCATTTATCAAAAGTTATTTTACTGCACTTTGTCTTAATCTTTTCATCTCTTTCCTAGACTTAGCTAACCTAGGTGAGAGTTTAGAGTTAGGGTTCACAATAGACATATTGGGGCTCTAGTCTTGGAACCAAGTGTGGTAACTTGCTAACATTACCTAGACATAGGGATGGGTGCTTGTGGCTTAACTTAATTATGTGTTTGCTTAATGCTTAACTTACTGGAAATCACTAAGAGATTAGGGTTTTACTGTGGGTTAAAGAACTAAGTTGAGGAGAAATCAAGGCTTAGTCAATATAAGAGGAACACATTAGCCAAATAGCTTAGATAACTGAATATAGTAATCAATACCATTTCATTGGGAGGAGCATTGAGTGTGGGTTGCCTTAGCTACATTTCTCTACATATCATTATAATCTATTTACTTGTTTACATTAGTTAATGTCCATAGTTAGCTTTAATTTTACTTTATACACACACAACAACAACATCCTTATTCATTTTATTTATCATCCAACTTATTGATTGAAATTATAGTTTATTTGGTCAAACAATCCTCGTGGGAACGATAAACCCTACTTTATCACTTTATTACTTGTACGATCGATATACTTGCCGAATACGCAACAAAGATCGACTCAGTTGAAATCTCGATGAAACAGGGTCCACCTAGCAGTTCAAAAGTTTAATGGGTGATACAAACAAGCAGATAAGCATAGGAGAAGTGGAATTTCAGAGAAAGATTGTATGACTAATGCTCACTTGATTTACTCACAGGATACAGGTAAAATATTTGAGGTTGAACATGCTTGGTTATTGTTGAAAGATCAGCCAAAATTCGATGCAGATTTTATGTCAAATTCTTCAAAAAGAACCAAGGTTTCTGCAGGTGGAAATTACTCGTCGTCTTCTAACACCGAGACATCCGTTGAAGCCGAAGAATATGATACGCCTTCGCCAATGTCTCGCCCAATTGGACAAAAAGCACTAAAAAGAAAGAGCAAAAGAAAAGAAGTTTCTAGCAATATGGATTTATCTGGCATACAAAGTGTAATGAATGAGAATAATGCAAATACATTAAAACTTATTCAATTAAAGGAGGCAAAAGAGAGGCGTATGGAGTATGAAATCCTCATGAAGGATACATCTAACATGTCAGATAAACAACGTGAAGACCACGAAAAGTATTGTGAACATATTAGGAAGAAATTATTTAATTAAATTTTAGTCCCTATGTTCGAATTAGTTGTTATTTAGTTACTTTATATGCAGTTATTAACAATGTAGGTCCTTGTTGTATGTTATATTGAAAATTTTATTTTATGAAACAAGCTGTTGGAAAACTAGCCGTTGGAAACTAGCCGTTGAAAACTAGCCGTTATAAAACTTGTCGTTGGAAACTAGCCGTTGGAAATGAAGCTATATAAATGTCTAATGTTTCATCATTTTCACATGTTCTCATACAAATTACGCAATATCTCTCTCTCATTTCAAACACTTCAGATACCATATAATGGATCCAAACATCGATTTAGATGAAGTTTTAGATCAAATGATAAATGAGGAATTGGAAGACAACACCGATGAAGACCTCATTAGGTTGATACTTCAGAGCCAACAACAACTACACGAAAACACCATCGGGTGTATGCAAAGAAGAGTGGAACATCGAAATCGTGAAGAAGGTCATGATTGATTGTTCAATGACTACTTCTCAGTAAATCCTGTGTACACAGAGAATCAGTTCCGACGAAGATTTCGTATGAAAAGGCATGTGTTTCTTCGTATTGTAGATGGGCTCAACAATCATGATGAGTATTTTCAAGCGAGGTTCGATGCACTGGGTCGAAAAGGACTATCTCCATTACAAAAGTGCACAGCTGCACTTCGTATTTTGGCTTATGGCTCACCTGTGGACAGCGTGGACGAATATGTTTGAATTGGTGAAACAACTGCGGTGGAATGCTTGGAGCGATTTGTATCAGGCATCTGCACCATATTTGGGAATGAGTACTTGAGGAGATAAGTAACGAAGACACCGAACGACTACTACAACTGGGAGCAGCACGCGGATTTATTGATTGTATGCACTGGGAATGGAAAAATTGTCGAGGTGATCATCGCAACCCAACAATCATTCTTGAAGCCGTTGCATCACAAGACTTGTGGATTTGACATGCATTTTTTGGCACCACGGGTTCAAATAATGACATTATTGTGTTAAATGGATTTAATGTGTTTGATGAAGTTTTGTTGGCACGTGCTCCCGCAGTGTAATATACAGTGAATAGAACCTAATATAATATGAGATACTATTTAGCCAATGGTATTTATCCAGACTTTGCTACATTTGTGAAGACAATCTCAATGCCACAAGGAGAAAAGCAAAAATTATTTGCTCAACGACAAAAATCGGCAAGAAAAGATGTAGAACGGGCGTTTGGAGTGCTCCAATCTCGATTCACAATTATACGTTGTCTGTCACATTTTTGGGATATTGCTAAAATGAAGAATATCATCTATGCATGCATCATATTGCATAACATGATTGTCGAGGACGAACATGACACATATCAGATCAACATACCTTCAAAGGAGAGCATAGCTTCACGACAAATAAAAACACCGATAATTCCAAGCAGATTTAGTTGAACATATTTGAGAATGTTTCAGAAATGAAAATAACAATAAATAAATTTATGTAATTTTTTTTCGAGGTCTAGGTTTTTTATTTATTTCGATGTTATTATGTTTAATTATTTATTATTATGTAAAATTTTGTTTTATATTGTTACGCATTTCGTTTTATTTATTTTAATTTATATTTATGAAAATTGAAAAAAATGTTAAGTTTTATTAAAAAAATATATAAATATGTGGATTTTTTTGAGTTCCTTGTGATTTCTTGTATTGGAGCAAAATATTGGATAAGTTCTTTAGAAGTGATATAATACTGTAAGGACCATAAAGAATACTATGGGAACCACAAAAAATTAGTTAAGAAATTCAATTAAGTTTCTTAACATTGCAGCATCTGATAAATAAGACATGGTATGATTGACATAAATGAATATCTAATGAAAATTTTGTTTTCTCATTTGTTTACTTCAAGGTTGCTTTATCAAAACCAGTGGTTGGAAGTTGTTTCGCGTAATCCTCAACTTCATGGCGAAGCTTTGCCATCTCTGACTCAATACAAGAAGAAGACTGAATTGTGGCCAAGAGTGCTGTTCGTTGAATGAGTATATTTCCCTTTAATCCCTTGTCTCTGCACCCAAATCAATAAATAAAGAGCCAAGCAATTAGTTGATTGTTGAAGTTAAATATTTTTAAGCAATTAGTTGATTAGTTGTTGAAGTTAAATATTTTTAAGCAATCGAAAATCCTTTTGTTGTCTTTTTTATTTATAATAATTTGATTAATTACTTAATTAGTGACCTGTTTAAGAAGACTAAAATTAGAATTTATTTTTACGGTAAACCAAAATTAGAATGAAATTTTATGTTTCCTAAAACTAACAGAATAAAGAGAAGAAAATAAATAACACAGCCCACTCAAGTTGGGCTAACTAAACCCATGAACACGGAGATATGCACTCACATGGACATGTACCCGGAAAAATGCTTACAGAGCACAAAATAAAGAAAAATCGCTAGAAGGAGGGCTTGAACCTCCGACCTTGTGGTTAACAGCCACACGCTCTAACCAACTGAGCTATTCCAGCTTACAATTAAAACTGTCTAATTTTATTTAATAATAAAAACTTAGTGCTTAAATAGAAATCCTAGCTACTTTTTCCCTTCTTGATCTCCATGCAGTATTTATTGGACACATCGAATCTTTGTCTAATTGGATTCATCCAATTGCAGCTAAATAAATTTGCCTTTATTCTTCGTTTTTGGGGTCTAAATTTGTCTTCATTCTGTCAGTTAAAAAAAAAAAAAAACAATTTTATACAAATTTGCAAAATGTTTTATATTTCATCCACAACCACTTTTCCACTAAAGAAAAATAAAATAAGAACTCTCCTTTTTCTTTTTCTGGTGTAAAATGATACTTTGTAAACAGATAATAGTCCAAGTATAAAGTCATGACTTTAAATACTAAATATTTAACTTAGAAAACTCATGAACCAGATTTTTAGTTCACTAATTAACTTAGCCAGTAATCCTCATAGACCTTTGGAGGCATGTGATAAGGAAAGTCATCATAATTCATATGTGCTGTAGCCTGTGCTTGGGTCCCTCATGTACAACTCACATCATAGCCATCTCTTACACACACAATATGTATAGCTAGGCATATAAATTTTTCAAATGCGTGATGATAAGTATATTCTGGGTCATATGCTTAATTGATTTTGGTTATTATCACTATTCATTTTACAGGGTAAGCACACTAGTTCTTGATAGCCATTTATGGTTACGGACGCAGTGAGCAAGCAATCCCTACAGTAAAATTTTCACCACCGAGAAGCCAAGCCTATGAATTAATGGAAAAGAATATTTTATAAATCACAAGGCTAGGGGATAGGGATTTATCATTCACTAGGTGCGTGCGTGCATGTGGGCTCACAATCTTTCTGTTCCCATCTTCTGCTCCACAATCAACATGTGCACAAGATTCTTAGCCCCCAGATAAGCCTTATTATGCTTGTCTACGACTACGTTGGTCATGACAAGAAGTCCACACACAAATTCAAATTTAAAGCACCGAGGCTAGAAATGCTCATTTTCCACACTTACTAGTTCACAAGACCACTGAAAAATCGGTTAGTGTTTATGATAACAATGGACTTGAGTAATTCGAATGAGTAGTACTGTAGAAATCTAAAACTATGTAACACTATTGTATAAATAAAATAAACTAATAATTCTGTCAATACAAATAATATCATTAATTTAAGTTTTCCTCGTCTATACTTGAGTTGATTTTTCATTTTAGTTTCTGTTGTTAGTTTTTGACTGTGTAAAACTGCTGCTAAATGGAGACATAAAGAACTAAATGATAAAAATATTGCTCGTTTAGATACTAAAATATAAAGTTTTTAGATATAGATTTTTTTTTTTAAAAAAAAGGCTAGCTGAAGCAAGAATAGCGCTGAACATCCCAACTATGTAACACTATTGTATACCAGTATAGGTTTTTAATTAGATATAGAGATTAAAGCGAAAAATTGACATAAGTATACCAGTATAGGAATCAAATAATTAATTAAACCTTAGTTCATATTTACATTGGTCAATCACTCAATTCTAGTTAAAACCCTGTCTAACTGATGCAAGATAAACAATTGTTTGGATGAGAACTAAGATGTGAAAGGAATCCAGCAATAGGTGAAACAAGGCAAGCTAGCTAGCATGAAATGGCACCAAAACCAAGGAAGGTGCTGAAATTTTTTATAGCTAACGACACTATCCTCTGCTTCATCACCACTTGGTGAATTAGATAGCACGACAGATTCCCAAGTCCCCACACACAAATACTGCAGCGGTAGGTGAGGCTTGTGGAGCTGTGATGTGTACCAAAATTTTCACCTGTCCCCACCCTTTCTTATGGTTTTGTTAGTCTTTTAGTTTTTGCCATCGTTCAATTTTTTTTTTACCCTCTTTTGACATAATGTTTATTTCTTGAATGTTTCCGTTATTGAATGGTTTAGAAAGAAATTATTCCACGGAATTGCTTGGCTCATATTGTGCCTTTTTCCTTTCCCCTTTTACTCAATAGTCCAGGCCAGTCAGAAAGGGCTGGTGCATGTCCTCATCAATCTCATTTTGTCTAACATTGATTCGATATTGAAAGGCTTTGGTTTATCCTTTGTCGATGACATGTAGTTGTATTTCTAAATTCTAATTTGTATAATGTAATATCTGTCGACCCCAAAATATATTTCCAACACTAATAGCTTTATTGGGAGCAACTAAACGTACCAAGAAGTAAAACTCAAGGTTTTAAAAATTGCAATTACAATTTCATCACGATTGTTGATATCGCGAGAAATTGCTAATAAATATGGCTGATGCAATATTGTAGCAGTTGGGGAGTCCTCAAAAACCTTGACATTTGCAGCCAAATTTTAAAATCTTGTTAAAACTATTATCCATATTTAGTGGCAGTTGTTTTTTTTAAGTAAAACTAATTTATCTGTCTCTTGCTCTAAAAAAACACAACGAACTAAGAAATATAGTATAATAAGTTTGATAACTATGTTTCTTTTTGTCAAACTAATAATTGATAATAATATGATGGCTTGCTAATAATAATTCAATTCAATTGATTTTCAGATTTGCCTCTATACCTTACACCGATTGTTCTTTTGTCACTTACAGATGTCTATTTTTCTAATCCATATTGTTAACTCCAATTAATCACAATGAATAGGACAAACTAACATGTAATATAATTAATGAACAAATTAAATTAATGCATATTTAACAAAGCTGAGAAGTAGAGAACTCTGAATGAGAATTACCGTTTTACAGCATATGGTACTATTTACAAATGGTAGCAGCCTAACAGGCACTATAGGCTTCTCAAACCAACTCATAGCCAAAGAAAATAATTGAGAAGATAAAGAAGCATCAAGCATACACACACAACCACCTCAAAAAGAAGAAGAACATGTCAAACTCCACACAAATGGAAAAGGATCTCACAATGACAGTGCAGCAATCTTCTTACTTCCCCAGGTGCATGATGTCCCCTTCGTGCTTGCCAATCCACAACGAGTACGAGTACTCACGAATCCACTACAGCCCCAGAAAGAGGGTGAGAAAGTGGAGGAACATCCTCAGAAGGTTCATGAGGGAGAGCAGGACCTTGTGTAGATCCAAAACTATGTCATTTCAATATGATCCTGTTAGCTACTCCCAGAACTTCGATGAGGGCTGCCATCTTGATGAACCTAGGCCAGGGTTGCAAGATGTTAAGTGGGATTCACATCATTGATTTTTGTAACTGTGGTTATTACATGTTTAGGCTTGAATGTAAGAAGGACAATGAAATAGCCTTTTGTTTTCGACACATGGAAGGTTTTAGTTACTGTATGGTACAACTACAAAGAAATTAATTCTTCTTCAAGTTTGTATATATATGGTGTATCTCATTCATATTTTTTCATAATACCAAAGTTCTATTAATTGAAATTAAAAATTAATGTCTTTTTGTATCTATGGTGGATCTACCAGTAGTACTGATGTAGTAATGCCATTTACTTTTATTACTTTACTGTGCAATCTTTTGATTGCTGCAATTCTGTTTGTGTTAATGTGTAGTGCTGCCGTGTTCTATTGGTTGGATTCTCAAATGAAAAATTGAAGCAGTACTTGGTTACCAAATCCCCCCCCCCCCCCCCCCCCCCCCCCCCTTTT
>PYAF01001118.1:1262013-1301428 GCA_007407185.1 Glycine tomentella | reverse complement strand
AGCAATTTTAATTAGTTTTTAACATGAATGGTCTAGTAGCTCAGTTGGTCAGAGCACGATTCTCCTAGTTGAAGGTTAGGGGTTCGACACCTACCTGGACCATTATTTCAAAACCCATTTTAAAAAAATTTTAACTCGTACGGATTACGAATCCGTAAGAGCTTTACGGATTACGAATCCGTAAGGTTCTTACGGATTCATTCTTACGGATTATGAATCCGTACGGATTTACTCTTATGGATTACGAATCCGTAAGAGCTTTACGGATTATGAATCCGTAAGACTCTTACGGATTACGAATCCGTATGAACCTTTTTTGGAATTATGAGAAGGGTAAAATCGGTATTGCACTGTGTACGCTGGGTGTATAAGAAAAATGGCTGGTGTAGGAAGTTAAACCCTTTTTTTTTTTAATCAAGTCACTATTGTTAATTTTTCTTAAAATTAGACGGATTGGCCCAATTAAAAACAAATACAAATTCAGAGACTCAATTGAAAAAAAAATAGTTTAAAAATTTCATTAAAAATTATAGAATAGTGTAAAGAACTTTAGATTAATTTAATTAACCTTAAAATAACTAAAGAAACTTCAGCATTTGGAGTTCTGATTTGACAACCACTTCGAAATTCTACCAATATCAAAGATAACCTCTTTGGGATTGACATGCTCCATGGTTAAAACCTTTTGCACTCGACTTTCAAAAACTTCAAAAGTACCCAAATAAGATTTTTAGTATCCAAAGAAATTTATTGAATGATGTCAAAAAGTATGTATGAAATTCTTTTCATACCCAATTTAGATTTGAGTAACCCATGTTAAGTATTAGACTTCTAGTAACTACCTGTCATGTGTCATGTATCTTACACAAATTATTATATGTCGTTAGCTAGAACAACTATCTTAATAAAGTTAATAATAGATACTACTTTCACTTTGTTTTAGAAATAGAATGCCTGAACCACTTTTTTTAAGTCAACAAATATAATATTGATCTAATTGGTAAAAATCAGATTCATATCACATAAAGACGTGAGTTTAAATTTAGTTATCAATGTGAGAATCTTATTAAGTGGACGATTTGTAAATATTTCTATCAGCGTTCAATAACCTTTAAGAATATATCTCGACTCTAATCAATCCTGAGATCAAATTCATCTAAATTTTTCATTAAAAAAACTCATTTTTTTTCAAAAAATTATGATTCAATATTAAATTTTAATTATAATTTACAATAATTAAAACATTATTAAAAATAACACGTGACACATTTTATGGGCCATTCCTGTCACATAATTATTAGTCATCTTGACAAAGAAGATTATTAAAGTTAACATTAAGGACTAATTTCATTGCATTATTTATAAAAAAGAATCACTATTTTTAAAATATAAAAAGACAGATTGATTTTAGGTGGAGCCAAAAACACATTCTATCCATATGTAGCACATGCATTCATAGTTCATTACCATGACAGTTGTCCGAACCAGAATAGGAAAAACGGTCTAAAGTTGGACTCTTCCAAGTTTCAAGTTTCATATATGTACTTGGACTTATTTAAAAAATGGTAAGGAAAAAGTCCTGAATACACGACTTATCCAATAGTGAGTGAATCTAAATCCCTCCCTACTTTCAAATAGTTATGAAACACTGACTGGAATAAACCAAGATATAGGTAACGTATTAATCACTTGTTAATTTGGGTGAATACAATTTGATGACTAGTGTAGGTAGCAACGTATCTGACTTGAGTTGGACACTTGTTTTCAATGATTGATTAATTAACTAGAAGTGATTCTGAGGATTTGTTTAAATTTTTTTAAAAATAATTTTAAAATAAATACTTTTTATCTGAGTATTTTTTATGAAGAAAATAAGATGTGTTTCTTAAAATAAATAGAAAATTATTTTTTTAATTAAAAATAATTTAAACAAATACATTAAAAATATTAAAAATAGCTTATTTTATTCAAATAAATACTTATTTTAACAAATAAGTTTCTGGTCCACGATATTTTGTTCCTGTCCCGCGCGCGTCTTCCTTAGATATTCTGTTCTCTTCCCTTCACGGTCAAGTACCATCAATTATCAATAACAGCCATTTCTTCTTCTTCATCCTTCTTTGCTTGTGTATTCAACAATCAACATGCCCTGTGCTTCGGTGCAGAGAGGTATTGTTTTATATATATGTCGTTCCCTTTTTTTATTTCTTAATGATGTCTCTTAATTACTTCCATGAAATGCCGTTGCGTTGGATTTTCGGCGGAGATGGATATAACTCTAACCATGGTTTTAAATTATCTTCCGCAACCGCGACCACAATTTAAAAGCATGACTATAACATGCGCTAACTGTTGTGTGAAGCTACAAAAAGTAACGGTTGCATTTGCATGCAAGAGTATTTATTGCGTGAGTAACCGTGTAATCAGTGTTACTAGTGTAAATGAAATACTAATGAACTTTTATACATAGCGTAGGTATTTTCGGTATTTTCCACGCGAGATAATTTCACTCTTGAATCAGGTAGGATTACTTATGACTGACAATTGACAAAGCTTTCTTTACAGAAGACAAACTTGAGACTACTAGTTAAGTTGAAATATTTTCATAACAATTGATCTACACTAGTTGATCCACCTGATTGGTGGTAAAATACTATTTGACTTAACATGAGAATTTTGCACTTTTTCTTAAAAAATAAAATGGACTACTGAACAAAAACTAGCTGGTAGAATCACCTTCATAGTTGCAAACGCTTTGTTGTTTTTAATATCCAGGGGGTTCCCTACAGGCAGATATTGAAAATAGGTGCTTCTAGAGCTGACACAGGATTTAAAATTTTCTACATTAACCTCAGCAATGCTTTGTTTTTAATTCTGTGTTTCTGTATGGTTAACATAGAAGGATATTTTCCATAGTCATGTACCATGATGAATGAACTAATTCGGGCACGTCTTGCGCTTTGAACTGGTTTTATTAATGATATTGTGTTTTTCCCTTTAAAAAAAACAGAAGATTTATGTTGGATATACCTCTTATAGTTTATAGTTTATGTCCAAGGAATAGTTGTTACAGAAGGAAAATTTTATGTCAATGGCCCATGCTGTGTTATTCAAGAATTTTACAAGCAGATGTCATTTTACTGATTAGATTTTATATAACCATTACAATATCAGGAAGTGTGCATTGTTCTCTGCTGGGATTCTCTTAGTGAAGTGAGTAATATTCATCCCCAAGAACTCTACACTTCTTTGGATGTGTATGATTATTATGCTGCAATATCATTATGACTTTCTTTTCCAAATGTAATACTAAAATATTAGCCAAATTAGACTTGACCTTCATTTTGTGGCAGTGTCCGATGTCTCACAAACTTCTTGTTCAGCCTGGCATAGCTGAAGTTGGACTAATTCTTGTGGATTCCCTCCTGCAGCATGCATACCATATGAAAGTGGAACAAATGCATTTCTGCTTGTTGTGGCCATATCTGTTGTAGCAAAGACCTGGGCCATCAAGCCTCATTGTTAAGCAATCTGTGCTTTCTATTATTCCACTTCATGGCCTAAGTGAATATAAGTCTCTTGTAATTTTTGGGGATGCCATACATGCATATTAACTAATTAAGCTGGGCTACCTTTTTGCATAGTTCTGTGTGTTCTTGGTGAATGAGATTTACGTTCTTGTAAAGTTCCACATTTTCCTGAAAGATCAGGTTCCCCTGTATGTGAAAATAAAAGGTCAGTTAGTGTTATAAAATTTGTTAGAGGAAAATTAGCAAAGGTTATTGCTCAAGAAGACCTTTCGGTTCAGCTCTTGGATTTCATCTTTTAGAATTTGTTCCTGCAGAATTTGATTAAACTTGTTAGTTGCTTTTTAGTGTTCAGCTTGGTCATTAATGAGATTAATCAATCAAGCACATTTATTTCCATTCCTTCTCAGTGTGAATCTAAAAGGCACTTCACCTTTTTCATACGGACACCTTGGAGACTCAGTTCCAGTTGATTCTCTAGATCTTGTAGGTTTCTGACACTCAGACCATATAGCTGTTCTCCCATCAATTGCCTGCGTCCTCAAAATGTTAGTGATCTTATGCATAGAGCCTAATGAGATACAGAATCCATTCTCTTTATGTAGTTACCATTATTTGCTTAAAGGGAATTGTTTTCTCTTTTCATTTTACTGTTTTGGAGTGTATTGCATGGTGTATTAGACTAATGTTTGATTGATGCGGAGCTCCATGGTAGAATTTTTATTCTATTGAATTGTTTACATAATACTGGGATTGATATGTGATGTCTTCCTTTCCTTTTTCTGTATTTAATTCAGAAAAAAAAAAAAAAGTAAAGAAGGAAGAAGAGTCATCACTTCTACCAAAACCTTCTTTATGGATGGTACCTGTTGGGACATAGTATTAATGTTTCTTGTAAGTAGTCTAAGATGGAGATAAAAGTTAATGCTGCTTCTGCATGGACTATTTTTCATGCTATTCTGGAAAAGAAAAAAAAGAAAACTACTTGTATGAGTAATTTAGAGCAAGCAGTATTTTCTGTAAAATTCAAATATTTAAGTCTACGTTTCCAAGTAGGTTATTCAAGATGATGTTTTATGTTGTAGAAGAGTCGGTATTTTTATATCTTGGGATTTTCTTGTGAACCATAGACTCACTGATACAGTACTAGAGGATTTCAATATGCAGGTCCACACTTCTATAATTCAATCTCACTTCTATAAATTTCACTCATATTATTAGTATAGAAGTGATATTCTGTTTTATGTCTTTCCTTTTACTATTTATCTTCACTTTTTGAAAAAAATAAAATTTAGGTTTCCCTTTTTTATTTGATACACTTATGTTGATATAATTGTGGGGTAACAAACACCGGTGGATACTTATTGGATTGGTAATGTATGACACTAGCCATTGTATTTTTTTTTTTTTGTTTAAATATGTTTTTTAGTACCCGTAAGTTAGTATTTTTTTTTAGTTTCAATAAGTTTATTTTTCTAATTTTAATTTCTCAGAGTTTGAAATTTTTTCAATATTGGGTTGTAAGATATTTTTCACTTTTAGTTCATATAAGTGAATGTTTTTCCAATTTTGCTCCTGTACGAGCAAACTTATGAGAATATAAATGAAAAAATTAAAATTTTACAAGGATCAAAATTGAAAAAACATAAATTTACATGAATTAAAAATGAATAAAACATCTTATAAAGACCAAAATTTAAAAAGTGCAAACTTGTCAAAATTAAAATTAAAAAATAAACTTATAAGGACCAAATCTGAAAAAGGATTAACTGAAACCAAAAATATATTTAAGCCTTCTTTTTCTTTTTCTGTTTAAGAGCACTATCAATGTAGCTGAAATATGAAAGGAGTATGATAGTTGTTTAATATTTAGGATGTCTTAGTTTGTAACTCCGGTTTAGTTTTGCTTCATTTTTTTTTTTATCTAATTTTTAGTTTTTCTGCAAATTCAATTGGAGGGTGATTTCTGTCAACAAGAATTAGGATGCTGTTTCTAATGATTTGAGACGTAATGGAATTTGCACTTCATGGACATTTTGTTGGATTGAATGCAGCATGCTATGACACAGTCAATCTACTATATCTTGTTGTCTGACACTGAAGTGCTTCTCAAACAGTACCTGTTTTATTTACTTTTTGTAGAATAATAAAAAGAATTTGCTGAATAAATTAAATTTAGCAGAAATGTTGTACCGATGGTTTTCTTGTAGATTCTGTAGTTGCTGTCTTAGAAGTTCTGCCTCCCTCTGCCAAAACTAGCAATTATCAAGTAAAATGATGTGAGCAATAAGTAATACAGAGGAAAAAGAAATGCAAAGGGATTTTACTTTTTTATCATTTTGACTTAGATCCTAATCGAATGCTTCAACACCACCCACAGTAGGATATGAGATCATTACGATGTATTTAGATGCAGATTGCATATTTATAATAAGTATATCCAGATACAATTGTTTTTCTTTTTTTGTTTATATTAGAATTATAGAGCCAGCATGTTGTTTCCATTTAGAAACAAATATAGTCACTATAGAGAGTAATATAGATTACTCTCTTTCATTTCTTTTCATTTCTCTCACTTTCATCCCTTTTTATTTATCTTTATCAAATACATTGTAAAAGTTTGACAGGTGCTGCATTTATAGTCAAATCAAAGCTCAAATCCCTAAGAAATAAAGTTGTTGTCTTAAACAGAAAAAAGTGGGACAGTAATATCCACTCCAGGAAAAACACAATTCCTAATCTTGCATAGTTCCACAAAATTAACAATCATAGTTAGCATAAAAAATTAAAAATCTAATTCCAGCATAAAACTTTAAACAGCCTTGTTATTCATTAACTCCCTTTAGGTCGTTGTTGTGGTATTCATTTCCTTTTTTCCCTTAGCATTTGAAAGGGAGTCAGGGATGGATGTCCTTCTAAACGTTCCTCTGTTTCAGATTCTGTCTCCAATCCATCCACGCCCACCTCTTCTCCTTTCATCCCAAACAGGTTCATAAGGACCATTTTTTAGAAAATAAATAGTTTCAATACAGAGTTAAATGCTAGCAGCTTGTGTTTCCCTTTTATATATGCTTAATTTCATGTGATGAGATTTATATAATTAGTATTGAAGATATGAAAGTAAATTCATTAGGTTTAAAACTTTGGATGTGCAATTGATATCAGTAACCAAAATAAGTGGCAATAGTTCAGCATTGTGACTCAACAAAAATAAACTTTAATAATACAAGTTGTTATTATGTATGCCATCTCTACTCATAAATATTATAGATTACTGAGAATACTGTTTGGCTTAATACTTGAATATATTCTAGCAATACTATTCGGTAAAAAGAAGCAAAATTTTGTCTTCTTCTTCTAAATAGAATTATGTTCATATATTGTAGTTTATAACTCCATCAAAACAATAGTTTGCTTGATTTGGCTAATCAGGATTCCACAATATCAATTATGACAAAAAAATGTGATTGTTAACCCTGATTAAAGTTGGATCTTAAGTTAGGAGGAATCATGCTCAATTCTTGCTTAAATTTGTCTAACACGTACGAGCAGTTTATATGTTACATTCTGCTGCTATTTTGAAATTGTAAGATATGAATGAGATATTTGTAAGATATGAATGACATGATAGAAATGCAAACACTTAATTCTTGATGATTCTCGAGACATGTATGCATTGTAGCCCCTGGAATCAATAGTGGACAAAAAAGATGTTGGAAGCCGTGTTAATTTTACTGTCACCAGTAGCTTGCCTTATGTCCTCTAGTCTGCTTTAGTTATGACCTCTTATAAAGTTTATGCTGTTGTGCAATTTAGGGGATAAATTGGGAAGATTTTCATCAATAAATCATGAGCAATTACATAAGTAAATTTGACATCATACGAAAATTCAAGGCTCAGGTTTATGGATTTTCTCCTCACTTATCTAGTGTTTAACTTTTTTTATTTTTACTCGATATGAGATTTAATTTCACACTTATACTTCAACATGTACAATGTTTATCATATTGGACATTACCACGTGCTTAATGATGCAATTAATAAATCATGATGGATGAGTAAGTGCAACAACAAAAATTAGATAAGGGACAATACCATGCTGGAAGAGTAATTGGACATTACCGTGTAAAATAGATGCATGAGTAAGTGCAACAAGAAAAAATAAATCATGATGGATGGACTTCAAGTACATTTTGCTTATAGCGGTTATTTATGGCTGCAAAAAGATAAGGGACAATTCTGAAGAGTGGTTAACAGTAACATACCTTGACTTCAGATTCTGGATTCATCAGATGGTGATGTTCTTCCTTGCACGTGTTATATCTCTCGATGATTGATTTCATGCTGGTACATAAAAAAGTCTTTACATTTATTTGTTTTGATTTACGAATTAAGAATTCAATTGATCAAGAAAAGCTGTATCTAGAAAAGACACATTGAAAACACTCAGCACATTACACAACCAAAAGATATAGTATTTATGATCAATAGATTGGTTTCCATGAGAAAATGTAAAATTATGTAATAAAGGTCATGTGTACTGCCATCCAAATTAAGACTAACTATTGCGACAACCTCATTGATAACAGATTCATTACATTATGAAATTATTGTTGCAAATTTATAGCTCTGCATTATGCACTAATCATGTTCCTAGTTTTACTAGTGTCGCATTGCTGGCTCCAATTAAATGTTCGTGTAGTTCTACTTGCATGTGGTTAATATACTTTTTTTTTATCCGCTTGTTTTGCCCTTAAATAGGGTGGACATCAAATCAAACTTACTCATCAGGCTATATTATGGATTCTGATACATTTGTGAAGAACCAGTGGTTAAACCCCTCGTCTATGAACTTCGATGGCTCAATTTGTAAAAAAATGGGGACTTAGAGTAGGAGTGTAGGACTTATACTGGTCCTACCAAAGTAGTCAAGGATTCAAGGTATAATGTTTTATATATTTTTCATGTGACCTATTGACTTCTTCAATATAAAACATTTGATGCACACTGGATATGTTTGGTTCTGTTAAGCTGTAGATCTTTTAAAATTTTAGAGTTTAAAATCACGGAAAACAATAGGAGACTAAGATATTTGATCAGAAATTAAAGGGAATCAAAATTATAACTTATTCAAAAATAAAATATAAAAGTTAATTTTAATATATTTGTATGTGTACTTTTTTGGTAAATTTATCAACTACCTTGTTAATTTTACAAAAGGATATGTACTTATCCTACCTCTACAGAAAAAAGGTACAAACAAGGTATGTAACATTTTGTGGCAAAAAGGGCCACATGATCAATATTTATTATCAATAGCATGATTAGCAAACAAGTTTCTGGTCTGGAAACACCTTAGTTTCGAGGAACACTCTTGGTGAACATGAAGATATCAAAGATGGTAATTAACATTTCCTTAAGTAAAACATTATCGATAGGTTTCAATCCTATATGCATTCCTAAGAAATATTATAGTAATTTAGCATTAATTTAATATTGAATAATTCAATTATTTTCTATGTTACAAATTAAGCAAGTCATTTTTACTTTTAGGTTGGCCTCGTGCCAATTATTGGTGGTATACAAGTCTCTAACATTCAAGAAATATAGCATATGGTGGGTTATAGATACCACAAACTCATTTAACAAAATAGAACAAGGGAAGTAATTTAAAGTCTGAATAATTATCTATTGAATTAATTAATTTTCTACTAAATAAGATAATTAATTTTTATAGTCTGAATAATTCTCTACTAAACAAAAGGGAATTACTCAACATTCCATCCTATAATAATGTGTTCTTGAACGAAAATGCTTCTCTAAACTGCTGAAATCTTGCTTTTATACTAACGGTGCAGAAAATTATACAAACAATAATTTTTTATTAGCTGATAAAGTACTTTTTTATACTAATAGTGCAGAAAATTGAGCTCATAAACATACAAAATGAAATAATATCGATTCACAAGTAACACACTATATTTCTAACAGAGAAATTCTCAAAAGCACTTCTGACTTGTATCCAAACATGCTGATATCTTCTCTTATTAAGTTATATGTTTTATGGAAGAGTTTCATCCATACAAAAAAAGTATCTTTTAGCTTTTTAAGAAAGAAAAAAAATATTATAGCTACAATTTATCTTAAGTTATACTAAGTATCATTTTATTTTAGTTTGTATTAAAATTGAAACATTTTTAAGGAGGACTATACTAACTAAAATATATCAATTATAGATAAAAGAAAACATGAAAGTTAGGGATTCCCTCCACTATCTAGTTACAAATGAAATCCAGACCTAAAGGTTTGTTTCATGCATGAGATGAATTCTGATTGCCAATTAAGTCATACATATATAGCTAGTATTCTTGCTTAACTAAAGTTAAAGTTTTTTTTTTGTAAAACTTCTAAATTTCGTGTAATAAAAAACAATATATTAATGCGAGTTCAGTTTGGGTTATTAAAAAGAAATTCTTAAAATTCCAGTGAGAGGTTTAAAAAAACATTATATTTTTTAAGAAATAGTCCCCCCCCCCCCCCCAAACAGTATTATGATTCTATGGTTTAGCTTTTAATTATTATTTTAAACGTGGATATATTTCATTACTATTTAACACTTTTCATCATTACATTTTTGATACATTTATTAATATTTTATTCGAAATAAGCTAATAAAGTTGGAATATAGTAAATATATATAACTAACTAAAAATACTTGGAAACGGTTTGAACACAAGGAAAGGTGTCAAAAGAAAACTAATTAAATGTCATCAATAAAAAAATAAAACTAATTAATGATGTTTAAAAAAAATTAAAAGCTTAAAAATAGAGTTAGTTATATAAATTTCTCTCTGCTGATAAAAAAAAATTGATTTGGCTTGGTTTCCAAATTGAAAAATTCATGAATATGAAAACTAAAACAATGATAACAAATTGCAACCAATAAACTAAATTCTATCAATTAAAAAGGAACTTTCCAGGCCAAAAAATAAGCAGAAAACAAGGGAACTTAATTACTCACTTTAATAACATCCTTATCATTGAAGTAATTTTTTTAGAGTTATTAATTAAATCAATATAGGATTACATAGAGCTTATAGATTAAAAATAAACAACTCATAATTGTAAATATTCTTAGAGCATTACCAATAAAGTGTTTATATGAGTTGTTTAACCTATATAATTGTTTAATTTTTTTTCATTGAAATTGCTTATATAAGCAACTGTTACTTAAAACATATGTTTCATAAATAATATTTTTTAAGTATTTGTAGGACTTATAAAATTAAGTTAAGTACTCACTTTAACAATCTGCAAAGTAAATTTTTGTGTAAAATGTTTAAATTTATGTGAAATTATAAAATTCGCAAAATTAAGATAAGTAAATCATATATGCAAATATGCATTGTATTGTAGATGTTCTTAGTGGTCTAAACTAATATTTAATACTAAATTTTGTCATTAAAAGAAATTACTTTCTATCATAATATTTTATAAAAACTGAAACACTAAATTTACTAAACCGTACTTAATTTAAAAAAATACTAAACCATACTTAATATTAAACTATAATAAAAAATGTCTTATGAAGAAATGAGGAATTTTCAAATTTTATAAATTTACAAATTTATTTAACCTAAAAATTTCTGAACATTTTTAAGATTTTCTTCCTTAAATCATTCCTTTAAACCTTTATGAGGAGCAGATAATTCACACACGCACACAACACACAAAAATTTTCAATTTTTTTTCTTAATGTTGTTTGTATTCCTTTAGACCTTAGAAGCAGTAATTCACACACACACACACAAGAAAAAACAATTTCCAATTTTTCTTCAAAGTTTCTTTAAAGTTTTTGTTTTTTTATAAAATCATTTGATCTGTCAAATTATTTTAAATAAAAAAAAAACCCATTTCAAACCTCCATTTTTTGTGTTTAATATTTATCTATTTTCCAATGTTTAACTCGTTATAATTTATCACATAAAGAAGCTCAATTTGTGTTTTTTTAAAAATCAAACTACTTATCTCATTGTCCGGAAGGCTCCACACTATGCACAGGTAAGAGAGAGATATTATACGTAACCTTATCCTTTCATATGTAAAGAGGTTGTCTCCAGATTCGAACCCATGATCAACAAGTCACAAAGACACAACTTCACCGTTGTGTCTAGACTCGCCCTCTCAATTTGTGTTTTTCTAATATGAAATATTTTTTAGGTCACTAATATTTAATAATAATATGTATTACAGAGAAAAAAGACTAAATAATAACAACAATCTATTCATACTAAAATTTGTGTCAATTTGTTTGTGTTTTTGAAAGAATAAATGTGTTTTTCAATTGAAAAATATATGTTCAAAATATTTTAAAGATAATTTGATATGTTTAAAAAACTGAAATTAGAAAGAAAAAACAGTTTCAATGTTTTTTTTAAAAATAGAAAAGGCATTTTAGAGGGGGAAAATGTTATAAAAGATTTTTTTAAATTTAAAAGTTTTATCCAACAAAACGAGTCCTTATTCTACATAACGTTGTAGACTTTGGCTAAAAACCGGAGGAGGGTTCAATGCATCTACTAGCATAATATTCTTGCTTGAAACTCCAAGCAGAATGGGCCTAATATTGATTATCATCATTTAAGACTAGGAAGCAATACAAGATTGAAAAGTCCAACTTGGCAAAAAATATATATAAAAAACAAGAATATTAATGACAATGAAACCTATATACTAAATCAAAATCGCTTAGGAAGCTAGGTTTTAATTATACGATAAGGTTGTCTACATCAAAACTTGTGGTGACAACACTTTATCCGATGCATGCATTTGCCAATGATAATGATCCTAAATGGAACTTGAATATTTGCTTTTGGGAAGGGACATGCTCTAGCTAGCGACCAGTGAGCTGCTACGTACCTAACATATCCACATCCTGAATGATATTTGACATCGACTAATGAAAGGCATGATATCAGCTAAAAACCATATACATTGATAATGGCTAAAGTTATACAAATATTGGAATCACATGTACCTTTATATGTATGTAACCTTCTAAAATTAGCAAAACTAGGTTGATAAGCATCGAAGGTAAAAGGTATATCCAAACAGGTGCATAATCTATGTGGGTGGCAGTACTACTGGCCAATGATTTGGTGGATAATACTCATGAGATTTCTTTTTTCCTTTAATGGGCATAAAAATTCCACTTTAAATTTCTATTTTTCCACCTTAATATTTCATGAAACTGCCTATATATATATATACATACATATATATATATATATATATATATCATTTTCTTAAAGTCTTAAACTATATTGATATATAGTCAATTTGCACATACAGAATTTCCCAATATTTTGCTGAGTAAACCGTTGGATTGGTGAGTTATGACTCAAGAATATATAAATGTTCATTATACTATATATAGGTCATGCTAGACTAAGAAATTATTGCATATTAGCCAATATAATTTTATAGTTCTCTCTTCTCGATCGGGGGCTCTGCCTTTGGATGAGAACACAGGAAGGTTAGGCTGAGAGATTTGATGGTGTATATATCCATTCATAAGATTTTAAGGATAAGTTTAAGAATATGCAGTATATAGTTGGCCATAAAAAATATTATCAAAATCTAACAGTTGTTCTTTTTTCATCATAGTTCAGCACAGTGCACACATTTTTTGTGTTTACAAGATGATACTCTCCCAGTATCCTACAAATTCTGGCAGGTTAAATCCTGATTCCTGAGCTTCAATACTACCTAAAATTCTATATATTGTCAGAAACCTGAGAAACGTGTTGCTAATTCATATGACTTTGGGCTGAAAAATATGAATATGCATGCTATCTAGGACTGTCAAGTATCAGGAGAATCTCCTGTAATCATGTATAGTAATTATGCAAATATATTCCATGATTAAAGAAGATTCTCTTAGTATCAATCACATGCCATGAACGTGATATCTTTCAGCTTGTAGCCATGCATATTTGTTGCATCATATTCTTCATTCTTCAAGAGTGAGATTTCTATGTGTTAAGAATTAAAATACATGGAATTTCAGTCAGTCAAATAGAGACCAACAAAATCAAGTTTCAAATAACAGATAGCTAGACATGTTCGGACAAGATCTGTCCACATCATGAGCATATTTATATATCAGACTGCTATAGGAACGTATATATATAGGTAAGCACATAAATATTCATGGTATTATCATTGCAGTTAATTTTAAAAATGATGATTGATCAAACCTGGTGCTGGCATATTCATAAAGCTTTCCCGTGCTGGAGAATATGACAAGGCCAACTTGTGCATCGCAGAGGATTGCTAGCTCTTTGGCTTTCTTGATCAATCCCTTTCTCCTCTTTGAGAAAGTCACTTGCCGGCTAGTGGAATTGTCGATCCTTTCAATCACAATCTTCCCCCTTCCCATATTCTTCCCTACTTCACACTAATTAGGGTTTCTGAAGAAATTAATTATATATATGTAAACAGAAAAGTGAATACAATACAATTAATACACAAACTTCAGTAAATTAAAGCCGTGATGAGACAATGAATGAATTCTTTCTTACTTGATGTTTTTTGGACGGTATTCAAGATGGTGCAAGAATATTAGTACTGTGGCGCTGCCTTTCCATTTATTTTTTGGATGGCAAGTTGGGAGAGTTTTATAAGCAGAAAAAAAAAAAGTTAGTTGCTGTGTGAAAGTAGTATAAGCCGCTTGTGGTGGCAGTGGCCAGTGGGGCAGATTACTATGCGGGTTTGAATTTAAAAAATTGGATCACTGATATAGCCTGGACTTTAGTTTGTATACTTTCTACAGTGAAGTATTCAAGGATAAATTGTATTACTTCAATAGTTTTGAGAATTTTTATGGCGCCGTCAGCCGTATAAGCCTCTGACACGTTAAAGGTATATATATATATATATATATATATATATATATATATACACACACACTAAGTTACTCACCAGTTAATGGGATCTTTGTGATGTTTCGAATAAAACTAGGTTTAGATTCTTTTTAAGTAAAGTTTTAAGTAAAATAGCGATAAAAAGAGAGATCCTATCAAAATATGCATCGTAATCATTATTTTAATTTCGAGTTGAAATATGTGTCAAAAATTAATATCACTGGACATATATATTTGCACATTGTACAAAAGTAAATCTTTTTATTATAATTACAATTAGTAAATTAAATTACAAAATAATAATAAAGAAATAATTATGATACAAGATTTTTTATAACGAAAGGGAAGTAAAACTATATATATATATATGTGTGAGTTTAACGTTTATGTAGTTACAATATTAATTTCACATTGTCATTAATTATAGATAATTATTTAAATTATTTTAAGATAATTATTTTAAAAATCAATAAATTTAACATGACGAATTATGATTCAATGGTTGTGTAAAAAAATTTATATTGTGTATAATTCTTTTTTTTTTCTCTCTCTATATAATTGAAATATATATTAATTAAAATTAAAAAGACATAAAACATGTTAAAAAGCATTGTCACCGGTAACCTGACTCGAAATAAAACTACTTTAAAGAGGATCAATGAGAGTGTTCAAATAAGGGCAAATACGATAAACCAACACCTTCAAAAAGGACATTGAAAATGACATTATACAGACTTATGGGACCAAAATATGTTAATGTCATAGGATTATCATTCATAGGAATAGGAACAATCATAGTTTCTACAAGAATAGGGTTGAAATTCTTAGTAACAAATGCTTGAGTTACTAACTCCCAAACATCATTTCCTACTTTATTCCAATACTTTTGGAAGAAGACAGACTATAATCCATCTGGCCCCAGTTGCCTTATAATTAAGGATTCATGAAGAAAAAAACTCTTCTCACCTCTACCATATATATTAAATTGAGCTAATAACCATTTATCATGGATGGTTTTGATCAATGCAATGCATGTTTCTCAAAAGAAGACTATTAGGGTTGTCACAACTTTTGCTCTGGAATATATTTTTCAAAAAGGATTGAGCTTCATGTTTTCAGCACTTCCTCCTCATAGCACCAAATCTTGTTCATCATCAAAGCTAAGACTTTATTCTTTCTTTTCCTAATAATTATTTGGGTGTGGAAGAATTTTGTATTTTTATTACCAAATATATACCCAAATTTTTAGTATATTTTTGAAAGAAAAAAAAAATCTCCTTTTGTTGGAGAACTTGATCATATTGAGCCTGAAGATTCTTCTCAAGTGACAGAAGAGAAGATGAAAACCCAAACTCAAGTTCCCGATGCAATCCTTTAATGTGAACTTCTAATTGATGTTTCCTTCTAAAAATGTTTCCAAACACCGTATTATTAATTTTGATAGACTCTTCCTTGACTAGTCCCAACTTGTGAATGGCATTAAGATAGTTGTCTGTACGTTCCAAGTACGTCGAACAAGGCATGCATAATCTAGGTGCATAGTCTAACTTAGAAGTTAAAAAAGGCTTGATCTTTCAAGCTACGATTGAATTTAAAAGCAACGAATAAGAATATGATTATGATCATAGTAATCAATTGCCAAAAGCTCTACTAAAGCATTAGGGAAAATAATTCTTTAATATGGAGTAGATATACATCTATCCATTTTTTTCGAGAGCGTGTCTTCCATTTTGAACATTTTTCAACCAAGTAAAAATACCTCCCACAATATTCATGTCAATGAGGTTGCATTAATTCATCATATATTAGCCAACATAGTTGCTCTATTTAGTGAGAAAAGTCCTCTCATAACTTCCGACGAAAGAAGAACTTCATTACATCGGCCACAACCAACAAAGGATCTTTTATACTCATCCCCAACTGAATCAAAAGATCCCAAGGGGAAGGACGAGTAGTAGGAATAAGTGAGGAAAATATTGTTGAGCAGACTTGTTATGGAGGTTGAATTTCCTTATTTACCTCGAGTTGAGACACTCGAACAACTTCGACGAATAAAGACCACCTTAAGAGTACCATGTTCAACGACCAGAATTGGTACCTGCACCACGTGATACTTAACAAACCCAACGACTTTTCCTGTCAAGTCTGCCTATATATATGAGGACCTCTCTCAGGTACAAACAACTTGACTCGTTCCTCATTCTCTCAAACACTTTTTGACTTAATCATTGAAGTCTATGTAGGTGCCACCACTACGATCTTCAACTGTGGAGCACTAAGAACCACCACGTGAATCACAACTGCTATGGAGGTAATATTTGTTTTTACTCTTAAGTCAACATTGCTTAGTCAAAACAACACTGACTTGGGGAGCTGTTATAGAGGTAATATTAATATTCATTTTAACTCTTAAATAAGTAATTCTTAATTAAAACAATACTGATTTGGGGATAACTATTATGAAGGTTATACTGACTTTCCTTATTTACCCTGAGTTGAAACACTCAGATGACTTCGAAGAATGAAGACTGTCCTAAGAGTACCAAATTCAACAGCTAGAACCGGTACCTACACCTAACATGAAATTTCTGAAATAGAAGTAACACATGAACTTAAGCAATCAAATACCCAAGCACATCTAATCATGTGATCACCTCACGCGTAATACTTAACAAACCCAATGACTTTTTCCCCCAAGTGCACCTACATATATGACCCCTCTCAGGTACAAACAGTGTAACTTGACTCATTCCTCATTCTTTCAAACATTTTTTTGACTTGATCGTCAAAGTCTATACAGTTGTCACCACTGCAAAAAGAGACATTAGTTCATCACACTAAATTGGTCATTCCATTAATTTATCATACTAACTTGGATAACTTGATGACATGTTATTAGGTCAATCAAAATTGATACCATTAATGTCAAAAACTGACAAATTAAAAAAAAAAATTTGATCTAAACACTGTAAGGATCCAAAATAAATCTTTTTAAACTCAAAGAATCAAATTAAACCCTAAAATATAAATAATTAAGAAACTAAAATTATAATTTAGCCTGACTTATATAAGAAAGTCTTCTTAGTTCTTGGCAAGAATGTATAGCAGTACTAGTTTGATAAAAAAAGCTGCCAGTTCAAGTGACCGACCGAACGAACACACACATGCGAAGCAGTTCATAGAACATTATTCGCCAATCGAGGGAAGCCTTCGCACGCGTGTGTCGAACTCAGACCAAGGGTGAGCAAAATCGTACCATTGTTTGCGCTACCCATAAATGGTTGGGTCACAAACTGGGACATCCCCACGCGCTACTACACTTGGAAATATACATCATGGTTTTTAGGTCCCTAGTAATTTTAAAACCGTTCAAAAATACTCGATTTGGCTACAGTTTTGTACAATTTGTAGTGGTTAAAGTGACCAGGTAAAGTGCAAATGGTCATAAAGCTTGGTCTTTGTCTCCAAATATATCCATCTTTCAATATATATATTTGTTGAACCCAAGTGAACAGTGAACAAGGTTTCATTCACCAATAAGATTAAAGTAACGTGTACTACGGGATCGATTAGCGCAAGTTGAGTGTTCTTATTAAGGAATTTAGCCAAGTGTCAATGATCAGCTATGTGTACGGAATCCAATTAGCAAGATAGTAGACTTTAACTCAAGGTTCAAAAATTATTTTATTGTTTAATTATTCCAGCTTTAGAAAATGCTGCTTTTGCTGGTCATCATGCCAATTTATAGGAGTGGTAAATCTTAAATTAGAATCTTAGATTATTTTTTTATCTTAATGTCACTTATGATTAAAGATCTCTTGAAATTTCTTCTATTTTTTTAATGGCAAATCTGATTTTGAGATCTTAGGAAAAAAAAGAAAAGAAAAAAAATTATTTTTTTAAATAATGTATGAATCTTGAGAGTTTTTTTTTTATAAGAATTCATTTTTCATGTTGCAGATCTCTTTCATCTCGTTTATTGAAAAATTTAATAAAAATCAAATCTTGAGATTAAAATCTTTACTCAATATCTAACACTTAAAGAACTATTTTTTTTTTTTAGATAATTAGCTGCATGTAACCAGTGAAGCACATGTAACTTAATCATTTATAAGTATACTTCTTCTTACGCTCATCGTATTTGTGACACTCTGGATTGGTTCGACCCGTGGAATAGAAAGAAATAAAAAGAAAAAATAAATTAACAATTTTATTGTTCATTTTTTTTCTTTCAACTCAAAATGAACCAACCTTTAGGAAAAGACGACATTACTTTTTCTCGTAAGTTGCATATGAATGTATGTATGAGCCATATCTATCATCAATTTACGTGCAGTGTTCATTAACATGATTCTGAAAAGTAGCCATTTGTAGAAGTGAACCACGAAGGTGAAGGCATCTGTGCTCCCTTGAAAAACCTAGCTAGCTAGCATGCCTGCTGAATGTTGTTTGTTAATGGTTCACTTGTTCTCCGCCTTTCATTACAATCCAAAACCAAAAGACGTGCGCATCATACTAAAGCATTAATTAGTATGATCGTCATCCACAACTAGATAAATTTATCATCACTTCTTCACTGATATATATATATATATATATATATATATATATATATATATTAAAGCATTTATTTATTATTATTTATAATTTGCGGATAAAGATATCTTGCGGATATATGTATGATCGTCATGGCTAAAGATATTTGCATGAAGTGGGCTAAAAAGGATTTAATTAGACGCTAGCAGAGCAGTCCTTGACAACTAATGTTTTTAGTTTTACTTGTCTGTGGGCGACGAAATATTTGACTTTCATCAAAACGAAACTCTTCCAATTTTAGGTTTGTTCTGCTTTCAACTTCAAATGCAAAAGACAAAAGAATGAATACTAGCCATCCCAATGATTATATTATTCGTCACCAATAATTTAAGAATTTGTTATTAAGGCATTTTTGTGACTCTATTTCAACTGATTACAGTCGTCACTAATTCATCACTACAGAAAATAGTACTTTCTATGACAAACATTTATCACTAATAATTTAAAAAATTAACACCAAGAGAATTTTTTGAACATCACTGGTATATTGAAAATTAATGTAATAAGATAGTGATACAACATAGTTCTGTTCCTCTAGAACCCTTTAACTGAAAAATACAATTTCAGAGAGTAAAAGAAAATTTTCTTTATTTTTTTTAGCATGGAATGATTGGTTGAAGACTGAAAGCGAGTGCTTTTGTTTTCCTCATCATTTTCTTTATAGGGAGACTGAATCTTATCTAGAAATGTACTTTTTACAACGTATTTATTTTTTAACATTCAGAAAGTATTTTTCAAAATGCAAGGTTGGTCCAACACTAAATAAAGTCTAAAAGAAATTTTAAGATAGTTTTGTTGACTATTAACATTTTTTTTAATATATGTGACTTTTTGTTGATATATCTGATCTTTTTTCTGTTTTATAAAAATTAAAAACAAATAATATTTTGCTAATGGGTTTAAAGATTGAATTTTAGTTGCTTTATTCTTAGCTCATCTAAATTATGTTCTGAATATTACTTTAATTTTCAGAATGTAAAAATACAATATTGTTGCAGAGAGTACATTCCGAAATATGACTCTCTTAATGATTATAGGGAGACCGAATCATCTTGGCCATGTTTAAGGAGTCGGATGTGGTGTTTATATCCAATAATTATTCGGCGAATATGCACGTACATTGTTCGGGCCCAACAATAGTTACACTTACATGCAAGAGAATAAAATGAGGATCGAGATATAGGCACCACAGTGGGTGTAGTTGTAGAAAAGGCCAAATGAGCTCTCAAACCTTATTTAATGACAAAAAGAGTATATTAAATGGACTTAATATTTATTATAGTATTTATGTTTAGAATAATGTGATGTTGATGTTATGTTTTTTACCATCATATCAAATTGTATAAGTAATAAAATAGAAAATCCAACAATAATTTTACCAAAGGAATTGTTTAATAATTGGCAATTTACACATTTTTTACTAATTTGACAAAATATAGAGCAAACTTAAATTAATAATGATTAACGTTTGAAATTTGAGGTGAAAACTTGAAAATAAAACTAATAAAAAGAAGTTTTTTTATTCTAAAAAATCTAAGTTACAGACAAGAACAATTACATGAAACACAATAGAAGAGAACGATTGGGTTCGACTTCACTAAACATCTCCCTCACACATAAACAAGCTATTAATTTATGTTTATCTTTCCTTTGTTATCACCAACTCCTAAAAATGTTCTACCCTAATTCCTTACAAGAAGAGCCTAAGTCTCAAGACTAAACTATTAACCTCTTATATAATTTAGCCAAATTACTTGCTTTAAGAAAATGAGTCAAATGTGACTAATAAATCTCGCTCTATTCCTAGCAACAATACCCATTAGGTGCTTTTTTTCAGGTCATAGTTCAAATACATTTTTCAATCACATTTAGACCATAAAACCAAACAAATAGGTGATCAAGTCAAAGCAAGCATTTAGCAAAGAAGAAAGCACTTAACAATGAACAATAAACATTTACTAATAACTCAAAAGACATACATGAGTTTTAGTTTAGTTACATCAAACCTCAATCAAGAGGAGCTCAGCTACCCATGGATGAAAGGAGCTTCAAAAATGGCGAAGAGAAGAAGGACGTGGAAAATGGAGGGAGGAAGAGTCCCACGCATCCTCCCTTGTGCCAAAACCTAGGCCCAAGAAGAATAATCTATTCTATTGCAAAAGTCTCTTTCAATGCCTTTTTTTGTTCAAAAAGTAACAATACAACATTACTGGCCCAGCTAGCCAATATTCTCACTAGGCTAGAGCTCCATTATTAAATACTAGACCTAAATGGCTAAGCTAGACACCCTTGTGCTGGTTGGGCTAGAAATGTCTTCAAAATGAGGTGTTCTTTGACTTGTTCTAGTCGGGCGGGAACTTTTGCTCGTTGGACTAGGAGTAGGTTGAGACTGAAATCTCTCTGGTTGGGCGAACACACCATTGTCTGGTTGGGCTAGAGTTCAAAACATTTTTTTTTACTTTGACTCTAACTCCTTCAACGGTGATCTTCCAACCTTCACACGAACATAAAAAAATATATTTCAAAATCTAAACACACTTAATGATTCCTAAAATGTTAAATTCTAACTAAAAAGGGAGGAAAACAAGACTTTAAATCAAAAAGATAAGATAAATGCAATTATATGTGTCAAGAAAATATGCAAATAATGCAATTATCAATGGACACATGAATAATTAGTATCATTGATTGATATCAGTTATTACCAGAGGTAGACCTACGTTCAAAGTTGGGGGGACATTGCCCCCCCTTAAATTTTCAAGTTAAATTACCATGGTGTCCATGTCCTGAAACGACCATGTTGCTCCTCTTCAGCTCACCATCACTGCAAATGAAGTGCTTGAAGGAAACGAGAGCGCCGATTGCATCTGTCAACGTGTCTTTTATGCTACGAGTTCCTCGGATGAACACATGCAAACATTTTGATTCTTTATTACATATAACTATGAAAGCGGGCTTCAGAATCTGAACAAAGTAATAATAATATTCAGTTAACTAAATTGAGTTAAAAAATAAATAAATTATATTAGTTCATAAATCTATTCTTGCTTACTGGCCTTCTCATTTGTACCTCATTTTCTTCTTATATCTTTCTATGATCTTTTGAGTAGTGATATTTATTCACCTTATTTCGGAGTGGAATGTGATAGAAATAAGAGAGAAAAGGAAAAGGTAAGAGAAAGTAATAGAAACAATAGATGATACATTGAAAAGAGACAAAAGGGATCAAATAAAAAATAAGGTGAAAATGAAATGAAAAAAAAAATGTATGATGATTTTTTTTCTTTTTTATCTTCTTTCCACTCCAAAATTGGAGACCACATAACATACAATTAAATGTTATTTATTTTTTTATAAATTAAAATTTTGAAAATGTGTTATATTAGTCAAGATTATAAATACAGTCCTAAACTTCTTAATAATTTCACTCAAAACAGGGTGTACATTTTCATATTTTTTCAGAAAATAAATAATATCTTGTTTATTTTCATTTTTTATAAAACATTATTGCTTCAGGACATGGACATCGTGGTATCCATTATGGGGTTTTATCTTTTCGATCTGCATTGTTATGGGGTTTGTGAGATTACTGCTTCATTTTCCATGATGCATTTGAAAGTGGGATTAACTGATTGAGAAAAGATGTTTTGTTTTCAATTTTGCATCTGTTTTGTTTTTCAAGAGATAATATAAGCTTTCATTCCCAAATTTTTTTGCCTGGAAATCATGATATCTCATACCTAGATAGTTTCTAATTCGAATCATTCAAATGAAATCTCTCTGTTCTGTTTTACTGGGCATGAAACTTTAGGATAAGCAAATTGTTAATATTTTGGAGTATATTGTATTTACAAGATCATGCAAGACAACTATATATTGACAGTATTGTCCAAAATTCTAAATTAGGTGGGAATTAACTAATTAGTAATTTGGTCAATGAACTATTTTCATTGTTCTATTCAATTCAGAACAATAATTTGATTTGACTATTTTTTAATTCATTTAGATTATGGTTTATAATTTTTTTCCTTTAATTTTTTTTTACAAAAAAAAATTCAAAAACACTGCCCCCGAACCCCGCTATTAAGTGTATAGACGCCACTAATGTCCCCTTAATTATTTTTCTAAATCCGCCACTGATTATGACTATATATAAATGTTCTTCTTTTAGGAAATCATGCAATGATGAAAATATTTCAGTTTTTATTTTATGATTTGTTTTTCTTTTTACTCTAGGTTATTTTTTGTAGACCTAGTTTTAGCTTTGCATCAGTTGGTCGCCATAAAGGCACAGCAGCTGGCATCCATAAGTGAGGAGATGATGACTTTGTTCCTCTCTATGAAACTGCGTATCTTCTTTGATGTTATATTGAACTATTTGATATATATTCTACAAATCTTTATAAATACTATATGTGTGTGCGTGCCCTGTTCTAGTTGGATGGTGGTTTCAGAATGGACTATCAAGGATCTAAACTAAAGTCTGTTGTGGACTCGTTTGAAATCTCTGAATGTCGACCAAGGTTTCGAAACTACTAAAATTCCCAGCATGAATGGGTGGGAATGGGATACTAGTAAAATGCATTTTTATGCACAAGTCGGTAATAATCCCACCAAAGTGATAAGATGTATTAAATGCATATCTAATTCAATGACGCTACTAGTATTTTTAAGAGATATAGTGGTTAGATTCTTGGATCAAGGCCATAGTCTTCTCAATAGAAATAATATTATGTACTGATGTATTATAAGGGTGATTTTTCTCCAACCCATGGTACAGTATGCTACGAACGTCCATACCCTAAGCTCTTGGTACTAAGATGTTAATTGACTTCGATCAACATCAACATTAAAAAGAGGGAGGGGTGGGGGGGGAGGGGGGGTGCAAATACCAAAAGTTTAAGGGAAAAAGATAAGTGACCATTTTGGTCCCTTTGCTTTTCCTTTGGTCAATTGAATAGAATTTTTCAGAGATTGAAGAACCAACTTCCCTTTGCTTTTTCCTCTTGTATAATCACGGACAAAAGACTTTGTTAACCGTATGAATTGGGCTCCACTACAGAATCTGACCTGAGTTGAATAGAATCGTTAGGGCTCCACTACAGTACAAGTAATAGATCTTATTATTCAGCAAGATTACTTCAATGTAATATATCTTCTCTTTGGACTTGGGCCAATTTTTTATCATAAGGGGGAAAAAGGGCTTTAAGTAATGGGCAAATAGGTCCAGTCACAAAAGTCATCACCATGATTCCAGGAACATATTATGGGTACGAGATTTCCACTAAAATGGATCATTAACGGGCTGGACTACTTCAAATTAATTGAAATTAATTAGTGGCTTTTACTTCCTGAACCTCTAATTTTCTTTCTGTACCCCCACTTTATTTAAAATATCCCTCAACTAGCCTTCTCATTTTATAACTTTCGTCTTCCCTCTTCTGAACCTATTTCTCCGAACACACCAAACACCCCCTTCAGCTACTCTCAGCAGCCTTCACCTCCATTGGAGAGTGACCTCTATATTGGTGGTGTTTTCCATAAATTGTCCCCATTTGTTGAAGTTTGGTTTTTTTCCATAGCCTTCACAAAGGTAGATTTTCACCCCAAATATTTGGTTGTTCTTCCTCCATCTCCGTAGCTCATGTGAGGCTGGCTCGACACACATACTATAAGGTGTGTTCTTTTCTACTTTTATTCATGTTTCTTTTTCCAGAAAATGGGGTCTTGCTGAAGAGGAATAGTATCAAAAGTTTCTAGATAGGCTATTCCAGAAGGTTATCATTATGGATCTAGAAGTAGTATATTGGACTTCAGAATAGTCTTTTCAGACTACAAAAATAACTATTCTGGAATAGTTATTATAGAAACTGCAATGCAAGTTTCGAATTGTTCATTCTAGAATATATATTACAGTTTCCAGAATAACTATTCTTGAATGGTGGTTTTTGTAGTCTAGAAAGATTATTCCAAAATGGGAATTTTGTAGTCCGAAAAAAATATTTCGAAAGGTGGATTTGGTTGTACATAATAACTATTCTGGAATAATTATTGTGCAGTCCAAATAGACTATTCCATAAGATTTTGTTATGTATTTTGGATTTACTATTCGGGAAAACAAGTAACATTTCGGAAATGGCTAACAAGAGGACCTATTTCTTGTCCACCAGTTTGCTCAAAAACTTAATTAATTTATGAATGAAACCTATAAAAAAAAAACTACGAACGAAAGAGTTAATTTTATCAGTTGATAACATGATACAAGTCGATAAAGATTTTGTTTGATAATTGTTTTAGTTCATTTTTATATTATAAATTTTACGAATCACTTTTAAATAAGAGTATATACTATTCTCTTCTTTATTATGTTTTTCTGTTATTGTATAATTTTTTATTTGTATTTTTGATTCCTCATACATAAACAATTATAATTACTTAGATTTAATTAATTTTAAGTTTGATACACTATATCAAATTAAAGATAACATTTTAAATAAACCATGTTTTAGGACTATAATAATATTAACTAATCCTAAAATGGATTTCAGTTTTATATTGTAAAATTTGATACATATTCATTAAACAATTTGTTTTTATTTAAATAAATAAATAAATTATATTTTTTCGTTAATTCTGAAAATCTCATCTCTTTAGTTTTTTTCTCACTCAATAAGAAAAAATATTCATTATTAATATTCAAAATACTTATTATTCTCTTTAATTTATTTATATTTTTTTAAATAGTCGTAAAGTATAAGAAAAATTTGCTTGTTATTTGCAATGTCTCATTTTAATTAACTGCATCTTATTCATTTAAAATATCTTCGTTTGTTAATCTCTAAAAGAAAGGCATACATATTTGAAAGAAACTCAACCTCTCTTAATTAAGGACAAAAAGTGATGTCCAAAAATATCTAGTCGAACGTATTTTGAGCAGAGGGGATTTGATCAGTAAGAAAATTGGTGTATTACAAATTACAATCTAATGATTTGTGCAGATAGTTAGGTTTTTTTTTTTCTGAATTGTGCGGCAGTTACGAAACATTAGATAGCAGATCAGGGCCTGAATTACTAATAGCCGGCTGGATTTTCTTAAAATAACTGGAACTAATGGGTTTAGCTTATATAAATGGCCTAATGATGATTAATGACCCATTTCTTCCACTTGCATCAATTGATTATGATTTCCCAGACAACTCAAGTGGTGGCTTCCTCGGACTCTTGAACAAAAAAACAGCCTTCAACACTTCCCTAAACCAAGTTGTTGCTGTTCAGTTTGACAGGTTTGCAAATGAATGGGACCCTAATTTCCCGGAGTCTGATTCTCCTCACATTGGAGTTGACATCAATTCCATTAGGTCTGTGGCAACTGTGCCATGGCCACTTGATATTCAACCACAAGGGTCAATAGGAAAGGCACGCATAAGTTACCAATCTTCCTCCAAAATATTGATTGTCTCTGTGGCTTATCCAAATAGTCCCTGTGAAACTGAATGCCACTGTTTTATCGCATCCCGTTAACTTAGGGGCTGTTCTGTCTGAATGGGTCCTAATCGGTTTCTCTGGTGCCACCGGTGACTTGGTTGAAACGCATGACATTCTTTCATGGTCTTTCAATTCCTTCTTGTAGAGCATGCAGCACAGATGGGAGGGGAGAAGATAATAAAGTGCATGCATGTTGAGAGAATGATCGATGCTGCTCCTTTATGGTTTGATGGATATGTTGCTAGTTGTTACTGTTTGTGAGGCTTCAGTTTCATGTTTCCTTAATAAGGATTGGTTTAAAATTATTAATAATATTTATTTGGATGGGCGCTAGTAATATCAATACTTCTCTTCATGTTACATCAAATATATATACACACACACGTGTGTGTGTTTGTGTTTTTGCCTATCTAGTTTTCCTCTTTTCGGTGTTAGGAGAATTAAGAAGAAGAGCGAATTGAGAATCATAGTAACTAGGTTTCAATTGCATAAGTCCATTCCATTTTATTTTAAAAAAGTATAGATAGATCGATAAATAGAGATAGAGGGAGAGGGAGAGGGGGAGAGAGAGAGAGAAAGAAAAGAAGACTATACTACTCTTAAGTGAAAAAAAGATAATAAAATGCATAAAAGTTTCTAAAAATTATGTTTCTAACATTCTTTCTCAAACTCACGGATGTATCAAAAGGAAATATTAAGACTTTATGGCCTCTAATCTCTATGACTCATTTTTATGCAGCTGGGGTTAATTTCCTGCAGAATCCACGTACTGAGTCTTGTGCTCTGCTTCCAAGAGATGTAATGGACCTGCCTATGGCCCAATTAAGTTATTATTTTGTAATTTTTGGGCTTAGCCCTCCGTAATACAAAAAAAAGGATGTGTGACGGTGTCATGTTGAAAGTGATGTTGAGCGAAATGCAAATCAATCTCAATGTGCTTTCTTTGTTTGTGGAAAACTAAGTTGAGTGATTTGCTCAACAATTATGTTATCATAGAGTTGGGCTAGAAAAAGAGATGTCCATACCAGCAAGTATTAAACGCAACTAAACCATTTCTAAAATAGTGAATGCCATGATCAACTTCATTAAAGAAGTAGAGACAATGGCTTGCTTTTTATAGTCTACCAAGAAATAAGAGGATCTCCTAGAAAAATTCCAAAACCTATGGTAAACTTAGATTAATTAGTAGAATCAACACCCTAATCAGCATCTAAGTAGGCAGGTAATTTCAAGGAACTAGGGAGATGAAAAAAGAGAAGTTTGAAATTGAGTGCCCCAAAGATAACATAGATTGTCAAGAACATTTGCCTAGCAAACTTAAGTAGCAAAAGCAGCAAATTGACTAACAACATGAGCTGCATAAGCAATATAAAATCTAGTGATGGTAAGATACATTAAACTACCAACAAATGTAGAATATAAAGTGATATTTGACAAAAGGAACCCCATCAAGAGAGGTATAGGGAGCATGAAGAGTATATGTTTCTTGAGTATCAGAAAGACGAGTTTATTCAAGAATGATAGCAATGTATTTAGATGGAGACAGAAGATATCTTCTAGGAAAGAGCTTTTTCTTTAAGGCCAAAAAAGGCTAACCCAAGGCTCAATGACTGTGATCATTCCAACGAGATGGGCACTACCATAGTCAAAGATCCAAAACAACAAAGACAATATATATTGATAATGAAAAAGAGAAACAAAATTGTTGTGTAAACTTAAAAGATTAATGTTTTAATTAGTAATATTTAGGAGGATGAAAGGTCAAGAGTCAATAATGATGGTAATTTATGGCTATGAATGACTATAATGAGTTTTGATTGTAATTTACGGTTATAAATAACTATAATGGGTTTTGATGGTGGGTTATGGCTATTAATAGGATTTAAGCTTTATAAATGTTGAAGGGCATATTATAGTGCATAAATAGAATAATAGATCATTGTAATGTTTGACAAAATGAGAGAGAGAGGAGAGAAAAAGAAAAAGAGAAAGAAGTTGAATAAAGTTTTTATAGAAATTGTTTTCTCCACAAGCTTTTCCGGCATAAATTTATTTTTCAATTTCACAAATTGGTATCAGATCCAATGATGAGTACGTATGATCAACAATGTGTCGTTGCCTCGACTAACGAAGGCAAACTACGAAAATTGGAGCATCCAAATAAAAGCTTTTCTCGAGTCTCAAGATGGTTGGGAGGTGGTCTAAGAAGGTTTCGAAGAATCGGCAACTACCACGGGATATACGACGGCTTAACACCAGGCGTTGAAAGAGACGTGATTGAAAGATAAGGCAGCTTTGTATATGTTGTTCTGAGTTGTGACGAGTCGGGCTTTGAGAAGATTGCGAGTGCGACAACTTCAAAAGAAGCGTGGGACATTTTGGCGAATGTCTATAAAGGAGCCGACCAGGTTAAACAAGTTCACCTTCAAACACTTCGTGTTGAGCTGGAAGGCATGAAGATGAAGGAGTCGAAAGGGGTCTTCGACTACATCACGTGTGTTCAAACCATGGTGAACCAACTCAACCAAAATGGAGAAGCATTAACTGATGCGCGAGTTGTAGAGAAGATTTTGAGATCGTTAACCGACAATTTTGAGAATGTCGTATGTGCTATAGAAGAGTCAAAGGACCTAACAAAACTCACGATCGATGAGCTTTCCGTTTCTCTCGAGGCACACGAACAATGTAAAAAGAAGAAGGAGGAGGAGACACTTGAGCAAACACTTCAAGCCAAGACATCAATCAAAGACGAAAAGGTACTCTATTCTCAAAACTTTCGAGGTAGAGGGCGTGGCTATGGAGGTCGAGGAGATGGTCGCGGTAGTAAAGGCTGCGGTCAAGAAGGGTATTATGAGGAGAGGGAGCAATCAAACCAACAAAATTGGCGTGGAAGAGGACGTAGTCATGGGAGAGGTGATCGATCGAATTATTCCAATATTGAGTGCTACAAGTGTGGCAAATATGGTCACTTTGTGAAGGATTGCTACTCCGATAAGTGTTACAATTGTGGCAAGGTGAGACATTTTGCAAAAGAATGTCGAGTCGAGAAAATGGTGGAAGAGACAACCAACCTAATCACGGAAGATGAGGAGGCAAAAGAAGGTTTTCTTTTGATGGCACACAATGAAGTCAAAACCAACAATGACACGTGGTACCTTGACATAGGTGCGAGCAACCATATGTGCAGGCACAAGCACCTATTCAAAGATATGCTAAAGGTTGAAACTGGACATGTGTCATTTGGAGATGCGTCGAAGGTTGAGGTCAAAGGCCAAGGTACGGTTTGTTATTTACAAAAGGATGGCTTAGTTGGGTCAATCCAAGATGTGTATTACATACCAGACCTCAAGAGAAACATTTTGAGTATGGGACAACTCATGGAGAAAGGTTATTCGGTACTTATGAAAGACCGGGTATTACACTTGAAAGATAAGCATGCGTGTTTGGTCCTTCGAGTTGAAATGAGGAGAAATCGCATGTTTAAATTGAATTTGAGAAGTGTTCAAGAAAAATATTTGCAAGTCAACATAGAAGACAAGGTACGAGTTAATGAAGCAAGCGGGTGGGATTGGAATAAGTCAATGGAGGTTATCAACAAAAATGGAGGATCATCAACTGCTGTACCAACAATCATACCGACAAATCCTGAAACTGTCGATGATGAAGATGAACCGCAACAACCCAAAATGCTAAGTTTGCAAGACTTGTATAATTCGACAAATGAGGTACATATTGTATGTCTTTTGGCAGATTCCGAGAATATAAGTTTTGAAGAGGCAGTGCAAGACAAAAAGTGGCAAACTGCCATGGATGAAGAGATTAAAGCAATTGATCGCAACAACACATGGGAGTTAGCAGAGTTTCCGAAAGGAAGTCACCCAATGGTGTGAAGTGGGTGTTCAAAAAGAAATTGATCGGCATGAAGGATGGTAGAAACTTTTAAGTTTATGGAGGATTTTATTGAATAAACTTAAAAGATTAATGGGTTTAATTAGTAATATTTAGAATAATGAAAGGTCAAGAGTCAACAATGATGATTGTTTATGACTATGAATGACTATAATGAGTTTTGATTGTAGTTTATGACTATAAATGACTACAATGAATTTTGATGGTGGGTTATGGTTATTAATAGGATTTAAGCCTTTTAAATTATTGAAGGACATATTACAGTTTATAAATAAATCATTGTAATATTTCATAAAATGAGAGAGAGGAAATAAAAAAAAAAAAGTTGAATAAAATTTTTTATAAAAATTGTTTTTTCCATATACTCTCTTGAAATAAATTTATTTTTCAATTTCACAAAAATAAGATGGGGGCGATAACCGAATACATTGCAAGAGAAAAACAAAACTCTACTTAAACCTATAATATGGGATAACTTTTCTATCGTTTACTAAAAATACTAGTAATAATGGTAGGGACAAAATCCCTCCAACAAAAACCTTTTATAGACGACCTGTGAGAGAGACAAACTTATATGCACAGGGATTTCCTTCATGGTAAATGTGGTGGATCTAGTCAAGTTCAAAGCTAGCTTTATTTTTTTTTCATCTATTTCTAATGCGTCAAGGAACAATATTCACATTCTTAACAGTTTGAAGGCACAAGCATTGTATCGCATTCAAGAGCCATTCCAAAGCTTTTTCCACGTCCCTCTGGTAAGCAATTTCGATTGCTGTGATAACAGCCATGAGCTCAGCAATAAAGGCATTTTCAGTTACTTCAATTCCGAAAAAAATATTGAAAAGTATCTAATTAATATTCTTTATTACTTTTTATTTACTTAAAAAGAAAGTATATTAAATATTTTCAATTTTATATATAATTTATTAATTCATGATTAACCATATACGATTTTATTAAATTTACTTACTTTCAATCATTTGTAAAATAAAACTAATTAACCATATTTATATATTAATAGTTAATCACATTTTTTGGATACACATTGGATGAAAAAAAAAAGGTGGACAACAATCTTTATTGTAATTTTAAATCAATCCTTGTTTGGGAAATCCGAAATAGAAACATCATATTAGTAACAACACAACACCCATCAAACCATAAAGGAACAGCATCGACCATTCTCTCAACAGGCATGCCCTTTATTTTCTTCTCTTCTCCCACCTGTGCTGCATGCTCTACAAGAAGGAATTGAAAGACCATGAAAGAATGTCATGCGTTTCAACCAAGTCACCGGTGGAACCAGAGAAACCGATTAGGACCCATTCAGACAGAACAGCCCCTAGGTTAACGGGATACGATAAAACAGTGGCATTCAGTTTCACAGGACTATTTGGATAAGCCACAGAGACACTCAATATTTTGGAGGAAGATTGGTAGCTTATGCGTGCCTTTCCTATTGACCCTTGTGGTTGAATATCAAGTGGCCATGGCGCAGTTGCCACAGACCTAATGGAATTGATGTCAATTCCAATGTGAGGAGAATCAGACTCTGGGAAATTAGGGTCCCATTCATTTGCAAAGCTGTCAAACTCAACAGCAACAACTTGGTTTAGGGGAGTGTTGAAGGCTGTTTTTTTGTTGAAGAGTCCGAGGAATCCACCACTTGAGTTGTCTGGGAAATCAAAGTCGATTGATGCAAGGTAGAAGGTGAAGCCGTCGCCGTGGAGTGGTGCACCCTTTGTGTTCACGACGAAGGAGAACTCGGTGGCGAAGTTTGCGACTCTCCCAGTTTTTGCGTCGGAGAGATGAAGTGCTGCATAGAATGCTGAGAGGCCAACGCTGTGTTGAGTAGGGTTTCCGCTTGTGTCCTTTTTGGTGAGTTGTAGCACTCCACCTGTTGTCTTGGCACTACCATCGAGTAGTATGTTTAAAGCATCTGGCTCAAAGCTGGGTAGGTTGAAAGAAAATGAGTCTGATTTGGTGCTGGTGATTAGCAAGAGGAAGGTCATAAGGAAAACAGATTTAGGGTTTTGAGCTGCATGGTTGGCCATTGTCTTGTTGTTATTGTTGATGTGAATGAGGATGATGCTTAGAACGAGGGAAGAATGTAGCTATTTATAGGCCTTTGGGTTTTGAAGGATGTTTTAGGAAAATAATTAAACAACAATACATTTGGCCAAACTAGGGTTTGCATAGTTTAGCCTTTGTCAAACATAGGCGAAAAGAGCGAGGAAGATTTCCTATGAAAAATAAACGATCAAGGTTAATCAATTAGTCCGAGATATGTTTGTCAAGATGTTTTTGGACATCACTTTTTGTCCTTGGAGAGATTTGCTTTGTTCCAAACAATAATGTATATAACTTTTTAGTTGTTAATGAACCAGGACATTTTCAATGAACAAGATACAGCTGTGTAATTAAACTATAAATAATGCGGCCAGGTAAACGAGTTATACCTTGTTATCAATAAAATTAACATGCGTTATTCATATACAGCATGAATTGGCGGATAAGAAATGGGTCATATTTAACTCTTGAACTTTACTGAAAATGATTAATTTATTTCATAAAAAGTAATGTTACTAGCTGTAAAAAAAATCTCAAAATAAAATTATATAATAAAGAGAGAGGAAAAAGGAGAAAAAAGAAAAATATGAAAAAAAATATCTGAAAACTTTAATTTGATTTGAAATATATATACATATATACATATATATATATATATATATATTACTCTAAAAAAATTGCTAATTTATGTAGTCTTCTATTAGAGATGAAATTTTGTTCTCGTGCACATATTTTTTTTTTTTTTTAGGTTGATAAGGAGAACATCCATATACTTTTGAGTTTAAACAATATTACTTAAATAACATATGAACGATTTTTGCCAGCCCGTAAATTATCGTGTAAATGGCTTCAGTCCTTGAAGCCAATTTGTTTCCTTCTAACTTAATTAAAAGAGTCGTGGTAAAGGTCTATCCCATTCTGGTGTGGACTGGGTGGAAAGAGAAGAGTAAATAAAAATTTAAAAAGATAAAAGATAAAAAAAAAAAAAAACCCCAGATATAATTAGTGAATGTGATGAAATCATGAAAAAAAAAAAAGTTATTGTGTGTTTATAATTTTCCAATTTTAAATGTAAGATCACAAAGGGTACAACGATTTAACACAACAATTTTTCTTATCCCATTTGGCCTCCATCCATGCATCGGTAATGTAGGATTTGCATATTATCCCACAATATATGATGGAATGTACGAGTATAATTAATAATAATATAACGTAACTAGTTTACAGATTACAAACTTTTGTTAAAAGTTGAAAGACAAGTTAAATATGACTACATAAACAAGGTGTTATCCAATATAATATATGGTTGACACTATATACTTATGACTTTTTTATTGTAATGCAATTATGGCTAGCTTTCATGCATTTTGCAAATATTTCTCACCAATACGTATCCAGGAGCATATTCTAATCTTTTTTTTTTTTTTTTTATAAACTGATCGTTTTCAGACAGAAATATCCAAAGTTTTTCTGATCATCATGTTTTGGACTTGTATATTCAAACTTTTGTAAAATTCCATTGGATTTTCCACCTTAATTAGTTGGCGAAAACGGGAACAATAATTAAACTTAACATACTATGCGATCTGCATGCCGTATTATTCGGCAATTGTATTCTTATTTATATTCTCAGCTGGCCAAAGAGACCTATATCTATAACCTCGAGCTCAGTCCTCACATTGCTTCAGCATCTATCACCACACAATGGCTTTCCCTAACTCAAAACCTAACCTCCTCCAATCTCTAAGTCCCCTTATCAAATTTTTCATCCCTTTCCTCTTGTTGCTACAACATGACAGTGTCAAGTCACAACAACAACCCCCATCCCCAATTTCAGCATACGAAACCGTTGGCTTTGGCTTCTCTTTTTTCGACAAAGATGATCCAAACGTATTTTTGATCGGCAATGCGTCAGTATCTGGTGGGGCTCTAAGGTTAACCAACACCGACCAACTTGGCAAACCAGTTCCACACAGTGTTGGAAGAGCAGTGCTTGTCACACCGATACACCTCTGGAACAAGAACAACGGAGATCTCGCGGACTTCACCTCTGATTTCTCCTTTGTCGTGAACCCTAAGGGTTCAGCCCTTCGTGGTGATGGCTTTGCCTTCTTTCTTGCACCAGCCAACCTTAACTTCCCCAAAGACTCAAGTGGGGGGTATCTTGGTCTTTTCAAGCCGGAAACTGCACTGGACCCTTCATTAAACCAAATAGTGGCCATTGAGTTTGATAGTTTCACCAATGATTGGGACCCCAATTCACCAAACCAGTCTCCTCATGTTGGAATTGATGTTGGCTCTATTAAGTCAGTGGCAACTGTGCCATGGCCTAGTGAACTTGAACCTGATAATGCTGTAGCACATGCGAGCCTGAACTATAACTCCGAGGACAAGAGCTTGAGTGTGTTTGTGGGTTACCCTGACAATAGGAATGCCACTGTCTCTGCTATTGTTGATTTGAGGAATGTTTTACCCGAATGGATCAGAGTTGGTTTCTCTGCCTCCACTGGTGACTTGGTTGAAACACATGACATTCTTAACTGGTCTTTTGAAGCAGCCTTGTAGATCCAGCGGCTCTCAGAGTTGAAGGAGATCATATCCATCGCTTCCTTTTAATAAAAACAAAACGTTTCCCTTTGTGGATTCTGTCAAAGTTATAATTGTATGGTTGTCGGTTCCATTAATACATACCCTCCTCATATTTATATTAAACCATTGGCATTATTTCTTTCTTGAGTCAGTGGAATTCTTCAATAGCAAACTAAATTTACGTAGTTAACCAGCTTGTCTTACGTACGTATTCGTTGATTTAGAACCCATATTACTGCATGTTCAATCAATCAATCAATCAATATATATATATTTTTGTTTGTTAACGATACCCAGCTACTTATATTTTTGAAAAGTTTGTTAACGATACCCAGCTACTTATATTTTTGTTTTAGGTAGATTACTTTAGTTTTCTTAAAGCACACTAAATCATTTTAGAAAATTTAGTGACTAACATTAAATCTTGAATATATATATATATATATATATATATATATATATAATACATTAAATCTTGACTATATTCTAACGTAAAGTAAAGTTTATTGGGCTAAAATCTATTTATTTTTTAAAAAAAAATTATCTTAGACCTCTAAATATCTAGACATGGCTTTGTCACCACCCCTTCTAAGCATAGCATGACGTCTCAGCTCCGAGGATGCGTTGGACTTCCACCCTCTACACTCACCTTGTTCATGCCATTGAACTATTAACTGGGTGGTCACCAAAGTATGTTTCATTTTTCTTTCCCTTGTCTTCTATTCTTTTTCAATAATTATGTATCATCCCCAAGTTGTGTTCAAGTGGTAAAATTGGAAATGAATAATTATTTTATTTTATTTTCTTCTTACATGTTTTCACAATTAATCTTTCTTTTACATGTTTTCACAATGGATGTGAAGTATCTCACTTTGGCATATGTTAAGTCTCATTTGCAGGTAATCTTACTTGTTTATGAATTTCTTGAGCTCATGGATTTTTTTCATGTTATTTTAACTTTCTTTATAAAGTACTGCTATATTATTTAATGTTTATGATGCTCAAATTTAAATCCAGACGTAACAGATTATAAAACATTAATAAATAACTGGTTAAATGTTACTTTTGATTCATTATGTTTCAGTGTTGTTTCATTTTGATACATTAAGTTACAAAAGTTTCATTTTAATTTTTTATATTTTTGAAAGTTTTTATTTTAATCCTTTGTGTTTTAAAAAGTTTTATTTAGGTTATTTATGTTTTAAAAGTTTCATTTCAATCTTTTATTTTTTTGAAAGTTTCATTTTGCTATTTTTTTATTTCTGTTAAAAAATATTAGTGTCTCATTAATATTCAGATTTGTAATCTCATCTACCAAACAACATTAACATTTGAAACATTGAACCTCGATGACAATAAAAAGCTTTAGATCTAACATGGAACAAAATAAAACTTCCGTAAACATAAAGGACCAAAATAAAAATTTTAAACTTAAATGTATCAAAATAAGTCAACACTAAAATATAATGGACTGAAAAGTGAAATTTAACATAAATAATTTTGTAGCTTTAAACAATTATGAAAGCGATAAAGATCGCCAAAGATAGAGATAGGATAATTTGTGGATTTTTGAATGTGATTTTTCTCTGGTAGTTCAAGCTTATATAAGTCTCATGTGATAGTTCCGTCGTGGCTTCAAACTCATTGCTCCAATTGTTGGGTTGTCTCTCAGTCCATTCATTTTAATATATCATACATCTTTTGCGAGGGCAATAAATATGTTGATTGCATTGTAAACTTTGTTAGAGATCCCTTTAGTGGGGATAGATTCGGGTTTCCGAGTTATAGATTTGACTAATTAATTTTTTTTGCTTTTCAGTTATTTTTTCCTTGTAACAATATTTTTTTTATTTTAAAAACATTTGGCTTGCACCATGTGATGGGTTGCGCTTGGTGTGCCACCATTGTTGGGATGTCAAGTATTAGCCTTGATATCCTCATGTCAACATCTCAAAATATATATATATATATATATATATATATAGTTAATAAACTAATAAATTATATGTGAACCAATTGGCTCACTAATTCAATTAATAATCAATCGGATTTTAAAATCATTTGTAATTGTAATGATTAAATAGGTATGATTTCTACACACTGTATTAAGGGTGTTTCTTGTAAATCAATAATCTAAAGAGAATTAATTAGATGATAAAATTTATGTACCTGACATAAAGAATTGAACCAACTTGTTCGTCATGAGATTTGGATGAAACGGTTGATTGAGAATGAGAATGAAAGAATACTACCCTCTACAAAATGATTTGTCAAATTGTATCTTAATCGTCTACTGAAATACGATTAAATAACCTATCATATGAGGACATAGACTTCTCATTGGACATCCACTATTACAAATATGATCTTTGTTAATATTCTTTTTCCTAATACTTAAAAAAATGTTAGTAAAAACTTTTGATAATATTTAAAAAATGTCACAAAATATAAATAAATGTTACTTTTGTGACATTTTTTTTATCAAATATTATCTATAATCCATGTCGTTAAAAGTTTATTAACATGATTTATACACAATATTTGATAAAATATCATAAAAATAGTAAAAATATGTTAATAACATTTATTCATATTTGATGATATATTTTAAATATTACCAAAAGTTTTTAACAATATTTTTACCAAGTGTAAAGCAACATTTTCATAAACAAATAAATGATTATTTTATTAAAATTTGAATCTTCTACCTTTTACCACCAAGGTCTAAACCACAAGCAATTGGATTTTAGTGAAATAATGGGAAATCAAATCATCAATGGAGAATATAAAAATTTATTCTAAGATCATGTTTTGAAAAGTCACTTTAATTAATTTTTAATTTTTTTTACTAACTAAAAAAGTTGTTCGATTAACTACTTGTATTTACTTAGATTGACAAACCATTCATAAGATTGATATATTATAAAATGTTTCATGTATTATTATATGAATTTTTTTAATTTAAGTATAACTTAAAACAAATATATTAAAATAAAAATATTTACAATTGAGAGTAAATTTAAGTATTTTTCCTTTCATCTCAAATTTTAATTACTCATATTCTTAATATCAAATATAAATTAAAACAAAAAATACATGCATTTGGAAATTTAAATTATGAAATATTTGGAAAGTTAAAATAATTAATGTAGAGTAAGTTTAACACTAATTTTAATATGTCATTGTGTTTAACATTAATTAAACATCCTTAAAAACATTGATTAAAGTAAAACACTTTATTTTTAAATTTTTAGCTCATAACTTATAACTTTTCAGTTATCTTTTTTTGTGTGGAATGAACTGACAACCCCATAACTGAAAATTAAAAGCCGCAAGAAAATGTGGTAGAAATTAAAAATAAGATTATGAATAATTCCTGGAATTTATAATATACAAATTGATATTGTAGATACTATAGGTAAAATATAAAACAATATAAACTAAAAATCATTTAAGACAAATTTATCACTAAGTGCATGGATCAATTGGTATGAAATTTTAGCTTAAACGGTGATCTTGGTTTGGAATCTTGGCACAACTGCATTAAATACTTCCACTCAAACAGACATTAAGAAAAGATTTACTTGAGATAAAAATGATTTGTTATTAATATCAAATATAAATTAAAACAAAAAATACATGCATTTAAAAATTTAAATTATGGAATATTTGGAAAGTTAAAACAACTAATGTAGAGTAAGTTTAACAGTAATTTTTAATATCACGTTGTGTTTAACATTAATTAAACATCATTAAAAAAAATAAAATTAAATATATTTTAATATTAATTAAAGTAAAACACTTTATTTTAAAAATTTTAGCTCATAACTTATAACTTTTCAGCTATCTTTTTTTTTTTGGAATGAAGGAAAAACCCCTATAACTGAAAATTAAAAGTGGCCAGGAAATGTGATAGAAATTAAAAATGATATTATGATAAGAGATAATTAAAAATAATGTCTAAAATTTATAATATGCAAATTTATAGTATAGATACTATAAGTAAAATATAAAATAATATAATTAAAATTTATTTAAGGAAGATTCACAACCAAGGCGTGAATCAACCATGATAGTACTACTTAACTCAAGCATACATTAAGAAATGATTCAATTGAGATAAAACTGATTTTTTATTAATATCAAATATAAATTAAAACAAAAATGCATGCATTTGAAAATTAAAATTATGAAATATTAGGAAATTTAATATATTTAATATAGAGTAAGTTTAATACTACTTCCTCTATACCATTATAATTGTCGTGTAAGAAAAAAAATATGTCATAAAATAATTGTCATTTTGATTTT
>PYAF01001118.1:1231108-1252404 GCA_007407185.1 Glycine tomentella | reverse complement strand
AAAAAAAAAAAAAAAAAAAAAAAAAAAAAACACTTTCCTTTGATTTTGAAAAAATGTTAGTACTTTTTCATTGACTGCTGAATGGAAAATTTCATAATTTGATAGAATTAAAAATGAAAATATGAAATGGCTTGATAAAGAAAAGTTTCCTAAATTATTATTCCTTCCGTCCCAAAAATAATCATGATCTTAGAGACCAAAAACGAATAATAAATAGTTAAAAGAGATGAAAGAAAACAGTAATTTTACAAAATTAATTTTATATTATATATATTTTTTAAAATTTTGTAGTTTAATATTTAAGGTTATAAGTGAAAAAATAATTAATATAATATTAAAAATTTATATTCTTTTGAAATACAATTTAGTTTGAGGTTATCATTTTAAAAGTGGAAGATTAATAAAAAAAACCTTTGCTTAACTAATAAACAACCAATAATCCAGGTTCCACTACATGGCCATATCGGATACTAGGCAAAGGAACATGCCATCTATGAGAGATAGAATATCGGGTCAAAACCTGGCGTATCCTGAAGCTGTTCTTTTAACCCATGCATCTGAGCAACAATTTAAGGGAGAGGTAACTCTTTTTCGCCTGTTGTTTGAATTGACATTGATTATTGTTGTTTATAATGTTTATGACATGTACTTGTTTGTTATCTTGTTGGGTTTAGGTGGATGACAAATACCAATACTCGAGTGAGAACAAAGATAACACTGTTCATGGCTGGATTACCCAGGATGATTCAGTACCCGTGGGCTTCTGGTTGATAACACCCAGTAATGAGTTCCGCAATGCTGGGCCCATTAAGCAAGACCTCACCTCTCATGTTGGCCCAACTACTCTTTCCGTAAGTTCAACCTGTGACCTCACAATGCATGAATAAGTCATTAATGGTTCCGTTCGGTAGAGAAAAAAATGGAATGTGAGTTTAAAATTAAAATAGTGTAAAAATATGACTATTCATTTTTCTTCTTTTCCGCTCTCTTTCAACTCAAAAAACGGACCTCTGTTGTCTGATATATTAGAAGCCCTCTATTTAATATTGAACATGTATAGTATGTTCATGCATCAATACTATGTTAAACAAAGATATGCCTGTAAAAAAAATATAAAAAAAATTAGAGTGCACTCAAAAGTAATGCCTCCTTAAGAATTTCCTCTCATCACCTAACACAAATTTATAACTTCAGAAAATAGGACTAAACAAAATTTAGAATTTAGATAGTTACGGCTAGAATGCCAGTTGTTATTCACAAATCACGGAACCGAATAAGTAAAAATTAAAGTACTTCACTATTTCTAAATTTAATTGTTGTTGTTCTTATTTTTTGTTCGTGTTTAGATGTTTGTGAGCACTCATTATGCTGGCAAGGAGGTAACCATGGTATTTGGTGAAGGGGAGACATATAAAAAGGTTTTTGGCCCAGTTTTTGTCTACCTTAACTCTGTTCCCAACAAATCTCAGTTTCGGTCTCTCTGGTCAGATGCTGTAGAACAGGTATATACTTATTATTACCCTTAACTGCACTCGCCTGTGATAATTTAATATACATTATTTGAGTGAGGTGATTATGTTGTGACATAATACATTATTGTTCTTTGGTAAATTAGTTATCGAATGAAGTAAGAAGATGGCCTTATGATTTCGTTGGATCAAAAGATTTCCTTCCACCCAATCAACGGGGAACAGTGACAGGACGATTACTAGTTCTAGATGGGTATATACCTATGCTTTATTTACCTTCATTTAATTCTTTGATTACGAAATATCAACTTATATAGATACAAGCTAATAAATTTCTTGATTTGCCTTGTTTATCAGGGGAAGGAGAGCTCAACCCGCTAACAATGCTTATGTTGGTCTAGCTTTGCCTGGAGACGCAGGATCATGGCAGAGAGAAAGCAAGGTGCATTTGGTGTAGGAGCCAATTGGATTTAAATTCTTCAACTTTCAAGTTTCAAGGGCTACTGACACATTCAACTAAAAAGGGTCTGAAATTTGAATATGTGTCATTCACAGGGTTATCAATTCTGGATTCAAGCTGACAAAGATGGACACTTCTTGATTCAAAATATTGTACCTGGAGATTACAACTTGTATGCATGGGTTCCTGGTTTTATTGGAGATTATAGATATCAAACTAAAATTACCATCAAACCAGGTAAAATATCTTCGTCTCTCATGTTAAATATAAAGTAGTTTATGTGCTTTTATATATGCAACAACTTCAGCTTTTTGAGTAATTGATTCGTGACATGGAATTAGAACTACGTGACTAATTAGCAGTCATGATCAGTTCCATTTTTATTGGCATCATATCAGGATATGATTCTATAAATTACAAACTCGTGCATTGTTAAATGTTTAATCCTGAACTATTTAAATATGAAACTATTTGAGCCTTGCACTTACAATAATTTGAACTTTTTAGAAATTTAGTTTATAGCTTGCTCATTAGACAATAACTTACATATAATGTACCTGTAGGTTGCAACATCAACTTGAATTCACTTGTTTATAACCCTCCAAGAAATGGTCCTACTCTATGGGAAATTGGGATCCCAGATCGCTCAGCTGCGGAATTCTATATACCAGACCCTAACCCCAAGTTCATGAACAGATTATTCCAGAACGATAGCCAAGACAAGTTAGCCCAAAACCCATTTTCAACAATTAATGTTTTCGATCTTTTATTAATATGCTCTTTTTTCATTTTCTCAAACTGTTTCTTCTATGACAGGTTTAGGCAATACGGCTTGTGGGAACGTTACACTGAACTATATCCAAACCATGATCTCATTTACACTGTTGGTGTATCTGACTATCACAATGATTGGTTTTATGCTCAAGTTACCAGGTATTTTTTTTTTTTTTGGTCAATATATAGAATTGGTTATAATTGTCAAGCATTTTTGGTTTTCTCCTCTAGAATGCACTAATGTATGCAGGAGCACACCAGAAAAGACATACGTGCCCACCACGTGGCAAATTCATTTCCAGCTTAAGAATATCATAATGCCAGGAAATTACACATTACAAGTAGCCTTGGCATCCGCCACTAAAGCTAGATTGGAGGTACACCAATTCATTTTTTCCATAATTGATCTTTTTTTTTTTTTTTCAGTTATGAGTATGACTATGGTGGCAATTGGCTAACATTTTTTTATATGGGTGATCAGGTTAGGTTTAATGACCAGAATGCTAAGCTTCCCCACTTCTCAACAGGGCCAATAGGCGACGACAATGCCATTGCAAGACATGGAATTCATGGATTGTATAGGTTGTATACTATAGCTGTAGGTAGCAATCATTTGGTGAAAGGAAAAAACACCATCTATTTGACACAGTCAAAAGGCATAGATCCTTTCATGGGAGTTATGTATGATTATGTCCGCTTAGAAAGTCCACCAACTAAAAGTACTTGATTGAGCCAAGAACATGTAGTGGAGGAAGATAAATAAGCGCGACTCTGTCTTTGTGCATTAAGATTCTCTCATCTTGCAATTTGCATACAAGCATGCATGCATAGCAGAATTTTCGCTAGAAGGTAGAAATTATTACGAAAGTATAAAGCCAGTATTTTTTTATTTAGGGTTTAGGGTTTGATTTTAACTGTGTACTACTATGGAGGGCGGGAGGCTTGTAATTTGGTGACGGATAATTATAAGAAGGAAAATGCTTTCTGGTGCGAATTCGTACCGCACGAATTCTAAATATAGTTCATATATAATCCATGATTTCCGTTAATTATATATTTATATATTTGAATCTCCTTATTTCAATTTGTATAATTTGTCCTCACTGATTCATGGTCCTGGTCTCTCACTTAAAAAAATTATATATAATTATCTAATATTTTTTTATTTTATCTTCCATAATTTTATATATTTGAACGCATTACTCTCATATTTTTATATTCATATTTTATACTTTTTAATTTTATATATTTGAACTCTCTGTTCTAAATTTTTATTTAAATATTTAACTTAAAAATTCAATTTTTATTTTTTTAAATAAAGTGTCCTCACTGGTCCAGGGTCCTAAATCCGCCACTGCAGGACAAGTATTGCATTTTCCGTCCCCGCCCCCGTCCTCGACTCTCGTCGGATTTTAAAACTCATTCTCATCCTCGTCCTTGCTGGGTCGGGTTTTACTCGCCCCCACTTTTAATTAAAATTTAAAAAATAAAAAATATAAATTTTTTTATTGAAAAATTGGACAAAAAAGTTAATTACTTAAAAAAATAATAATAACAAACCCACATTTAAAATATGGGATCATAATTTAAAAATTACAAAACAAAATCAATCAATTCAATTAAAAAAATTAGAAAATAATATTTATTTTTTTATTTTTTATTACGAGGCAGGGGCAGGGGTGGGACGGGTATGAGTAATCCCATACCTGCCCCCGCTTTTGACTATCGGGAAAAACCCGAATCCAAACCTGAAAAACTCGATTTTTTCCCGTTAAAATCTGGATGGATTCGGACGGATACCCACGGGTTCGAGTACCACTGTCATGCCTATCTAAATATGTTTTAAGTTACTCAAATAAGAGGTCAAACTTTTTTAGTCCCCAAATTCAAAATTGTATTGTTTAGTCCATCAAAGTTGGAAATAAAATGTTTTTATAGTCCTTCCGTCAAGACGACATTAACTGATTGTGTGAGGTAACAAAATGTTTTATAATTATGGCGGTTTATATAGCTGCTAGAATTTGATTTTGGATTTCAATTTTAAAACAATTAATGTATAATCGCCAGGATCAATTAAAATTAAAGAGAAAAAAAAAAAAAAAAAAAAAAAACAGGACAAGAGAACACTGTGAACCACAACTCCACGAGTTTGTTGCGATGCTATTTGCCCCTTTCTCTCTGAACAATATGTTCATCCTCTTTTTTATATTAATTGGTGTTCATACATTAAGCGTCCAATTAATTATTGTTTTAAGAAAAGGGTTGGAGGCATGAGTGAGGGAGGGAGAGGTAGGAGAAATCAGGGTCAGGGGAACGGTCGTGCATGTCGTGAAATTCAGAAAGAGAAATGTGATTTTGTGAGAATTTGCCCCCTTACACAGAGCTCTAAATGTTTATTGTTGTGAATCTAGAAATCAAATTTGTGTAAATTTGGAAATTGGGATTTTGGGATGCATTATAGTTTTTTTTTCTCTTTACTAGATTCTAGAAATAGTGTTTGATGTTTAAAAATTCTAAAATCAATTCCTAGTGCCTAAAAACCACCACAAATTGCAAAACATCTGTTAGTTACACATCTCATTTACGCCATATTGAGAGAAGAACAAAAAAAAAAGTATTTTTCCACTCTGAGGAACTAAAAAATGCAATTTTGAATTTGGAAAACTAAAAAAAATAAATTGATCTCATTTGAAGGACTTAAAACATATCTAAGCCAAAATTATTTAATAGAAGCTATTTCTTGCCAACAATCAAAATAATTAAAAACATTAAACATGTTCAGAATCTCACACAAAATGTATATATAGTACATAATAATTTTCATCCCAAAGGGATTATAACCAAGCTTAAGCAATTGCATGCCCCACACTTAATTGCTTATTTATCAAGGAATAGCGTAGCTACATCCTGGAAACAAAAACTCATTACGACAAACACATATAATGCTTAAAGAAATGATTATCAATTCTCAATCTTTATCTCTTGCCCCATGTACATTCAGTATCTGAAGTCTGAATCACGCATGCATATTTCTTTATATACTCAAGAGTTTGCCTTCAACGTGTTTCCAATGTCAATTACAAATCGATATTTCACATCTGCTTTGGCGAGACGCTCTATTGCAGTGTTCACATAATCTATTGGAATAACCTCAATATCAGGTTTCACTCCATGCTTAGCAGCAAAATCAATCATTTCTTGCGTCTCCTTCATCCCTCCGATGCAACTGCCACAAACCATTTTCCTCCCTGCCAATCAATTATGTGGAGTAAGTTTCAAAATTCAATTTCAACCTTCAAATCATTGAGTACATTTTTATTATAAGACACACGTGCATGGAGTTCTATTGTCAAGTTTTAAAAAACAGTCCACGACCTTAAATTTGGCCGCAACATCAAGATTTTTATAGTTGTCGAAATCAGCTGCATCGGCCTCATTGATCACAATTTCTTGCAATGACATTAAGGAACAAAACAAAATCATAAACAGCAACTATGCTATACTAAAAAGTGCATAATTTATGGCATTGTTTTTTTATATGTGCTTACCTTCAATTAAAGAAAATGCTGGCAACTCCAAAGGCTTCTCTGGTGCACCAACCATGACTAGTTTACCATGAGGCTTCAACAAGCCAATCAAAGGCACAAGAGGATGGACAGCAGAAACTGTGTCAATGATACCATCCATGGTTCCCATTACAGCCTACATAGACATTTAGTGAAGAACATTTTTCAAAAGTTCAAAGATCAAATTGTTTAAAATTAAAGCTTGAGGACTAAAATCAAGTTTCACTAAAAATACAGGGATTGAAAAAATATTTTTCTCTTAATTTCTTGTATTGACGTGCCTGCATCTGATCTTGTTCACGGCTAACCACAAATGAGTCAGCTCCTATGTTCTCAATGGCTTCCTTCTTTTTGTTAGGAGATGTGCTAATCACTGTGACCTTAGCTCCAAGAGCTTTGGCAAATTTGACAGCCATGTGACCAAGTCCACCAAGACCAACCACACCAAGATTCAGACCAGGCTTGTCAAGTCCATAGTATCTCAAAGGGCTATACACAGTGATCCCAGCACACAGGAGAGGAGCAGCAGCATCAAGTGCTAGGTTATCCGGAATTCGAACCACAAAATGTTCATCAGCAACCATCAAGTCAGAGTAGCCTCCATGTGTTATGGTGCCATCAAAATACTTGACACCGTATGTGAGAATCATTTTGGGGCAGTAATTCTCAAGATCTTCATCACAGCTTTGACATGAACGACAGGATCCAATCATGCACCCCACACCTACCCGATCTCCAACTTTGAACTTTTGCACCTTGCTTCCAACTTCTGTTACCACACCAGCAATCTCGTGCCTATAAACATGTTCAAATCGAATTTAACTTGTTACATAATGAATTGCCATTGTAAATGGTTTACAAACTTTGAAGCATAATGAGTGGTTGAATTGGGTATTATTATTAATTCAAACTTCAATTTAGAACAGCTTATAGTGTTTTTAATAAAAAATTACAGTTTTATCAAAATCATTACAGGTGGAGAAAAAAATCTGCTAGGTTGCAAATGCTGGAAAACTGATTATTTTTTTTCAATTTAAGTAAACTTTTAAATAGACCTTCACACCATACAGATCAAACAGTTTAATATCATATTTTAAAAATCTTAAAAGTTAAAACCCACTAGGCTCAGCTTAATGACATGAAATTTAGATAGTTTACATGAGGTTTTATACTCAAATATCACTGTTATATATCATTATTGCTTGAATTTATTTAATTTTTGTAATGGTGGGAAGTAATGATTTCTTTTTTCTATATAGAATCAATAATTAACATATTTGATTTTTTTATAAAATATTTTTATTTTAAAAAAAAACTGAGAAACGTATTTGATTATTGTTTTCTCGTAGCTATTTTTAAAAGTATTCCAAAATATGGGTTTTGCGCAAAACAATTTCCAAAAACAAAATATTTCATTTTTATGCAAAATAATGGTGGAAAGTGAAATCAATAACCAAGGAAAGATTTTTAAAACTTCGGAAACTAAAATATTTAACCCATATAAATTTGAGAACTAATTGAAAAATTTGCTCTTTCTAATTCTTATTTAAATAAAGCAAAGTCATAGGGAAAATTTGACACAATCAAGAAAGAAGAGGGGGGGGGGATCAATTAGAGATTGTTTGATTTTTATTTTTAAAAACAGTTTTTAGAATTTATTAAAAAAACATATTTCATTATTGTTTTCTCGTTGCTATTTTAAAAACTATTTCCAAAATATTGATTTTGAAAACTATAAAAGGAAAACATCTTTTCAGACAAAAAAAAAAAAACACACAGTGGTTCAGAGTAAATAACTCTATTTATTACCGGTAACTTTGTAACAATATCATCATTTGAATGTCAGTCTCTCACACAGAAACCACTAAAATAAGTGACTAAAAACTCGCCAATTCATATAATTTATTTCCGTTATTCGATTTTCAAAAACTGATCTTAAACCAATTTTCAAAACAGCTATAAAACAAAATTAAAAACTGAAAGCCGGAACAAAATCAAACAAGACCTTAGTATCTTTTATAATTTAAAGGAGTAATATTTTTTTCTCAAAAATTTTGTAACTTATATTTACTTTTCCCATTGTATTGTTATTGTTATCTTATTTGACGTTTTTCCCTGCTCTTTTTGTGAGAAGCTAATACGTTATTCTTTGCTAAAAGTCAACGTACAAAGCATGCGATTAGTATACGTACAATCGAAACACAACCATGTTAGAAACGTACGAAAAAGAAAAGGTCATGTTTATTATTGACATACCCAGGAACCAGAGGATAGGTTGTGTTGCCCCACTCGTTCTTTAACATATGTAGGTCTGCGTGGCATATTCCACAGTACTGCACTTTGAATACCAAATCTTTCTCCCCCGTTTCTCTGTAAAAATTTTCAGCAAAACTCAGTTAAATATATCATTAACAAGATGCTTATTTAATTATTTTGATACCTAAGAAATCAAATACCATTGGATTTTTCTTTTGTCAAATTTAACTTATGATATTCAAATTCTATATATATTTAGGATCTAGATAAATATAAGATTTGAACATAATGTTTCTATAAATTATTTAGTTGGTACTTTAATTATATACAATTTTTTAAGAAGGTCTCCAGACTATTTTTTAAAAAATTAGGTTATCTATTATGTAATTATTTTTAATTGAGTCTATACTTTTTACAACTTTAAAACTGTTATAAATTATTATCATTATCATTATTATTATTATGTTCTAACTGTTACAAACTGCCGCAGTAAAAGAAATTGTTTTAAACTGTCATAGTTTAACATTACTGATCTTGCCATCTTCGTCCCATAAGAATTAATAAGTGAACATATTACTATATTAGTGTACTATTAGAAGAAAAATAAATCCTAAAATAAGTATCATTATAAGTTTTCAATATAATTTTAATTTTTTTTACAGTAAAAAAAATATTATATTTATTATTTTTTTAATTACACCTCTAATAATATTTTTTAAAAGGTTGTTTTGTTGCATCATTTATGACAAAGAAGGTCAATAAGATTAATTTTATAAAATTGATACACTCTTTTATTTATTTATTAATTTTTATTTCATCTAAAAAAAACTTAAATCAATTGACACATTTTTAGAGAGATCAACTGGCACTTATGAAACAGGAGAATTTTTATTTTATTTTTAAGATTAGAGATCCAATTAAAAAATCAGTTCATGGGCCTAGTTGACATTTTCTAAATAATTTAGTAACCAGCAAAATAACTGAACCTAAATAAAAAAGATTCTCTCTTGAAAAAAAAAAAAAACAATGCAAAGAGTTTTATAATATGAGAATACAAGGAATCGTTGCATCATGCATCATGCATCATTGCATCGCCACCATTTAACGAAGGTAAAGGGCATTTACAGTTACGGAAAAGGAAGAGATGAGTGATCGAAGAGAGAATGAGTGGAGAGTGCACCTTCTGGAGAAGTTGAAAGGGGAGAGAAGCCCAGATGAATCCCAAGCAGCCCAACCAAAAACCTTCTTTGGATGCTCCATCTCTGGTTGTGACGACGCCATTTTAGTTGCAAAGATAAATATGATGATTGATGAGATAGAGCATGTATGTATGAGTATGAGAGAGTGTGAACGTTGCACTTATTGCTTCGAACAGTGCAGTGGTTGTACGAGAAAAGTGAGAGGGGTCAAATCATGTTCTTAACGAGTGGTGCCAAGTGCCAAAATGTGTCAATAAGTAATTTGTTCAGGGTGAGGTGTTTGTTGCCTACCTAACAGTTACGCAAATAATGGAAAAGGAAATGACAACCCAATGCACTAGTGTTTATTTTCATTAATGGTATGTTGGATAGAGTCAAATAAGAATCAATTAGATTTAAATTTTTTTTTGATAATTTAGTGTTTTTTTTTTCAAAAAAACATTTTAATTTTTTACAAAATGTATTTATTTTATATAAAATATTTTAGATAATATTTTGTACTACTTAATATATTTTGAATTAAAATAAAAATTACAAGAACGAAAAAAATTAAATTACAAAGATTAAAAAAATGTATTTAAAACAATAGATTAAGATAAAAAAAATTAAATTAAAGTAAAATGTAAAAATGAGTTTAATGATAACTTACGAGAGTTTATATCTATCATTAGAGGTAGGTAGCTTGGGATCTTCCACATGCATTTTGTCTATGATATTATGCTATCTTACAAAGTTAGGGAGGATCAACTCAAGATGATTAATTAGCACCACCCTCCAGACCTTTTGTGCTGAATATGGTCTTAAGGTTAATGTCCATAAGTTCGAATTCAGGTGTTCCAAGGGAGTTAGTAGAATTATGAGGCAGAAACTGCAATCCTTGTATTCCATTAGAAATGTGGCAGATCTTGGGAATTACCTTAGGTTTCCCCTATCTAATGGTAGAATGACCAGGGACTCCTTCCAATTTATTATTTAGATACCTTCGGAACAGACACTTCTTTAGTCACAAGTGTGATCCTAGGTCATCCTTTATTTGGAAAGGCATTGTTGCTGCGAAAATTGATCTCCATGAGGGGCTCAAATTTCATTTGGGTGATGGTAATTCTTCCCTTTGGTTTAAGGGTTGGTCCCTCTCTGGTTACATGTGCAACAATGTCTCTTGAAATTGTTAGATCATTCATCCCTAGTAACTTCATTCAGTTACTCCAGCAGGTTGATCTTTCCTTGGTCCCAGGTCTAAATGACAAGTGGGTGTGGAAACAATCTAATATTGGTCTTTACTCTGCTGCCTCGGGCTATCAGTTCCAACAAACCTGACTAGGTTCCAAAGGAAGATGTCCAACAATGTTGCTTTCTCTAACTGCTCCTTTCACTCTGAGACTCCCTTTCATTGTCTCAGGGATTGCCCTCATGCAAAGGAAGTTTGGCTTCGCCTAGGATTTCCTCTTAAACCTCAATTTCCTATTTCCAATGTTAAGATTTGGCTTAGCTTCCAGCTGAGTAGTGGGAATGGGCTTCTTTTTACTATGGCGTTATGGTGGATTTGGAGATGGAGGAATGACCATATCTTTGATGGTGAGCAATGGAATATCAACTAGGTTATTCGCAACATTTACATGTACCGTGATTATTTGTTCTACTACATGCAGACGCAAGATAATCATTTTACTATTCCTCTTTCTGTTCCCTCTTGGAAGTCGCCTTCTCCAAGGACCTTTAAGTCGATACTGATGGTAGCTATCTTCTTGCTTCTAGTGATGTTGGCTTGGGAGGGGTTATTTGTGATCATAAAAGCAAGTGGATTTCTGGCTTCTTCTCTTATGATGGATGTGGGTATGCTATGAAGGGTGAGATTATTGCCCTCAAGCATGGTCTTTATCTGGCTTGGAACACTGGCCTCAGGAATCTTTGATGTTAGATGGATAGTGTGGAGATAGTTGATATGTATCGTGCTTGCTCTTGTCCTTATCACCACCTTATGCTTCTCTTATTCTTTCAGTCCTATCCTTTACAAATAATGATTGGCTGATTCGTTTTCATTGTATAGGAAGAGGGGCCAATTGTGTGGCCAATTCTCTTGCTAATAGAGGGGCTAGTTGATCCCTCCCTTTTTGTATTCTTTCTACTCCCCCACCCTCTCTGTCTATCCTCCAACGTGAGGAGGGGTCTGAGCAGGGGCTTTGCTCCTTTCTCCATGATAAAAAATTATATATAAAAGCAAATCTCATCTCATTTTATTATTTTTTTTTTCAGCATTCTTTCATTATAAACCAACGGATCCTAAAACACAATACTTTAATCGGTAGTATAACATATTTTGTTTTTTTCTTAATTTTCAGTTCATTAGGAAAAAAAATCCTAATTAATTTGTAGTTCGATCAAATTAAAAATAAGTAAATGACACATTTAAATCTATTATCTTAAGCTTTAATTAACACTAAGGGTGAGAATTAATGAGTCATGACTTATTAGTCAACTTGACATACCACAGTTCAAAATCAGTTAAGTTGATACATATTGACTAGCTTTAATTGGGTCAAATTTGACTCATTTCACTTAGCTTAATTAGCCAGCAACTCACCTTGTTTGAACAAATGGTAAGCTTAGGTTAGTTCATGATTAAGAATTTTTTTTTATAATTACAACTTACTATATCATATTTATCTAATTTTTTAATTATTCTTTTCAAATAATAATTTTATTATTTTTTGTTATTATACATTTTTAACTACTTCAACATAATTTATATAAAAAAATAACTAAAAAATTAGATAAATACATAGAGAATAAAAATAAAATAAAAAATAAAAGAGTAGAAATTAATGTTTCAAAGAATGTTACATCAAGTAACGTTCTAAAAAATATTAAAAATTTATTTACTAAATAGTCAAACAAATTTTTTAATTAATTAAAAAATTAAAAATTAACTGTAATAATTTATCAAACATAACCTATTATGTAATCACAATATAGAATAATAGTACACTAACTTATCTTTTTCTTTACATATATGTCATGTGATTTTTTCTTAGCTGTACAAAATCGATTCATGATCATCAAAAGTTGATACTCATAGCATCTGCGTATTTTGAATATCAGGCATGAAGAGAGAATGTTGGATCTATATTTTATAATTTGCTCCAAACACCCAAATAAATTGGAAATGAATTTCCAAAGCATTAATACATATAAACTATGCATGACACATATCATAGTAAACCTATTGAAGTTCTATTTTTTTTACAGCAATAAAGATAATATATATATATATATAATATAACTTTTGTGAGAATATTTTTCACATATAAAATAATTAATAACAATCATCATATCAAAATTAAATATAATAGTCACTTGAAATTAAAATATTTAAAATTTCAAATTAAAATTTAATATAACTATCAAATTTCTAAAAAATTTACCAAACAAATCATGTTTTAAAATATTTCAACTATTTGTAACTCACTACCATTACCATGACTACCACCACTTTCACCTTTATAACTGTTGTCGTCGTTTTCACTTCACCATTACTAGTGGTAACATGAGGATGATGATCATGACAGTTGAAGATGGTGGTAGAGATCACTACTACTAAAAGGAAATACAGTGTTTATTATTCTTCTATGTCTCTTCCTTGTGAGTTCTTTTTTTTTTTTCTTTAACATCTGTGTGTTGCTTATTATTTTATCTTTCGCATGTCGCCGATTTGATCGATAAAAATAGCTATCATTATGTATCTAGAAACTAGTTTTTTTTCTTAAAAAATAAACTAGTTTCTGCTGTGGTAATTTTTATATGAAAATTACAGCAACAAAAAAGATAGGCAGTGCGAAGTTAAAAAAAAGTGTAAATTGTATTTCCCTTGGGTTGTAAGTTGTTGCAAAAAATTGCTTCCTGTACCTTTTCAGAGTGTGACCAATATAGTATTACATTTTGGATTCGTCAATCTCGAAGCCCAAAAAGGTGTAGGAAGCAACAGCCTTTCCCTTGATCCGATGATTTCTACTACTTTCCTTTTCTGTCATCATTTGGTTGGGTTTGGGCCAATTTATGCTGTCGGTTATATGTGTGATGTGGGCTCATTTTATTTGACTCTTTGCTTGCAAATTTTTTAAATATGTAACTACTAATAATTGATATATTTTTTCTTATGTGAGGAAACTAATTAATAATTAATAAAATAAAATAATTAACAGAAATCATAAAATAAAAAATTTGAATTGATGTAAAAAATTTAATATGGGAATATAAAAAAATATTTTCTCATTAATGAGATTTTATTAGTATTTTCTTTTGGTATCTTTGATTGATCTATGCTAATGTGGTTTGATCACAGTCCAGTTCATTTAGTTAATCTCTTTTATACAACCTACATGTCTAGTTCAAATAAGCTCTAATGGTTTTAATAAAATTTTCTGTATTAAATTTGAATCTTTATTTAGGAAAAGAATTTCTTTATCCATTCTAATTCTTAATATATCATGTAAATCTTTCATATGATGTATTTGATTTTTTTTTTCAATTATACTATTTAAATTTAGTTAATATAAAATTGTCTTGTTGGTGTAAACTTTTTTGTATATTTAAATTTAAAATTCATAAATTTGAAATTTTAACTCACTAAAATTCTTATCTTTTTAATATGTGTGTGCGTTAATAATTAAAATAACTATTTTATTTAAATAAATATATTTTTCATTATACTTTATTATTTTTCAAAAGCTAAGACACATAATTTTATCATTACTTAATTATAATTATATATTATGTTAAATATATTTTTATTTCCTACAAATAAGATGCTCATTTTTGGTCCCCAAAAAATAACCACTTTCTTTTCATCCCTTATTTATGAAAATATGTCATGTGCGATTCCCATTTTCATCAATAAAAGACCAAAATGAGACAGTTTTTTGTGAAAGACAAAAATCATACTTAACACACATCTCTATAAATGAGGCATCAAAATGAAATAAAAAAAAAATCTAATTGACCTCAAGGTAAAATTGAGGTTAAACAACCCATCTTTAATGACCCATAAAATTTAGACAATTGTCATGTTTTAAATTCTATACCATTAACCACGAGGCAATAAGTACAATATTTATCGAATTATTTAACCTAGTTATTATTCTTTAAAAAAATTATTATAAAAAATAAGTAAAGTATTTTAAAACAAGGTCATTGAAAAATATAAAAATAAAATATTTGATAAAATATGGTAATTGAAAAAGATAAAAAAGTTATCATATCAAAAATTGTATATCTTATCTAATATTTGCTACTTTTTATCAAATTATTTATCCGACTTATTATTCTTAAAAATTTTAAGATAAAAAAAATAAGTACAATATTTTAAAGATGATTGGGAAAATATAAAAAAGATTTGATAAAAAAATATAAAACAAAAAGTAATCATACCAAAAACTGGATATCTTATTATCTAATAGTTGATAAGTTTACTAAATAATTTATCCAACTTATTATTCTTAAAACAAATTAAGATAAAAAATTAAGTACAAATTTTTAAAATAAGATAATTGAAAAAGATAAGCACAATATTTTAAAAATGATTAAAAAATAGCATTGTTTATAGCTATTACTTGAATTGAATTATCAAGTGTTTCGTATATTCCTTGCCGCCAAATTCACTTTCGCGCCCACGCTTATAGCTATTACTTGAATTGAATTTTGAATTATCTAACAAAAACCACACTCACACTTTCGTTCTTTATAAGGGGACACCACTCTTTCGTTTTCTTTCTCCTCAAAAACAGAGAACACACAACAACACTGTTCATAACCATGAATTGGGTTCGCGGAGACTCTCTCGGCAGTGGTAGCTTCGCCACCGTCTACATAGCCATACCCACAAACGCTTCCACTCAGTTTCCTTCTCCCACCGCCGTCAAATCCTCCGATGTTGACTCCTCGTCTATGCTGAAAAACGAGAAGGAGATACTCGATTGCCTTGCAGCTTCCCCTTATGTCATCAAATGTGTTAGGTACCAGAGTGACGAAGTGATAACATACACAGCTAAAATAAGAGATGAGAAAAGGAGAAATGGACACACAAAATTTACGTGGAAAACCCGATTTGGGAAAAACCACGGGCAAGACCAGAAGAATTTTCACTAAGTGGAAGAAATTTTCACACCTCTCTCTTAAATAAGGAGAGTACAAATTTACCACTCTCTCTTATACTAGGAGAATACACTCTCACTCACTCTAGCTATTGAAGAACACTTGGTAATTCTCAAGTGTGGGATACTTAAAATGAATGCCAAGCGCTCCTTTATATAGGAGTTACAAAACGCGTATGCACAGTAACAAAATAATAAAATAATGCGTGTTACTGTGCGCTTTTTGAAAAACTGCGCTTTGCTTTCGGTGGTGCACGCGTTTTCAACAAAATGTTTCGGCCACGATCACACTGTTGAAAAAGGAGAAGAGTATTACAACATTTTTCTCGAATACGCCGCCGGTGGTTCTCTCGCCGATCAGGTCAAAAGACACGGCGGGAGGCTTCCGGAGTCTTACGCTCGGAGGTGTACGAGATCGATCGTCGAAGGTCTAAACCATATTCACGGCAACGGTTATGTTCACTGCGATGTGAAGCTTCAAAACATTCTCGTTTTTGAGAATGGGGATGTTAAGATCGCGGATTTTGGGCTCGCGAAGAAGAAAGGGGAGAAATATGGGGCGTTGGAGTGCAGGGGGACGCCGTTGTTTATGTCGCCGGAATCTGTGAACGACAACGAGTACGAGTCGCCGGCGGATATTTGGGCTTTGGGCTGCGCAGTCGTGGAGATGGTGACCGGAAAACCGGCATGGGATTTTCGCGGGTCGAATATATGGTCGTTGTTGATTCGAATTGGGGTGGGAGAAGAACTGCCGAAGATTCCAGAAGAGTTATCAGAAGAGGGAAAAGATTTTCTTTTCAAGTGTTTCGTTAAGGATCCAATGAAGAGGTGGAGCGCTGAGATGCTTTTGAATCACCCTTTCGTTAACGGTGAAAATGTTTCGTTTCAGAAAGTTAATGAGTCATCGCCGTTACCGTCGCCGTCACCGAGGACACACTTTGATTTAACTCACTGGGCTTCCACCGTAACGACGTCGCTTCCGTCTTCCCCTTATTCTGATGAGCGGCGTATGGCGGAATTCGGGTCCTCGTGTTCGCCGGAGAATCGGTTCCGGCGGCTGCTCACCGATCAGACGCCGGCGAATTGGTCAGAATCGGATGGCTGGACAAGCGTTAGATGAAGTAGTTGGAAGTGCAGCGTTAATTGTTCCATTCCATGGTCATCAGATCGTACGGCTCACATTCGATCACGTTCGTTGATTCTTTGTATTTCATTATCTGTGAATTAATTAGGCATAGGAGGATTACTTGCCGCCACCTTTGGCCAAGTGTACAGATATTCATTTTGTTGATATCACAATTAAGTTTCTTTTTTTTTTTTCTTTACTTTCTATAGTTTTCTATTTGTTTCTTTTTTTCATTAGTTGGTATTCCCTCGCAAGATACTGGTTGTCAGGTTTTAATACAGGTAGCAAAAGAGATCGAGTTAGTTAGACCAAACCAATTCGAAGCTGTTCAATAAAATATAAGATTTGAACTTAAATTTTGTTCATTCAAATTAAATGTGGATATTCCCGTCATCTAATAATAACTCAATTTGAATTAAGCCCACAAAAATCCATTAAATGACAATAAAAGAAGGTTGGATTTGTCGATCTGATCTTCATTATTTAAGCTCATATTAAATCCAATTTTTTTTTTTTTTTTTACGGATTCATTATATTCCATAACTCACCTTTAGACATAGTCCATTTTGTCACTTCTAAGGTTCATCCATATCTGGTTTTACATCACTTTATGATTGAAAATTTAAAATAATTTTAGATGATATTTTATATATTTATTTTTAATTGAAATATCAACTCTAAATTTAAAATTTAGAATTAATTTTAAGTCATTTTTTAAAAATAATTTAAGATGATATATTTTATATTACATTTTACTATTCACTTGTTCTTAGAATAAAAATATTAAAATTAACGTATAGTTAGTCTATAAGTGGTACTAGACTAAATATTCTTAACTAATGTTTTAGGTTTAAATCTTATAAATAAAAAAAATAAAATTAGAAAGGAAGATTCCACTAAAAATTTCTTTAACAAAAAAATATTTATTAGTAAAATTGATGGATATTTTATATTAATAATTTAGTAAAAAAAGTATGAAAATATTCAAACATAAATCACTTAATTTCAAAAAATCAATTTTAATCGTAATTAATTTTTTTAATAGACAGTTAAACACACACTTCTTTCTTTACCGGTCAAGCATGAACCAGTGAGTTTGGAGTCCTAAAACTAAAAGTGTGGACACTGTTATTAATGGCTTCATTACTTATTTCCACAAAAATAGGGAGGATAATATTTAGAGTTATAATTTTTTTATAATCTTATTCTACCTCGAACATATAGTAAACAACTTTTTTTTTCTTCTGATTTTTCACGAGAATTAGCCCACATAAGATATTTCTGATTAATTCGGCAAAAGAGTTGGTTTTTGTTCTTAAGTAGTATTTATCATTTGTAAGTTTCTTTTCTCTCACAGTTCAATGATTAAGGCTAGGGGTGTTTGCATATGATTCGATTTAAATTATTTATGATATTTAATCCAAATCAAATTAATTTTTTGTGTTTAATTTTTTAAGTTTAAAAATTCTATCAGTAAATATTAAAAAATACTTAAAAAATTGTTGTTAATTAAACAAAACGTAAATAATAATTAGTTCAATAATCCACAATATAAATAAAATAATAAAAATTTAAAGAATTGTACTTAAAATAAAACAGTAATCATTTTCAAGTTAAATAATAATCATTCAATTTAAAAGTGATCGCATGAAAAAAATATATAATATTTACTTCTAAATTCAATTTTTCAATTTTTGCATGTTATATCGGAAATCGAACCAAACAAATGCTATTTGATAAATAAAAAAATCAAATCAAACAAATGAACATCAATTTTTTATTTTTATTTTTGTCAATTTTTAGTTTTATGTTCGATTCAGAACATCCTTGATCAAGGATTAAATTTTAGATAAATATGTTTGAGGATGAATTTTAACTAGTTAAGTTATTTAAAGTATAATGAAAAAATATTTAATTATATAGTACCAAAATTATTGGTCCATTCTTTATAAACATTTGTCTTGCTCTCATTTCATTAACAGTGCATGCGTATATATATTTTTCAATCCATGATTTTATAGCATAGTATCAAGAAGTATTTTGATTTTTTTAAAATCATTGATAAGACGAGTAAGTGTTTTTACTATATATATTTAGCTAAGTCAATGTACATATATTTTTATATCAATATCATATTTGATCCTAAATTTTAATAAATACATGGAATTAATCTCTCCACTATAAGAATTTATCATAATATTTAAAGTTAAAGAAAACTAAATTAATTCACATATTTTACGTTCCATCCACTATGTCGCCCATAGCACTGTCGCATCCCTCCACTATTGTGGCCCCGGCCTCTCCATTGATGTATGTGAAACTTGGTTAAATCCATTATTGGGTCACTCATTCAATCAATGGATTAGTAATTTATTTGATTTGATAAGATGTATATTAAAAATTTAAAATTATATATATTTATTATATATAAACATATAACTAAAATTATTTGAGTAAGAAAAATTCATCATATTTCATTCCAAATAGCAATTAATAAAAAAAATTAAAGCCCGATCGGGTCAGACCGAGATTCGATGACCTATCCGATCGAGTTTGGCTGGATCATCCATGGTCAATTGTATGACTGTTCCAATAATTTAACCAATCCTATTAAGTCACCGAATCTCGTTTTGAGCAGTCAAATCAGATCGAATTCAATAACACTGTTTTCTCAACTGTCACGTACAATTCTTCCCTTACTACTGCATTGCAACCAGCACAATGACACTTTAAAAGAAAATATTTGAATAATAATTTTTTTTACAATTTTAGGAAAAAAAATTAAATAAATATAATTTGAATTTAGTTAAAATTGTAAATTTTCATAATTTGTAAAAATTAAAGTTACTATTTTAGAAAATTAAATGTATTTTATAAAATAATTTTTGTTATTTGAACATAATTCATATCTCATGTTATCTTATGATTATCCTATACAGGTCAAATAGAAGACAAAATACTAAAATAATATGATCCTTTCATGCAACCATATCACATACAAAAAAATTGGAGAAAAAATTGATTCGTCAAAAAAGGAGACCAATCTAGTATTTCCCTTGGTTTGTAAGTTGTTGCAAAAAATTGCTTCCTGTACCTTTTCAGAATGTGACCAATCTAGCATTACATTTTGGATCCGTCAATCTCGAAGCCCAAAAAGGTGTAGGAAGCAACAGCCTTTCCCTTGATCCGATGTTTTCAACTACTTTCTTTTTCTGTCATCACTCTTGGTTGGGCTTGGGCCAATTTATGCTGGAGTGTTGCTTTATACACTATACATTATTTCTTATACACTATATAATTTTTCAAAATGCCAAAACTGCCCTTTTTGTTTGTTTTTATTTCTGTGCTTTTGTTATCACTGTGTGCTCTCCATTTTGCTTTTTCCGTTGCTGCGATTTCCATTTTGCTTGGCTTGCTGCGATTTTGTTGTGCATTGGAGCTGTTGGTGTTGGAGGAGGTGGGTCGTGGTCGGTGGTAGCTGGGTTGAGCTCAGGACTCGTCGGAGACGCCATTTTCAGTTGTGGGTGAGTAAAGTTATGTTTCGTTGGTGATATAGTGTATAAAATACGGATCAATGCATCCGGTTTGGTCATGTCATGTTACGGATTAACTAATCCGTGTAAATGCCACGGATTTAATAATCCGTAATGAATTTCACACGGATTGCTTACGGATCCATTGATCCGTGCCAAGCAAGGAAATAGGCCATGTTGACGGATTGAATGATCCGTAATTGACCAAATGATGGCCATGGAATGCGCACGGATTTAGTAGTCCGAATTGGTCAAATGATGGCACCATAGTCGTACGGATCACTTGATCCGCAATAGGCCAGCATACACACGGATTGATTGATCCGCAATAGGCCAGCATACACACGGATTGATTGATCCTTATTAGGCCAAGGATGTGCATACGGATCATTGGATCCGTAGGGGCTATGTTGATAGTTTTAATGTATGCAAGATGAGAGCACGGATTGCATGATCCGTAATTGGCCAAGGATGCTAGGACGGATTAGTTGATCCGTAATTGCCAAGGGATGTTCATACGGATCCTTTGATCCGTAGGGATATTTTTGCTATGTTTTAAGTGGTTTTGATGTATGTAAATGCGTATGTTATTGAATATTATTATGTGTGTGTTCTAATTGAAATAACTTTATATAGCATTTTTGTAGATGGAGAACAATGACTGGTACTATGACATTATGATGTCAGATGAAATTGATTTAGAAGAAGAAGATATGGGAGAAGAAGGTGATTGTGTTGAAGACATTAATTATTCAGTTGATTGTTCA
>PYAF01001118.1:1209063-1224268 GCA_007407185.1 Glycine tomentella | reverse complement strand
GGTATTATTGACACAGTTTCTGCCGTTCATCCTCTCTTACCTCTCATTGGTTTGCTCAAGTCTCATGGAAAGCTTGTAATGGTTGGTGCACCAGAGAAGCCTCTTGAACTGCCTGTCTTTCCTTTACTTGCGGGTAAGCATGTGAAACATATTTCCCTATATAGAATGCAGAGCACATGAAGCATATATATATATATATATATATATATCGACAAATGTTAGTTTTTTTTTAGTGGATCGAACCCTTAATCTTTCTTCTCTCTCTTCTCCCTTAACCGCCCAATCCACTTTATATCTCCACATGAAAGCATAAAGCAATCCACCTTATATCTCCACATGAAAGCATAAAGCATATGTGATGGTTCATAAGGTGATGGTTCATAAGGTGATGGTTCATAAGGATAGTTCAGTGCAAAACTTAAGTAGATGTAGGCACATGTAAAGATTAAAATGAAGACTTTGATGCTAATTAACTTAATTACTATTTCACACAATTGGCAGGGAGAAAGATAGTAGCTGGCAGTCTGATTGGAGGGTTAAAGGAGACGCAAGAAATGATTGATTTTGCAGCCAAACACAATGTGAAACCTGACATTGAAGTCATTCCTATGGACTATGTCAACACAGCAATGGAGCGCCTCCTTAAAGCAGATGTTAAATATCGATTTGTTATTGACATTGGAAACACACTGAAATTCTGAGACCAAGCTCTTAAATATTGCACGATTTACATTTCAGAGAACGAACTGTGGGCGACTAGTAGATAATAGATAACAAAAGGGGAGAGATATGTGATAACTTTCAACCCTGCCACTTGTCATGGAATTGGTGATTTCGATTTATATTATGTATTTTTTGTTAGGTCGTGTCTTGAATAATATTTTTTCTTTTGCATATAACCTAGTTTATATTGATACCATCCCTAGTATTCTCAACAATATTTTAATATTTTTTAATCGACAAAGTTATTTGTTAATTTTTATTAATAAAAAAACTTAAACCTTCGATTTTTTTCATTTTCTTTTTTTCTTCAATTACTAAATCAACCTTACAAAAATATTCTAATATTGTATGGAATTTATGAGAATAAAATTCAAGCGCAATTCAACAGCTAGATGAGTTTTTTTTTCTTAGTAGGAAAAGAAATAAATTGTACGAAAATATTCTAATATTGTATAAAAAAAATACGAAGTGATAACCCAAATCCTAAACACTTACTCTATTCACATTTAAAAAAAAAATGTATGACAAGCCAACGAATTAGGCAGAATGGGCCGCAACGGGTTAAATTCTCCATCCCGTTTTGCCAAATTGATAATGGATTGGAGGATCGACCTGTTTGATCCTTACCATTTTGTCATCGCTACTTTTTTCCTCTCCTACCAGCATCACTTTCAACATCAACATCACTGTTGCCACTCTGGTACATGGCTTCTCCATGTTCCCATTCTCAGTTTCTCACCCTCTTAAACTAAGTAGCTAAGCTTTCCTTTTCTTCCTTCATCTAAATTTGTAGTTACTCTATTGAGCTACGTGCCAGTGCTATTCTACAATCAACTATCTCACTCCCAGTCCCAAGTTTCACCCTCAACAACAACAATTTATTTGAATCCCGTAAAAATTATCATTATTCATTAAGTGGTTATATAAATTGTGATTCCAACCATAACTATTTGATAAATTGAAAAATTAGGTTAGCACGTTTTGAATGTTGTCTTCCTTTTGCATCATGATAGTCGAAATTAGCTTTGAAGGAATTTTTGGTTAGCGTACTATATATACACAAAAAGTATTTTTAAAATAAATTCTTTGGTCATTTGGATCATCAAATCACGATTATTAAAAAAAAAAGACCAGATTAATGCATTAGTACTTAAGAATACAAAATCTTCCATGAAATAATTACAACGGAAGATTTTTATTTTTACAACACATTAATAATGACCACACATTCTTACAGCTCAATTTTATACAACGTGAATATTGAACACTTTTTTCCATATTATTACGAGAATACAACTAAAAAGATAATTTTTTTCTTCCAGATATGACACTTAATTAATTTGAAGCTTTGAGGCCCCATTCGTGTTTCTGGCATAAGATAAATATAAATATCTCTATAAATATTCTTTAAATTAAGAGGCTTTTGATCTCTACCTTATATTAGGATATCACTCTGGTGGATGCTAGACAATCGATTTTTTTGGGTGGAAGAAATATTTTGGATAAGATTATGATAGCCAATGAAGTAGTACAGGAAGCCAAGACAAAAAAAAAAAAAAAAAAGCCTTGTTTTATCTTTAATGTCGATTTTGAGAAGATTTATGACTTGATAAGGTGAGACTTTTTATAGGATGGATGATATGCTGCTAGAACATCTTAGTTTTTAGGATAAATTAATTAATAATTCATATAATAATTAGAAATATAGGTTAGAATTAGTTAAATTATTTATTTATTTGCTATTATCTCATTTTATTGTTAATTTGTTATTTCAGAGTTAAAAAGAGGAGAAAAGAAGGAAAGAAGCATAATCAAGAAAGATTTGTCACAAAAATAAAACAACATAAGGGTTTAGTTACCCTAATTAACTATATGGACATGAAATTATAAATAGGGACTTAGGAGGTCAAAAGAAGAACAAACAGAAATATATTTTATCACACAGAGAATGTAGTGAAGGGAAGATTGAAGCCAGAGATTGATAGAAGGATTGGGAATTTCTGAATGCCTCTGCTGTCTTTGTATTTCTTGAGGTTAGACATGAATATGTCTGGCTAATTTCTTTTATTGTGGTTAGGGCCAAAACCCAATGTGAACTCCTCTGTAATTTGATTTGGCATTAATATGAGATTATTATGATTGCTTTATTTTACTCTAAGCTTCATTGTATTTTTCTTTCTTAGAATTGGTCATTCTATTTAAGTTCTTAGAGTTAGAATTCGCAATAGGGATGTTGAGATTTTAATTTCTGACAGAAGTAAAATAACAGTTTTTACATTGCCTAGGAATAGGGATATATGATTGCAGAAACTTTATGATGTATTCTTTTAAATGCTTAGATTGATAGGAATTGCTAAGGAATTAGGATTTCTAATTGGGCTAAAGGGTTAAATTGCTAAGGAATTAGGATTTAACTAAATTCGGAAAGATACATCCTCTGAGTAATCAGAAGTAATTGATTTTAATAACCAATTCAAGTGAAAGAGGTAGGGATCAAAGGGGATTGTATTCTAACCACAATTGTTTCTCTTAATTGCATTACAATCAATTTAAACTTGTTTTAATTCCTTGTTAATTTCTATCATTTATTTAATTTACTCAATTTCACAAACAATATTAATCTTCCAATCTATTATTTTCTTCCAATCTCTTAGAGCATAAGTTACGATAAAATTAGAAATTCAATCCCTGTGGATACGATACTCTACTTACTCACTTTATTACTTGAAACGAACGGTACACTTGCCGTTTCGCAACAAGTTTTTGGCGCCGTTGCCGGGGATTGAAATAACTAATTTTAGAATAACTTTAATATCTGTGATTGGAATCTTTTTGTTACTAAATTGCTTCTCTAAGGTTTATGCGAGGTACAGTTAATCCTAATCATCTACAGTATGACCCTGAAATAGAGAAGGCTGCTAGAAGAAACAGGAAACTAGCCAGACAAAGGAGAAGAGAAGTAGAGAATTTTGATTTTGATTCAATTCTTGAATCTGAATTAGAATTAGAAATGGTTGACCGAGGCAATAATCAGTCAAGACCAGAAGATGAACTAATGGAGGATATTCTGGCTCCAATGTTCACTAGACCAAACTCTAGTATTGTCATACCACCAATCCAAGCAAATAATTTCGACATTCATTCGTCATTGATTACATTGGTGGAACGCAGTCAGTTTGGTGGGGAAGATGATGAAGACCCCCACGACTTCATTGGCAGATTTCTCAGAATCTGCGATACCTTCAGACATCAAGGTGTGTTAGACGATGCTGTAAGATTGAGGTTATTTCCTTTTGTTGTTAAAGGGAAAACACTTTGATGGCTAGATAGACAATCCTCAAACAGCATAACTACTTGGGAAGGATTAGTCACAAAATTTTTCTCTCATTACTTTTCAATGGATAAGTACAACCGTTTGGTGAATGAAATCACCAATTTCACTCAGAATGAGAGGGAAACTTTATGTGCTGCTTGGAATAGATTTCAAGAGTTGATTCGGAAGTGTCCACAATATGACCTGACTGTTGGTACAAAGGTACGCATTTTCTTTAATGGAATGTTACCTGAATCACGTCTTATTGTTAATGTTGCAACTGGTGGTTCCATAAGGTCAAAAACTGCAGCCCAGACTTACGAATTAATTGAATCTCTAGCCTGTGATGAGAATGAAAGCACCCTAATGCAACCCCAAAGAGAAGTTATCCAGTTAAGGAGCAGCGATGCCATGTTAGCAGAACAGAAAATATTGGCCCAGCAGTTGGCCAAATTAAATGAAAAGATTGATAGACTTCAAGTCTCTGCTGCTCAAGTCTCATCCAACAGAATGCTACCTGTCAGCAGTGAGTATTGCCAAGGTGAGCACGAATCTAATGAATGTCCTATACTTGTAGGAGCTGACCCAGTGCAGGTGAATGGCATATTGAATGATCAGAGACCCTAGCAGAATTACCAGAAAAATCAGAACTTTACTATGGGTAATAATTTTCAGAGCAGGATTCAGGGAGGAGGTTTAGATTACAAATCTAATCATTATCTACAACCTCCATCTATTCCACCTAAAGAGCCATCTGAATTAGAGAAAGCCTTGCTGCAATTAACAAAGATTACCAATGATCATATCAAGACTACCAATGAGCACATTCAGACCACCAATACCTTTATCAATGAGACCAGAGCTCATCACAAGAATGTAGATGCTTCCATTCGTAATCTTGAAAATCAGATTGGTTAATTGGCCAAACAGCTAGCTGAAAGGTCTCAAGGGCAGTTCCCTAGTGACACTGTTATAAATCCAAGGGAGTATGTAAAGGCAATCACTACTAGGAGTGGAAAGGTAATCACCCCTCAGGAAAAGCCTAAGGTAAGCAATAAAGAAGATGAGGAGGAGAATACCACAGCTGCTGCAGAATCAGAGGTAGCAGAACCTTTAAATAAAGAAAAAGAAGAAAAAATTCTGCAAAGAAACAATGGGATTTCTGTCGTTTTGAGAAACCTCCCTATCCAGTGCAGTCCAAGCAACAGATTCAAAAGCAACAGTTTGCCAGGTTCTTAGACATGTTTAAAAAATTACATATTAATATTCCATTTGTTGAAGCATTAGCTAACATGCCTAATTATGCAAAATTTATGAAAGAACTGTTATCTAGAAAACATAAGTTACAGGACTGTGAGACTATTGCACTTACTGAAGAGTGCAGTGCTATTATACAGAGGAAGCTTCCACCAAAGCTTAAAGACCCAGGAAGTTTCAATATCCCTATTGCAATAGGGAATATTAATGTGGGAAAAGCACTATGTGACCTTCGGGCAAGCATAAATTTAATGCCATTATCAGTTTGTAAGTCCCTAGGAATTTCTGAATTGAAGCCCACCAGAGTTTCTCTACAACTTGCAGATCGTTCACTAAGAAAGCCTACAGGAGTCATTGAAGATGTTATGGTTAAAGTTGATAAATTTATTTTTCCTGTAGATTTTATTGTCTTAGATATGGATGGTGAAAGTGAAATACCTCTTCTCTTAGGTAAATCATTTTTAGCTACTGCTAGGGCCCTAATCGATGTTGAGAAGGGAAAATTAGAACTTAGGATGGATAATGAGTCTATTACTTTTAATGTATTTGATGCCATGAAAAATCCATCTGATGAACATGATTGTTTTAGGCTAGATGTTTTGGATAATGTAATTTGTGCAGGTCAAACAGAGGAAGAAGAACTTAAAGAAGAGCTGGAAATTCAAAGCCAAGAGACCATACAAGAAGCTGTTGAGTTAGTAATGGAGGTGCTTGAGAAGAAAGAAGATGATATTCCAGTTGAAGCACCAAAAGTTGAGCTGCAAAAGACTGTGGGAACACCTACAGCTACATATGAGAATGCTAGGATCTATAAGGAGAAGACCAAGAAGTGGCATAACAATAAAATTTGCCAAAAAGAATTTGAGCCGGGACAACAGGTATTGCTCTCCAAATTTCGCCTAAAGCTTTTTCCAGGTAAGTTAAAACCCCGTTGGTCTGGTCCATTCCTTGTGCGAAAGATTTATCCTTATGGAATAGTAGAAATCTCTCCTTTAGACAATGACAGGTCTTTTAAAGTTAACAGATGTCGGCTGAAGCTTTACTTTGGAGGCCATGTGGATAGGAATGCGGTTTCCATTCCACTAAATTCACTTGATGATTAAAAAGAGTGATGCGTCAGACTCGTGACGTTAAACAAGCGCTAATTGGGAGGCAACCCAAGAATTTTGAGTCTTTTAATTTATTTTATATTGTTGAGTCATAATTGTTTTAGTTTTAAGAGTATTGATTGGACTTTCACCATCTATCTTTTGTTTTTATCTTTACTTTTCTATTTTTGCTGATTTACACTTGTTTTGGTTTATGCTCAGACTGATGTTTCACCTATGTCTATGATTCTTCAAATAACACATACATGTGTGGATATAAAGTTTCTGTTAGTTTATTGTTGGGGACAACAATTTTCTAAATCTGGGAATGGACGCATATGCATTATTTGAAGAATCACATTCAAGAGACAAAGGATGTCTAAAAGAAATTTTTTTTAGTGTCTTTAATTGTTAAGTTTTAGTAGTTTTAAATTTTAGTCATTAGTTTTAAATTTTTAGTTAATTGTTTGAATAAGGTTAGAAGTATATCTATTTTTCTCAGAAATTAGAATTGTTGAAATCAGTGATTAATTGGATATTCTGTTAGGAAGCATGTGTGAGATGAAATATGACATGAATTGCATGAAACATGACTGGAATTATAATTGTTGGTATGTTGATGCTCATGTTGAAGTATGAAATGATGCTTGATATGAAGTTAACAGAGTCTAGCTTGAGATTCTAGCCTGTGAGGATTGAGCCTATACAGAATTATTTTTTTAGAGAGACCTCACTTTGATAGTACTCTAGAACTTGCTCTGTTTCTCTGAATGCATGTATATTTTGATATGATTAAGGCAGTTTATTCTTTTAAGCCAGGGCCAAATTGACTCACCTTCAGTTTTTCCATTTGCTACCCCTTTGAGCCTAAACCTTTTCATTCATGTACCTAATATTTAAACCGTATTCCTTGACTACCCTACTTGAGATTGGAAGAAGAAAGAATTAGAACAAAGACCACTAGATATAGGAAATAGAAAAGGAAAGAAAAGGGTAACAGGAAAGACAAATTTACCCAAGAAGACAAATTCTGATTTAATGTTGAAATGCCAACAGAACAAATCTGGCAAAAACCAAATCTAGTGAAGAATTCAGTGGGGAAATAAAGTCTGAAATACCAGCTGGTGGATTTAAATGTATTTTCTCATTATTCTAGTGTCTCTGTTACATTGTTTGTTTAAAAAAAAACGACAAAGACAAAGAAAGATCAAATGCATAAAGATAGACTTGAGAATAAGAGTGATAGACTGGCTAAGTGGACTTGACTAATTCTATCAGAATCCGATCTCAATTTTAGCCACTATCCAAAAAATTTTCCTACCTTGAGCCAGGCCAAGTTACAATCCTATAAAGACCTTTTGATCAGTTGTGCATGCATTTATGTTTCTTCTCTTATGGAACTTGAGAATATGATCAAGCTTATGGTAGTGCTATAACTGTGATGGATTGAGTGATGATATTAACCTTTATACACTTGAGTGTTAAGTGAAATAGTTATATCTTTGTGAGAAGTACTCAAGTCTGACTCTTACAGTTGATGGAATTGAAAAGTGTTGTTGAAACTTTGATGTGAAAATTGATTGTACTCAGCATTGTGATTCTAAGATTGTTAAATGTGATGTTATGTTTGATTGTTGATCCTTGCTTCTCATCTTGAAATTTTGTTTATTGCTGAGGACAGCAACATCTAAATCTGGGAATTATTTGATATGCTGCTAGCACATCTTAGTTTTTAGGGTAAATTAATTAATAATTCATATAATAATTAGAAATATAGGTTAGAATTAGTTAAGTTATTTATTTATTTGCTATTATCTCATTTTATTGTTAATTTGTTATTTCAGAGTTAAAAAGAGGAGAAAAGAAGGAAAGAAGCATAATCAAGAAAGATTTGTCACAAAAATAAAACAACAGAAGGGTTTAGTTACCCTAATTAACTATATGGACATGAAATTATAAATAGGGACTTAGGAGGCCAAAAGAAGAACAGACAGAAATATACTTTATCACACAGAGAACGCAGTGAAGGGAAGATTGAAGCCAGAGATTGACAGAAGGATTGAGAATTTCTGAATGCCTCTGCTGTCTTTGTATTTCTTGATGTTAGACATGAATATGTTTGGCTAATTTCTTTTATTGTGATTAGGGCCAAAACCTAATGTGAACTCCTCTGTAATTTGATTTGGCATTAATATGAGATTATTATGATTGCTTTATTTTACTCTAAGCTTCATTGTATTTTTCTTTCTTAGAATTGGTCATTCTATTTAAGTTCTTAGAGTTAGAATTCACAATAGAAATGTTGGGATTTTAATTTCTGACAGGAGTAAAATAACAATTTTTACATTGCCTAGGGATAGGGATGTATGATTGCAGAAACTTTATGATGTATTCTTTCAAATGCTTAGGTTGATAGGAATTGCTAAGGAATTAGGATTTCTAATTGGGCTAAAGGGTTAAATTGCTAAGGAATTATGATTTAACTAAATTTGGAAAGATACATCCTCTGAGTAATCAGAAGAAATTGATTTTAATAACCAATTCAAGTGAAAGAGGTAGGGATCAAAGGGGATTGTGTTCTAACCACAATTGTTTCTCTTAATTGCATTACAATCAATTTAAACTTGTTTTAATTCCTTGTTAATTTTTGTCATTTATTTAATTTACTCAATTTCACAAACAATATTAATCTTCCAATCTATTATTTTCTTCCAATCTCTTAGAGCATAAGTTACGATAAAATTAGAAATTCAATCCCTATGGATACGATACTCTACTTACTCACTTTATTACTTGAAACGAACGGTACATTTGCCGTTTCGCAACAATGGACTTTTGTACCAAATGGATACAATGGATTTGGGATTACTTAAAATCATCATCCATTTTCATTCTTGTGAATGGGAGCCCAATGGAGGAATTTTGTGCATTAAAAGTTGAATGGGTTATGTAAGTGTTCAACAAAACATGTGAATCTCAATTATTATAATAAGTTTCAATTGTATCATACAATTAAATCGATTTATGAATCTCTTTTTTTCTATTATGAGTTTGATGGTGATGTATTGATAATGTAAAAATATTTTATGTTGTTATTTAATCACAAATAATCATTAGTATATCTTTTAAAATAATTATTGTAAAAGTTAATTTTAACTTATCATACATGAAAGTTTGTAATTGAATAACAATATAAAAGTATTTAACATACTTATACTTAGTGCATAACTTTTTTTAGAATTTTATAGTCATATATTAACAATATAAAATAGTTTTATACTATTTTTAAAATAATTATTATAAAAATAAAAAATTGTCGTACATAATAATTTGTAATTAGATGAGAATATAAAAATTATGTTACATATATTAGCTTTTTTAATCTTTTCCTGTGGATAAAAGTTTTTGCAAAAAAATATGCAATTGTTTTCTGCGGATAAATTTTCACAGGAAAATCATGCGGATTATTTTCTCTGCAAAAGTATTAAGAAGAAATGAATCGTTTTCTAGTAGTGTTATTATTTCAGTTTCTATTCTAAAATTTGCAATCTTAACCTGCTGTGAAAACATATTTCATTAGATGTATAATAGATGTTGATATTATACTTATGCAATATTTATGATTGATCAACGTGATTTGATTTAAGGTTTTTTTTATAAATAAATATTAATTACTAATTTTTTTTGTTAGTAATGAATTCGAAACTATGATGTCTTTCTTGTTTTTCTTTGTACTACTAAGTTAACCAGTCTTATAATTTTTGTATTTTTTTATTTGTAAGAATCAAAATAAATATTGATAGGTTTATTATAATTCACACACGTTCTATTCAATTAATTGAGTTAGATTATCTTGGCATACTCTTGTGATTTGATTTAGGATAATAATTTGATTTGATTAATTTCTCAAAATATTAGAATTATAATTGTTGATAAAAACAATTTTTTTAGTTTAGGTTAAAAATAAAACGATTGTAATGTAACATAATCCACGATAACAATCGTTTTTTTCAAACTGAATTTATATCCAATTCAACGATTATGAATAATAATTATTTTATCATAATAAAGTTACTTGCATAATTGTGCATATTGCTTAAGATGATTTTAAAAAATTAAATTATCTTTTAAAAACTTTCTCAAAGAATAATTTTTTTTATATATTTTATATAAATTGAATCAAACACCCTCCTCGTGTAGGTTGTGAATGAGTTTGAATCCCAAGCTCTTGAATTTTACTTTCCTAATTAGTTTCTTTCTCATCACGAAATGAAAAACGTCAGTCACCAGGTAAGAACGAAGACCTTTTACCTTTTAACATCTTGGTTAGAGCGAGAAACTTGACCTTGATCTACAAGCTACGTATCGTCCAATAACAAAAACACAGGCTTCACAAGATCACTCATCAACAAAAATACAAAATTATCTTTATCCCTTTGAACTATTAAATTAACGATTTACCAAATGTTGATTTGTAAAACTTGTTGTGCTATGGGAATGAAGAAAATTCACACCCTTCTGTGCTGGTCTACTGGTGACATCACTGAATGCGTTAGCCACCAATTTGCATGTTTGTTGCTCAAGAAAATATCCATCATACACACATACATACATACATAAATCATGTTTTAGAAAATTTTCTATATATATACACTCAACTCCTAAATTGGTTCTTCATCACAAGGTAGCATTATTTTTCATTAAAAAAAAAAAAAACCTTGATTCCATCAATTCCTTTTCTGACAAAACTATAGCATGTCAGCAGGAGAAGAAAACCGAAAAGTTGCTACCTACGGGTGGGCAGTTAGAGACGCATCAGGAATTCTCTCTCCATTCCACTTTACCAGAAGGTATATTTTATATCTTAATCGTGAAGTTGCATGCGCTTCAAAGCCATCCACTACCTAGCACTGAATTTTTATTTTCTTGAACAAAACAGGGCAAATGGTGATAATGATATCACACTTGACATACTATATTCTGGGATTTGCCACTCAGACCTCCACATGGTGAACAACGACTTTGGAATGTCCATCTATCCAATGGTTCCTGGGTATTACTTTATTTTGTCTTCAGACCTGATTTTTAGCATCTAAACCCTTTAACAGTACATGTTCAACTTAGTTTTAAGGATAAGTAATTTTAATGATGACGAGAAAAACAATGATCAATATAATCTATACATGTATAATAAATCATAAACATATTAGAATATTAATTATTAACTTTCTAATCAATCTAATCAATAAATAATACTATTACTTATAACAATGTGGGTACGTACTACGTGGGGTAGTCTTGGTTATACTCTATTAATTAATGCTTTCAAGCATAACTTCCTTATAACCATATTTTTTCTTCTGTGCAGTATTTTGATTAATATTCACTCTGATGTATACGGATTTTTGGTACCCTTTGTACCATTAGGAGTAATATATTTTCTATGCTGATTAAAAAAATAGTATTACTTATTTTACCCTTGCGTTAGTCATATCCTAATTTTTGGAAACTATATATTTTCTACAAAGTACTAGTATATCTTTAAACCCATTTCTACTTTTTAATATAATTTTTCTTAAACTATTTTTTCATGCATAAAAATATATATGTAACGAAATATGGTTTAAAGTAATTGGAGCTCTATTTTTCTTCATCTACTTTTTAACATGATGATGGCAGTAATTTTTTTGAAACATTTAACAAATTAAGATCCTTTTTTAATACAAAATCTACCCACATAAGAAGTTCTATCTTCTAATGTGCAGGAATTAATTGGGCCAGTTATTTTACTTCACGGGACTTAATATTTTCATGTCAATTTTAAGATTGAACCAGGCCTAACATATTTTCTTTGCTATTGATTTGTGCATGAATACATGTTTAGGCATGAGATTGTGGGTAAAGTGACAAAGATAGGTAGCAGTGTCACAAAATTCAGTGTTGGGGACATAGCTGGTGTGGGTGGCATTGTGGGTTCGTGTGACTCATGTTCCGACTGCAGCAAGGGCTTCTGTGTATATTGTCCAAAAATGATTTTAACCTACAGTGCACACTACCATGATGGAACAATAACCCAAGGTGGATACTCAAATAACATAGTGGTTGATCAGAACTTTGCGGTGCTAATCCCAAAATCTCTTCCACTAGATGGTGCTGCCCCGTTGCTATGTGCTGGAATCACAGTATACAGCCCAATGAAGTATTATGGGCTTGCTCAGCCCGGACTGCACTTGGGTGTGGTGGGCCTGGGAGGTCTAGGGCATATGGCTGTCAAGTTCGCTAAGGCTTTTGATATGCATGTCACTGTGATTAGTACATCCCCCAACAAGAAGGAGGAAGCATTAGAAAGGCTTGGTGCCGATGCATTCTTGTTTAGTCAAGACGAACAACAGTTGCAGGTATTAATGGAGCAATTACTTTAATCTGTTTTGTCAATTAAATAGTAATAAAGAAACAAAAATAATGCATGAAATGAACAACAGTTGACTAGTCAATTTCTCTGGTTTGGTGATCATTTATTAGGATGCCATGGGCACAATGGATGCCATTATCGACACAGTTTCAGCTGATCACTCTATCCAATCACTAATTGGTTTATTGAAAACAAGTGGAAAGTTGATTTTGGTGGGTGTTTCAGCCTTACCTTTTGAGGTATTATCTTTGCCTTTGATTTCAGGTAAGTCTCCCTCTGATTATAGTTATGTCGACACTTCAATCCTTCTAAAGCATAAAGTCATGACACATATTGAATACGTATCTATACCCGATAAGTGTTGTACATTCATGGGTTTGTATAATATATGTATCAAAAATATTTTTAAAAAAATGGTACTTATATGGGTACGTGTTAGTCTTGTAACTATGCTTTCAACAAATAAAAATATATTATTATTTAGTGGAAAAAATTAGATTTTTCCTTTGATCCTATTTGCTATCATTTATGTTGTATTTATGTGTCCTTGTCCGTCGAGTATGACGAGAGGACAAGGGACCAATGACATAAGAGACTCTCTGTTCTTGACCTCCCAAATTTGTCACTGAGTATTGTACATAACTTATTCCAAATTAGTCATAGTGAACCATTTAAAGATGAATCTTTTTCTTGATGAACTAATACTCTAGGTGATTCTTTTCACTAAAGATGGAAAGAAATGGTGAGATTAAAACTGACCATACTAATTGTTATAATATTGATGAACATTTACATATAGTGTTTTACTACGTTTTTTTTTTTTTTGTCAATTTGAAGAATAATCAACTTTTATTTTATATATTGTGCTTTTTTTGTGCTTTTTTATGATTTATATAATTTAGTCATGTTTATATATAATTCTATTTTTTTTATATGTATATTTATTAAAATTTACATTAACGTATCGATCTATATCTTAAAAGTTTTTAAAATTTCCATATCATAAGTCCGTATCCTAGAGATTTTTGAAAATTCCCATATCCCGCATCTGTATCCATTCAATTGGTTAATTTTGGGGAACAGGAGAAGGGGAATCAGTGACATTGAAAATTTCCTTTTTGACGTATAGGTAGAAAGATGATTGCTGGTAGTGCATTAGGGGGGAGAGAAGAGACGCAAGATATGATGTATTTTGCAGCAAAACACAATATTACGGCTGATGTGGAAGTCATTCCAATGAACTACGTGAACACTGCCTTGGAGAGACTAAGAAACAACGATGTTAAGTATCGCTTTGTCATTGATGTGGCAAATACGATAAGCTAGCTGCTAGTCCAATTACAGAACCACATATATGAAAAAGTTGTTGTTATTTAAATTTTAGTTGCATCGATCTATGCATTACTTTGATCATTGGCAAGAGTTTTTATTTTGTTTTGTTTTTTGTTTTTAATTTTGAACCTTTTTAATTTAAGTATCTTGTACTAAACAATATATTCTACGTAATATTTTTTGTTATTATTGAATGAGTTTACACGCTTAGTCTAAAACTTCACACCATATGAGGGTTAACAATATTTCTCATTAAAGTAACTGAAAGCTATAACACTTTTTCACTTATTATCATTGACGAAAATATGAATCGGGAAAATTCAAGAGCTTGGTTTTAGTGTGTTTCCAATGTCAATGACAAACCTATATTTTACATCTGCTTTGAGGAGACGCTCCATTGCTGTGTTGACATAATAAACAGGAATGACCTCAATCTCATGCGAACTATCTCTATGACTGAAATCGAGAGTGTCATTAAATAAATAAATGAAAGAGTCATAGAGAATTATAGAGTAAGCATATTGGTATAAAAGTATAATTAATTTATATATACCCGGGGGACTAGTGGATAGGTGGAAAAGCCCCATTCATTCTTCACTATGTGGAGGTTAGAGTGACACATCCCATAATATATACAACACTTTGAATGCCACATCTTTTTCACCAGTTTCCCTGAAAAAATTGTGAACCAGTTTCAATGTTAAGTTGTATAAGTAGCAAGGAACGTAGTTATTAACATTTTTTTGTAATCATCATTAACGTGCTATTTCAAGTATATTGTTCTAAGTTCTAAAGCATTGTAGATATGGATCTTTTGTTAAAATAAAAAACGCAACATTTGAAAGATTAGACAAGTCGTTTTATCACGTATAATGTTGTTCGTGTTGGAAATCGACAATCACACACACACAAAACGTAAAACAGAAAAGAGTATAGGGAAGAGAGATATGACACAGTAATTTACCCTGGTTCACCCAATGTAGGCTACGTCCAGCTTGTCTGTACTATAATCACCTCACCGCCACTCGTTACAAGTCACTCGGTTTACAAAGGGAATATAAATAGGGTTAAAAGAAAACC
>PYAF01001118.1:1186111-1196112 GCA_007407185.1 Glycine tomentella | reverse complement strand
ACAATACAAAAATAAAAGAAATCTAGCATTTTATCATTAGTGAGATATAATATTGTATTGATAAATTAAATATTATAAATAGTACAATGGTTAAAATAAACCATGTAATATAAAAAAATTAATGAAAACTAATAGTACAATGGTTAAAATAACAAAATCTTGTTTAATTTAAAAAGAATACCAAGAAAATTAAATATGTATTTTAAGAATAAAAATTGAATATAATATAAAAGGTTATGAGATAAAAACGTTACTCAAGTAATATTTAAAAAATGTTGCTATTTATTTTTTTACTAAATAATTAAATAATTTTTTTAACTGAAGAAAAAAATTAGAAATAAAGTGAAATGACTTGATCGAACTTAGCCTAAGTATCATGTTGCCTAAAAAAATCCCAATTATATGGTTAATAAATTCGCTATAAATTGGAACGAACACTCTAATGTAACTCTTCTCTATTTTTTCGAGGACTATAGCTTGTTTCTTCTCTCCTTAGCTTTTCGGCTTTAACAGCACATTTCTCTCTTTATTTTTGTAATTAATAAATTATTTCCCCTCTCTTTTAATTTTTGTCTACAACAGAAGAAGGAACTGAAGAAGATCATTTTATCATTGTAAATTGGCGGGCTCTCTATAAATCCCATAAAAAAAAAAAAATCAAATTGCATTCCTTCTTATGCCACACATATATATTAATTACCTAGGGCTCAATCATCAGATTACCTACGACCATTCAAATTGCATTATAAATCGCACAAAAAAACATCTAATATTCATCTTCATTCCCCCAAGAAATTACAGTGAACTTAGCCATCAGTGTTACCCTATTTTTCAAAATCGTTGATAATATTCACCGACGATGGAATTATTCACGGATTTAAGACCGGCAGTGACAGCTAATACGGAGTTTTTTTTTTTTCCCTTTCGGAATGGCTTTTGGCCCACTTTAACGTCACTAAACAAGCATGCCATTCCAAAAAACAAAATTTCTCTCATATTCTGCTCAAAGTCTTTTACTCTTTACAGTACCAATGTGTCCCCCATTAGGTGTCTTGTGAAATTCCTCCAACAAGAGAGGAATCATGGAGTTGTCCTTTGTTCAGTGTTCACCCAATCTAACTTGTTCACATATTGCATAGGTGATTAGTACTCCTCTTCTCCAATCAAATCACGTGAAGATTCATCATGCCTTTATCTAATCTAAAAATACTAATATATGGCAGGATAAATAATTATTTTCGTCCTTTAATATGTAAAGCGCTGACAAATCTGTGAAAGATGAAAATTTAAATTTTTGTCTCTGAAAGTGAAAAAAGTATGACAAATTTATCCCTCTGTTAACTTTTGTTTGTTACCGTTAATATTCATAGACAAATTTGTTAACGCACTACACATCCAGGATCTCTCTACCCAAAATATAATTTAATCTTCATATTCTCTTTTTTTTAATCATTGCAAGCATAACATTATAATAAACACTTAAAAATTAGGAAAACAAGCATAAATTAAAACAAACATAATAATAAAAATAATATTGATTAATAAACATAATTTGTTTGTTATTCTGAAATTTCTATTATAACAACATTAGGTAATGACAAAATCAAGTTAGGTCTCATTTTTTGTAAGAATTAACTTATTGGTGGTCTTATATTTTGGGTAAGGTACTATCACATTAGAAATTTTAAAGCAAAATATGACATAATACCTTATCCAAAATATGAGGCTCAAACAAATTAAATTGCACAGTCATTAAATTAATTCTTACAAAAAAATGAGACTCAACTTTATTTTGTCATTATCTAATGTTGCTATAATATAAATTTTAGAGCAATATACAAATTATGCTTATTAATCAATATTATACTTATTATTATGTTTGTTTTAACTTATGTTTGCTTTCATAATTTTTTAAGTATTTATCATAATTTTATGTTTGCAATAATTAAAAAATGGAGAATATGAAAATTAAATTATATTTTGGGTAGAGAGCTGACAAATTCATCTCTGAATATGTAGAGTGCTGATAAATTCGTCTCTGAATATTAACGAAAGTTAATGGAGGGATAAATTCGTCACACTTTTTTTCAAGGACAAAAATTTAAATTTTCACCTTTCGAAAACATATTTGTGAACTTTGTACACATCCAAGGAAAAAATGACTATTTACCTATTTACCCTATATAGTATATAAACATAAATTTAATTTTCTAGCTAATTATTGCTCGTCACTTTTACGACATTTCTTTTAATTTAAAATTAAATTGGTCAAATCTAAGAAGAGATCGATCATGTTTTCAATACATAAATGCCTATCATTAAAATCTTGCCAAAATTTTATCCACTTATAATTATTTCTACATTAATTGTGTCTGGTTTGTTCAGTATCCCGTGTTTAGAATACTGATCGAAATTCAATACAGCATCGGGTTAAATACTTATGGAGAAAGCTTTTTTTTTTTTGACAAGAGAAAGCTTTTCTTTTATGCACTATTGATGTTGTTTTCTGATTAAAATGGAAGTTTTATCTTGCTAATTATCATAACAAATATTTGCATTGAAAGTATTCTCAAGATAAAATTCTGATTAAAAATAATATTAAAAACACAAATGTATCTAAATTTTATCCAATATTTGCTGTCCTCGTAAAGATACCGTTTTTCACTTTTAATTATTGTAAATTTTTTTATGATTCTTGTGATAATTAAAATTTTATTTTTTATCATTATATTAAAAAATACTTTACAACTTTCTTAAGTGTTACCATGTTTCAACCACTGTGTTACAAAAAATGCTTGTATGACAACGTCAAATTAGTTCTCTTTCTAAAACATAAATGTTTTTATTTTACCAGTTACTCTTATCCTCGTTAGGTCACAATATACTTTTACTACAATTAAATTTTTTATACTATTTTTATTTCTTTAATAAAATACTATTTCTTAATTTGAATTAAATTTAATTTAAATTTTAAATCTTCATATACGGCAGTAAATTAAAAACACCTTTCTTTCTAAGATAAACTGAGTTTTTAATATTATTGTAATCATAATTAATTATAATTAGAAAACCAATAACTAAAAATTATGATAAAATCAAATATATTTAATAATTTAAAATTAATTATAATTTAAAGTGTTAGTTCTTAATTATTAATTATTATATTGTACCTTGCTTTTTAAAGTGCCCTCTCAATAATTTAGTGGAGCCCAAATCCCACTTGAATAGAAAATAAAAACTTTGAAACAAGAGAATGCAATATATAGTTCTAATTTAGTCTTCCTGCTTTGTGTTCTTCCGATGAACTACTTACCTCATCTAATTAAACTTATTATTTGTATTTTGTTTATTCGCAGCATATTCAAATAACTAAAATTAATCAACAATAATTAATATAAGTGATAACGACTTATTCCTTAATCAAGATATCCAAAGTTAAAATCATAATTTTAAATATGAAATAAATTATATTAGAAGAAAAATATTTAATTTATATGTACTCACGGTATCTAATAAAGTTTAGTTATCACTTTTGGCAAGAATTATTTTGTATTAATACTTTGATAAAAAAAATAACTAAAATTATCTGTAAAATAAAACTGAAAATTATGAATTAATGTTGAAGGAGTAGGCGATAAAAGTAGTTATTAGGTAGAATATACGAGAAGATATAGCTCGTGAGACGTAACGTTTTGGAGGAAACCTTGTTCCTAGTCCCATTTACGTAATAATGTATATATGGGTTATGGTTTTTGGTTTGGTGGTCTCACGGGAATCCAGCCACCTCTCTCACGTGTTCCTCTCTCTATCTCTCTCTGTTTTTCAGCGTGCGTAGAGCTAGTAATCCTACGGCGTTCACGTTTCTTCACAACCATACAACACAAGAATTGGTCGGTGGTTTGGTTCCATCTCTAACTTGCTGCTACCTACCTAGCTGTGTGATCAATCACACTTGTTGTTACAAGTGATTGTCGTTTCTATATTTACCATCTTTAATGCCAAAACTCAAAACTATGCATTCTATTATTAGAAATGAGCCTCAGAAAGTGTTAATAAATATATGTACACATCTATTTCAAAGTTATTATAGTATTAATTTTTACTTTATAAATGATCCGTTATTAATAATAATTTGCAAAAGGGTTTTGATGGGCTTCTGGGAATAGCCGGCAATCAGAGACCTGTATCCTCCTGGCTTGTGCTGCATGCTGCATGGTAATCTCAAAGTAAATCTTCTTTTCTTTTCTTTTCTTTTTTCTTCTATTGCATGTTATGCTTTAGATATCTCCTGGTTCCCAGAAAGGTATTCCATTCTATCAACTAAGCTACAACAAGACAAGCAGGGTAAATGGTTGATCACGACCGTTAAAGTCCTGTTATTGATTGGTATCTTTGCAGTTATGACGGTTTTCACAATCGTACTTCCTTCCATATGTCAGACTCAAATATAGAAACAGACGTCAAGCAGACTGGATTGAATTGAATTGAAATCAGTTCCTCCACCATTTCCCTCTCTCTCTTCTTCTTCTTCTTTTTCCTCCATTCTTTTCTTTTTTAATGGTTGTGGAGCAAAACAAACTAATTAGTGTTTGTGTCTAGTCTATTCTATTGGTACTTGTATCATTCTATGATTCTTTTTTTGTTTTTTTTTTTTTATCATAAGTACCCTCTTTTCCCTCCAAATATTTACCATAATTACATACATTTATATTAAGGATTTAAATTCGAAACCTTTTGTTAATCTGAAATAATTTTGTACCAATCGATTTCATGTTCTTGATAATATCATTCTATGATTTTTATTTTCTACTTTAAAAGCTTTAAAAATAAAATAACATAATCTGAGTTCAATAAATTAATCACCTTTCCACTTTTAACTGAACAAGACTTTTCAAGGGGATGTACTACTTTTACTCAATCTGCTGTTCGATTAAGTGGCATAAAAGGGTTGTGGTAGAGGCGGGCCAGATGCACATATATCATTGATAATGGAGCAGTGCTATATGAAGCTGGCCAACATAGACCACAAGTTCACTGCAATTAACTAAAAGCTAATGATGTTAATCTAATTAGATAAGCTAGATTAGAGGGATAGTTAGGGGAAAATGTGTTACACGTGTGAGCTTTTATTGGGGATTCTTCATGGAAAAGTAAGAGAGGTGCAGTTAATCTTTGGTTCAAAAGGGACGTTTCAAAGAAAGAAATAGACAAGCTGTTGGCAGTGTTCAGAGAGCATCCAGTGCTGTTGTTATGTTTCCCTTTACTGACTCAGCTCTCTCTTCCCCATCCTACGTTCCATCCTCTCTACTCCTACTGCCCCTATCATTTGTTTGTTCTAGCTGGTTCCAATTGTAGCTTATACATATTCTATTCTTATATATTACTACTCTGTAGGTCAGGTACCATCTTAATTATTAAATCCCTTACTTTTCATATTCTTCATTCATGCTATAGCCTCATTTTTATGTGTTGCTTGCCTAGCCTCCATTATTTTCAGCACTTAACTGCTCTCATGAAAGAAACAAGTAACACTGGATTGCTGGCTCTACGGGTGGTTAATGCTATGTTCAAAGACAATAACCGGAGGGTTTAATTAATTACTTAAGAAATATTGGTTACTTACACTTAATTGTTAAGAGATTGAAATATATGCCTTGAACTTTTTCCTATAGAAATGTTATTGATGCACCTGCTTTTTGGGTACATTTATACGTGCTGGTTACGAAATCAGTTGCAAGAGCATTAAATTTTGGAAGAGTAAAGTCCACATAATTTTGGTACTCTTAAAATGTTTTGTGGCTAGGAATTTTACAATAGTAGACAAACACAAGTGTCAAAATCCACGTATATATAACTTAAAAAGAGAAAAAGAAAGACCTGCATGTATGACGAAAAAGTTTGTTAAACATGTCCCAGCTGAGAAGGGAAAGTTACGTTTTCTTACTACGCAAACGCAATACAAAGTAATTATACTGGCGCTAGTATTTGGATAATGGATTGGACATTAATTTGCTGTAAATGTACATGATTAAAAACTTGATTACCCATATTGTCATTCCTCTAACCCCAATACACGTCTTCCATCACTATTTAATAACCATATTAAAAGGACTTGTTCTCACTCTAATAGTTTTGTTCTAGTATACTATAGTAGTGGATCACTCATACTGACACAACTGTTTAGGATCATCTTCCCCCTTCTCCCCAGCCCTTTCTCTCTCTCTCTAGTATATATATCTTACACTACCAACTGTTTATTCTAGTGACATCTGTGCCCTTTTCTCTCTCTCTCTCTCTACACCATACAATTATGTGTATAGAGACACATCTTTCTTTATTTCATTGGATCTGAAAAAGACCAGTTACCCAACCTCATACATCATTTTATTAGTTCCCAATCACCCTCTTTGATGAGGATCACAGGTGCCCATCAAAGACACACAAGACCCTCCCTTCCTTTCCTTCCTTCTACTTCTTTTCCTCATGCATGAAATCATTCAATTGGTGAGTATCTTTGCCTCTGCAAAAGGAAACTGAAAACTGAAGAAACTAGCTAACTTTCCCACCCCACAAGGCCAAAAAACTTAACTTTCTTTCACCTCTCTCACCACTTTTTCCTCTCTCAAAAGATGTCACCCGATGACACACCACCTCCAAAGCCTGCCACAGCAAAAGACCAAGAGACTCAAAGTTCCGGTGGTGGCAGAAAAAGCTCCTCCACAAGGCCCCAAGAGCAAGATCTCAAGTGTCCACGATGTGACTCACCTAACACCAAATTCTGCTACTACAACAACTACAGCCTTACACAGCCAAGGCATTTCTGCAAGACATGTAGAAGATACTGGACAAAAGGTGGGGCTTTGCGCAACGTCCCTATTGGCGGTGGTTGCAGAAAAAACAAGAAGGTGAAGTCATCAAGGCTCTCATGTGACTCCAATGACTCTGGTTCCTCCTCTTTAGAACTTGGTGGCCTCAAATTCCTTCATTCTCTTTCTCCTTCTATGGACTTTCAGCTTGGAGGGTTACCCTTCCCTAGGCTTCACCATCATCACCCTCCAACCACTTACAACCACTTTTCCTCTTTTGGAGACACTTCTATTTCTTCTTCTTGTTTCAACCTTGATCCTTCTCCTGGCACCACCCCATCAAGTTCTTTTGCCGCTCTCAATAATTTCCCTTTTTCTTATAATGGTGCAATCCAAGGTATGAGCTCTTTGAATGTTCATAGTGGCCTTGCCTCTTCCATTGAGTCTTTGAGTTCTATAAACCAGGACTTGCACTGGAAGCTGCAGCAGCAGCGATTGGCAATGCTCTTTGGTGGAGACAACAATAACCAGAAAGATCATAGTGGTGTTAACCAGATTGAGAACCTGGCACAGAAACCACAACCCATTATGTTTCAGAACCTTGAGATTTCAAAGCCAGGGACTTTCCCAGTTGGGAACTCCAGAAAAGAACAAGGTTCAAGTGGGGACACACACACGCCTTCAACCGAGTGGTTCTTTGGGAATTCTTATGCCTCAGTGACTACTACACCTACAACTAGTAGTGGTGGCCCAGGGAATGATAATGCGAGCAATTGGAGTAGCGGTGGTGTCCATGCTTGGGGTGATGTGCCGCAGCAATATAGTACTTTGCCCTAGCTAACTAGAAGATGTGAAAGCACGAGGGAGGAGGATAAAGAGGACTAAGAAAGAGGTAGAGTGGTATAAGCTAGATCTTTTGTTTATTAACTTTTGGAAGAAATTAATATTAGGCCAACTCTGATAATTAATTGTCTTAAACTCCTTTAGGTATATGGTAGTTATGTCAGTCGCCACTCTTGTTCTTTACGTTGCCTTCAAAGGAACATATATGTAACAGATGGGAAAGTTAAGACCATAATGTCTTCATATACTCTTCAATTTCCGCTAGATATGTTCATGATCAATTGTCCAAATTCTTACTTTCTTAATTAATATTGGATGCTGCATTGTGCCCTTCAATACTTTAGTAGTCCATTTTTGTAGATTGGATCAATACAACTGTCTCCTTCTCCTGTTTCCTCTCTTTTCAGTTCAATTCAAAATTAATTAATAACGGGTCATTCAATTTTTTTTTCCTATTCTTTCAAATATCTACATTCCCTTTTAGTAGTTATTTTTTAGATGTGCTAGTTTTGAACGGAAAGCACAAGAAATGAGACATTGAGACGATTAAAAGGAAATGGTGATTTAATTTCAAAACCAATGGTTTGATGCTTCCTTTTTTTGCAATCGGATTCTGTTAGTATTACTAAGAGAAAAAATAAAATTTTGTTAAAATTAGCTTATTATTAAATTAATTTGAAGAGGTTCTTTTATTTTAACTTCAAAAACTAAATTTTAGTTTATAGAAAAATCTTTATTCATTCCACCTTTTTATTTATAAATATTAATCAATTGAAAATTTTATCCGCACCTCTATTATTCATAATTGTTTTAAACTAAGTCGGATTCTAACTATTTTTTTATGAATTGGAGAGTTGCCTCTATTCTATTGTTCCTCAATATTGTGTCATTGGGATCTGTGATGGAATTTTTTTGGCCTGTTGTGTGATTTGAAAATGGGGGAGAATTTAATGTGATATCTTTGATTTGTTTTATGTTCAGTTGATATATCCAAAACTTACACAACAAACATCACTACTAACCAGCTACTGCTTCAGCGTGTGTTCCTCTGATCTGTGTTTATCAGAGAGAGAGAACTGAGTCTGAGGCTCTTCAGCTACTGATCAACGCTACACAAAACACGCAGTGGCTGGCCGTAGCTTTCGCTGCTCTTGGCCTCTTGTTAGCCCTGCAGTATCAAACCCTATAGCCCTGTTCACTATCCCTCTCTCTCTCTCTCTCTCTTAATTTCTTTCTCATACATGTTGCTAAGACTATTCGTAATTATTGTGGCAGTGTGGTGTGATTTGGTGGTGTCTGAAAAAGTGGTGGTTTGAAAGTGAATTGAATGAAACACTGTCAACGTTTGAATAATAAGAGACATAAAAATATGGTATCTAAAGCTTAGGGTTCGATTTTATTTTTTTTTGGTGCATAAAGATAAATAAAAGTTGTGTTTAGCTTTTTAGAGTGTTGGAGAGTGAGCCCTTTCATCCGTGCTATTTGCCACTGAGCATCAACTCTCATTGCTATACTGTGCCATGTACAGAGAGAGAGAGAGAGAGAGAGAGAGAGAGAGCAAAGCAGGAAGCATTGCTTTTTCTTGCTTGCTTGTCATCTTTATTCCGCCCTTTCACTGTTTGCGTGAAAAAACGCAGACCCCACAATTGCAGAAAAGCTTAGCATTATATGCTCTTCCTCACCTTTATCCCACTCATGATGACTAAAGAAATATCAAATATGTATGCATGCAAACTGCACTATCTTCCCCGCCTGTGTAAAACTTATTTAGTGAAATGTACAATATGTGTCTCATATATATACATGAAATAAATATAAGCCTTCTTCAGTTCATACAACAAGTATTCGTGTTAATAGCAACAATATTCCTTTGGCTTTTTAATAAAATCAGAAAACGCCACTTTTGTTGCAAACCCTTTGCCCCAACAAAACTATATGATGAGCTTTTAGGCAAATTTCTATTCTTAGAAAGATATTATCATGTTATAGGTGTGAAATGTCTATGTAGTTGATAATTAATTTTTATTAAAAAATATAGGTGTTGGCAATATAATATGGTTTGATTCAACTTACATATTATATCAAAATATGTTTTTCTTTTTAAATTTATTATTTTAATGTAAAATCTATTAATTAAACATATATAATTATTATGTTATATTATTTTAAAATAATTTTAATTAAATTTTATTTAACATATTTTAGTTAAAAATTATTTTTTTACTTCTATTTAATATTATTATAAAATATTATTATCTCTTTTTGTAAGATAATACTAATAATAAATTATTCACCACTTGATATTTAACATTATTTTTTAACAATAATATGCGATACATCTTTTTTTAACAC
>PYAF01001118.1:1152393-1171857 GCA_007407185.1 Glycine tomentella | reverse complement strand
AGAATACTCAAATAAATAAAAAATTACTTATGTTTTTTAAGGCAAAAATTACTTATGTTTTAAAGAACATATTTACATTAAAATAAACACTAAGATAAGTTGTTAATTTGTTTTTAAATTATATAAAAATATATAAATTTGATCTATTTCATAATAATTTTCAATACAACGATTAAATTGGTCAAAATTTTAATTTGGTTTAAATAATAAAAAATTTATTAAATGTGTTATTTTAACATATTTGACACTAGTATGTGTTTGAATTGAATTATTTTTAAAAATTATTTCACAATCAATTAGGTATATTGTTATAATCGATTATGGATGAGAAGTTTTATGTTTGAATATGTTAGGTGAAAGGTAGTTTTAAGATTTTATTTATTTGAGTATTCTAAATATTCAATTTCTATAGTAAAATTACAAAACAAATGTTTGTAATAGTTAATTTGTATAAGAATTTTTATGTTTTGATTATGTTAGGTGAAAAGTGGTTCTAGGATCATTTATTTATTTGGATTTTCTAAAATTATCAAATTATATAATTTTACAAAAAAAAATTGTAATATTTTTCAAGGAATTTTTTTAATAGTTAATTTGTATTAAAATTAATAAATTAGTTAATGCGGGATAAAAATAGAAAAAAAGTTAGCTAGGAAATAATCCTTTAGCATTGAATATATTATAATAAGAAACTATTTTCTTTTGTAATATATTATAATTTTTTTTGTCAACATTACCAAATAATAGAAAACAAAACTTTAAACAGTTTTTATAATATAAAATTAATTCAATCTATATTCTAAACACACACTGTTGATGTGTTTGGATTAAAAGAAAAATAAAGAAGAAAAAAAAATGATAAGTATGAAAGTAAAAATCATCTCTCCAATTTTTCTAGTCATTATGTTATTATGTTATTTTAGTAGTTTATCTGTTTTCAATTACCACTTTTTTTATCTACACAGTTATATACTTTTAGACTTCATTTAAAAGATTTGAGTCCAATTTCACTTAGACTGTGTTGATATCTATTTGTTAATATACATATAAAAAATTATTGGTACCCAATAACAATAAATCCATATATAACTTTAAGAAATTAGTGGAATAAAATAAGACATGATCTCGCATATAATATATAGGTTTAAATATTTTTTTAGTCATTATAATTTAATATTTTTATGTCTTTTGTCCTTGTAAAATTATTTTTTATTTTTAGTCATTGTTTATTTTATTTTTCATCTTTAAAGCACTTTAAATAGTATTTTAAAGAGTGAAAAAATCTCATGTTATGTTACTCTATAATATGAGAGGATCTAAATCTTAAAAAAAAAAAAAAATTTGCTAACAACTGTCATTGGGGAATGCTCATTTGGTCATATAATTATATGATTACAGGGCTCATTTGCTTCTAATAATCAGCAGACACTTCAAGTATCAACACATTCATCAGTTTAGCATAAAAATCTAGCTTATAGCCCAAAAGCTCATTTTGTTTCAGGCATCTTTTCGTTATTGCTACTTTGCATTGATATTATTTTGAAACTTTGATAAAATTATATATGATTAATATGAATTTTAGTTAAACCAATTTAGTTAGTATCTAGTGATTGGTGGATGGGAAGGGAGTTGAAAGGGGGAGGAGGGATGAATATAAATTCGAATCTCTATTAATGTTTTAACAAAAATTAACCACTAACATTGATAGATAAAAAAAAATAAAAATTTAGTGATGGTGTCTTCTAATTTTTTTATCTTTTTTATCTTATTTTCACTTTTTTTTCCTTTTTCTTTCTCTTTATTTATTTTATTTTTGATTTATCATTAAATTTATCTATCACCTATTCATCGACCTCAATTAATTTGAATTACAGATAGTGTTGATGTTGTTATTTTCTCCCAATTTTACTGACAATGTGCCACTAATCCCAAGTTCACTTTGTGCTAGTTTTGAAATCATGCTTCTATTTTATAATTATGAAAATGGACTTTCAATATTCTCCACTAATCCCAAGTTCACTTTGTGTTAGTTTCGGAATCATATTTCTATTTTATAATTATGAAAATGGACGACCTTCAATATTCTCCACCCATGGTATAGCTACCTTCAGGCTTCAACCTCCCAAATGAGTTGAAGCTGGACTAGGAAGCAATCATTTTGTTATTTACATAATATAAATGAAATTTTTTTTTCCTATACGTTTTACCTGATGGCTCTTCCCCATGTTTCATGTTTGGGTTACCGTTCCAAAGACACCCAAAGGTATGTTTGATACAAAAAATATAACGGGGATACTTATTTAAAAGTACGTTTTTTTTTTTTTTTCTTTCTGGAAAGCTTATTTAAAAGTACGTTGAACATGCATATAGAGTGCATGGACTCTTGGTGTTTAAAAACTTGTATTAATAATGTTTCATGAGCTAGCTGCATCTATTTGAAGACTTTGTTAGTTCGTTTTGTTCCTCCCATGTTGTATTTCCATTTTTGCATTTTACGCATGGATCAGTTTTTAGGCAATCCCCATGCGGGTTAGTACTGAATTGCTAATTGTACCCAGTTAGTGCTTCAAAGAGTAATTTATACCAGATTCTTTGGTTGAAACATTATGATGCAGATTAGCTAGGATCAATGTGCATATTCCTTTTCCCTTGCCATTTTACACCAATGGGTGAAAGACATCATCTACTGGGTACTCATTAGTATTTTAACCTGAATTACAGTGACTTGAAATTTCATATACTTATTTATTCAAATGAGAATACACATCTTTCTCTAGCTATCCGCACGAGAGGTAAAAAACAAAAATCAACATCAAGACCGGTATATATGTTTTTTTAAGGCAAAAAACAAATGTCAACAGTCAAATCTAAAAGGAGAGAATATCCTTCGTTGGAATTAAATAAAATTTGATACATATCACTTGTATCTTCTAAGTTATCCGCATCTTAACGACTTAAATTCAAAATAATTAGTATAACTAAATAGGACTACTTTATCATTAAGGTTTTTTTTTTCTTTTCTAATTGTAAGGTCTATCAATTCTATATATATATATATATATATATATATATATATATTTAAAACACATGTTATTAAAAACAATTTTATTCGAACAAAATAATATTATTATGAGGTTAAATTTTTTTATTTAAATATTTAATATAAATACATATTTAAGACTTAAATTTAAAATCTTTAATTAAATTAAAATAATTTTATGTAAGCTGATTAATGTATTTAGTAATAAACTGGTTATTAATGTATGTATACCAATTTTTTCATAACAAAGTTGGTATATTTATTGAACTATCAACCAAATAAAATACACTCGTTGATTAAAAAAATATCTTTTAAAAACTAAGCATCTCTTAAATTATTTAATGTCATGATAATTTTAGAATAAAATTAAAATCAAGCTAGCGTTACTGAATTAACTGTCATGTAACCTCTAAAAACAGAAAATTAGAGGAGGCAGAGCCAGCGCAGCATTAGCATAGCAAAATGATAGTACTACGAGTACGAGTAAGGAAGGTTCCAAGCCTCACATCACAGATTTCCAAGGAAACAACGAACCCATCTCAATCTGCTTCTTCACTCTAATCGAACCCTTCAAATCTCAGATCAAAATTGAAGCTTATTATACATACACCACGCGTGAATCCAACAGTGGTGATGACCGTGAAGCAAGGTTTCTTCTCTCTGCGAGGCTCACTCCTCTTCCTCGCAATCCTCACCCTTCTCTCCTTCACCTACCTTTCTCTCAAATACTCCACCCCAACACCCCAGGTACCTCTTTTTCTCATTTTTCCTCCAACCCCATTTTGAAATTTCTCATTTTTCACCGTTTTCTCGATTACCCTTTTGCTCTAGGTTACCAAGCTCTCGGTCGAGATCCTCAACGATGCGCCAGTAAGCGAGAAAGAAGAGAAAGAAGAAGTTCCGGACACTTACCACTCGCCGCGGGTGTTCAAGCTGAACTATGAGGAAATGGAGAAGAAGTTCAAGGTTTATATATACCCAGATGGGGATCCTAACACGTTCTACCAGACGCCAAGAAAGCTCACCGGAAAGTACGCCAGCGAAGGCTATTTCTTCCAGAACATCAGAGAGAGTCGCTTCCGCACCGAAAATCCCAATGAGGCACACCTCTTCTTCATTCCCATCTCGTGTCACAAGATGCGTGGCAAGGTATTTTTTTCCCCTTTCTGCATTCTCTCTTGTTGAGATCTGGGGAGAATGGTACAATGTTAGATGCATGCATTACTAGTGAGCAGTAGATGTGGAACTATAGTTAAAAAGGAAATTGTTGGAGATCCTACATTAATTAACTAGTGATATGGCACAATAGTGAGTGAGGGTAATTCTCACTTCATAAGCTAGCTAGCTTTTAGGTTGTGTTAGCATGTTAGGTCCAAACCCAAAATTTTAAGATGGTATCAGAGCTTATCCAAATAATTTTTCATTGGGTTATTGGGTCACCTGTTATCGGACCATCTGCAAATGTCTAGTTTTGCAACGAGATATCACAATCTTCAGCATGAGGGGTGTGTGCTGGAATCCCACATTTACTAGTATTATGGCCACAGTAATGTGTATATAAGTGGAGGCAACCCTTATTTGGGGTTGAGTTTGGCCCAAATTCAATATTGTAAAAGAAATTATTAATGAAAATGATAGATTGACAATGTTTAGCTTGGATTAGATGATTAAGTGACTGCTTCTAGGTGGAATGTGGTCTCATGTTTGTGTGTTATGCAGGGCACGAGTTATGAGAATATGACTATAATTGTACAAAACTATGTGGAGAGCTTGATATCCAAATATCCTTATTGGAACAGAACCTTGGGTGCTGATCACTTCTTTGTCACTTGTCATGATGTTGGTGTGAGGGCAACAGAAGGACTTGAGTTTCTTGTGAAGAATTCCATTCGAGCTGTGTGCTCCCCCAGCTATGATGTTGGATTCATTCCGCATAAAGATGTCGCTCTCCCTCAAGTGCTACAGCCATTTGCTCTTCCTGCTGGGGGGAATGATATAGAAAACAGGTAAAGCTTTTTAAGACATTTGTTGCTCCACTTAGTTTGATTGTATGACCAAATTGGTGCAGATTAGGTTTTGGGGATTGGATTTTGCTCAATGACTTATCATGCTGCTTTTGAAGTGTTAATTATTTAATGGTCCCTTAGTGAGAGGGATGGAAATTACTTGATAATTCTCAGAATGTATAAATGCCTTCATCACAAACTCACTCATGACCCACAAGTCATCAGTTTCTATAATATTCTAAGTTGCTCTTCAGTTTCTGCCTTCTGGTAATCTGGTTTAATATTATCTTTGCTGTGGATCTTAATAACTCCCGTGGAGTACACAAATATTTTTCTGGTTTTCAATGTTGCTATCCTATCCAAGAGCCTGATTTTTAATACATATTCGTTTCATTTAAAATAGTATGGAAATGTAATATGGAATTTGTATTTCAGGCAACAGAACTAGTAGGGATACTTAGATGATATTATATCATAAGATTAATTAATACTGATGATGGTGCAATGATATGTATAGTTTGATCTGTAAGATCAACAGACAATAATTCTACTTGCATTAGTTGCATATTTATTCATTCTGAAAATTTGATAAATTTGTGCTTTGCAGGACTACTCTTGGATTCTGGGCCGGTCATCGTAACTCTAAAATCAGAGTTATTCTTGCACGTGTGTGGGAAAATGACACAGAACTTGATATTTCAAACAATAGAATTAGTAGGGCTACTGGGCATCTAGTGTACCAGAAGAGATTTTACAGGAGTAAGTTTTGTATATGTCCTGGTGGATCACAGGTAAATAGTGCTCGGATAGCAGACTCTATCCATTATGGGTGTATTCCTGGTAAGATCATCCTTTTTAATGATATTTTTCCCCTTTGATTTTATTGTTGCATATTAAGCCTCTTAAAACTGTATACTTATATGACAGTGCAAATATATATAATCTGCATACGTATTGCCTAGGGTTTTTGTCATGTTTTATGGATAGTATGAAATTGGTATATTTACTTTGCATATTTCTCGTATGGCATTAGTTGCTCATATTCCTTTGTGCTTGTGTAAACTATGAATTAAACAGTGTCTATTAAGAAACATTTGCAAATCCTATCCTTGTGTGGCCGATTAAGCTTTGGTTGCTTTTATCACTCCTAAGACTAGAATTGCAACTATATTGTGGGATGATGATTGAGTGTCTGAAATATGGTGGTTTAATAATCAAATAATTAATAACCTTCAACTATATATGTATATAGTTCACTATGAAAAGGAAGATTTGTCAATTGCAATGAATAATAATAGGTGCAACTTTTAATTGTTTGACTGTTGGAGGGAGTGGAAGCTGTATTGTGGAATACATGAGTGCCTAGGGATCAAATTTAAGACTATCCACCCAAGCTCCACCCCTCCAATCACCATAGCTAATGTTGAAATACTTTATTGCATAGTGATAATAAAGGTCAAGTTCAGTAGAACCCATGTGAACAGATTGCACATATACTTCATCTTCTTGGCTTGTTATGTATGCTCTGGGTCTCAAAAGTAGTACAATTATGATATTGTGAATGCAATTTGAACTGTAACTTGGTTTGAATAGATGATGTTCTGGCTTTTGGGACAGGATGTATGTAGAGACAACCTTGTAACTGACCTGAAGTTGTTAATGTTGTTTTGCAGTGATATTGTCAAATTACTATGACCTTCCTTTCAATGATATTCTTGACTGGAACAAATTTGCTGTTGTACTCAAGGAGAGGGATGTATACCAGCTTAAACAAATCCTCAAAACTATATCAGATGCTGAGTTTGTTACCCTTCATAATAATTTGGTAAAGGTATAAATCTTCTCATTACTTTATATGGAATCTATATATTAGTGAAAGATTTTAGTTTTTTGCCTTTATTTTGTGTGTGGTATGTGAACGTGTGTATTGTACCCTTTGTTTATAGTTCAGAAAAACCCTTTGAATGCTACAAGTTTCATTTTTTTTTCTTTTTCTGGAACTTCTTATTATATAGTTCAGAAAAACCATTTGTTTATGTTGTTTGAAAAGCTATCAGTATGTAAAGTTAGAAGACAAATTTAGAATGTAAACCAAAATAAAGAAAGAAAGAAATTAACAGCATGTTTGGTTAGAAATTTTTTTCTGTTTTTATTTCTTGATTGTATTAGAAATAATGAAAATAACATTATGGTCTTATTGCTTGCTATACAAATCCTTAAAATCAAGAAACAAAGTAAAGACTGGGAAAGATAGTATTTTTTTTAATTATTAGTAAAATAGAAATGTTTTCCTAAATTAAGAAGGCCCTGAGAAAATGGAGCCCAAATATTTTATCACCAGTGGTTGTTTGGTTGGTAGAATTTTCGTTGCTAATTGAATTATTTGTTATGTTGGAGCCCACATAAAGTTGCTTAATGTTCTATCAGGTTCAGAAACACTTCCAATGGAATTCGCCCCCAATCAGATTTGATGCTTTCCATTTGGTTATGTATGACCTCTGGTTACGCCATCACACGATCAAATACTAGACTCAGTCTGAGAGACTCTTATTTTGTATACAAATACAATTTTAGCAACTGAGAGAGCACTGTAAATATAGCCAATTACAGCTTTTTATACAGCAGATAGTTTTTCTATACTCTTGCACCCTGAACGTTTCAGTTAATTTGTTATTTGTTTGTTATAAGGTTCTTTGTTGGGTTGAAATTTCTCTTAATTATAACATAACCTTCTGTCTCTCCGAACTTGGAATTCCTAGGAAGAAACACATTTTATACTAGGAGGTGAGGATGAAATTTCTCATTGCAATTATAACATAGCCTCTTATCTCTCCAAGCTTGAAATTCCTTAGGAGAAAGACATTTTATACTGAGAGGAGACTTCTTCACTGTGAAGCTTTGAGTCTTAAAAAAAGGGACTAAAATGAACATTTGTAAAAACTTAAAAGACCATTTTGAACCTTCTTTTGTTGAACCAATTTGAGTCTTTGAAAAAAAAGGACTAAAATGAACCTACTAAATAACATAAAGGATCAAAGTGAATTCACTTACCAACATTTTCACCATTTCCAGCAAGTATACCAATATAGTGTCTTCTGCTGCTTCTGGAGTATGTTTATCAGAACTTGTAGTTCGGTTGTCAAACTTATATACCACCCTTGACAGCATCTACACACTCTTTATTAGCATTTATACAAGGATTCTCATTGACAACATCTAAACAATGTAACAACAATTGGTTGTTACACTGAAAGATAACTATCCTTTTCCTTCACCGGCTAGAAGCAACTACACCATGTTTTTGTCTCGAAAGTTCAAAGTTCGATCAAAGAGCTTTATAATGTTTGATGTAGCAAAAAGAATGAGTCTATGCGTTGGTTGAGTTGAAGCAATGGTTTTCTCATTTGACATTCAACATTGTTCTTCAAATGCCAATGGGAAGAGATATTTTAATGCAGCAATTGTGGATGATGAGAAGGCTAGCTCCAAATAGGAAAGGACCCAAAACTGTAGGAAAGGATCGAAATGTAAAATAATTTAAGGACCTAGGATATTTTAAATCTAACGCTAACTGTCCAAATAAAAAACCAACGGTAAAAAAATTGTTGTCAAATTTCGTGATTGATATTTTCAAACAGGTTTATCTTTTATGATTTTTTTATAGGAGATTTATCTCTGATAATTAAATCAACTTATTTTTAAAATTATTATCATCATCATCTTTTCTTATCATTATTCCTTATATGTTTATCCTAATTCTTGCTATTTAAAGTCCTTAGCCTTTTACTCTTCCATACTCTTCTTTTACCGCTATTTTTTTTTTCATCATCTCAATTCTCACAACTATTTTCTCTATTTCAACTCTAAGCTTTATTCCTTTTACCACTATGAAGATATCTTGCAAACTTTACGGGAATTGGTTGCAAGTGCTACAGATTTGGAGTCACGTAAGAAGATATCTCGCAAACCTTTCAGGCCTAAATTTTTGGATGTGATAATTTCCCTACATGTGCCAGAATTATATAAGAAAGAAGAAGAGTTGGATCAAATCAGTTATTGCTGCAAACTACTTTCAGGGTTCGAGTCAAAGTCATTGACAAAGAATGTTAAGAGGGAGACTCGAAAAAGGTGTACAATTGTAACCCAATTTATGTAATTTATATTTTTTACTGCAATTTATGTAATTTTATAGAATTTAATGTTCCCTCTTTTGCAATTAGTTTCGCTACACTGCTTTAGTTTATTGTCCACCTTTTCTGAGTGTGTGATTTCTAGTATAAAATAGTTTTATATTAATCATTGATGATTTGTGATTAGACGAGTGTATAAAACTTTTTACACTATCAATATATAACTATTTTTCTTTATTCTATACGTACATGACCCTCTCCATGCAGACAAATTGAAGAAACTCCTGATTCCTGAAGAGGAAAGAGTCTTACCAATGATTGAAAAACCAAGAAAGATAATCTTGACAAATGATAGACCATAACCAGATTTGCCAACGGAATTAAAGAATCGAGTGACTGAGTTGAATGGTTATGACCTTAAATTTGTCATGCACAAACAACTCTTCAACTCAGATGTGAATCCGAATAGCAATCGTTTGTCAATGCCAATCAACTAAATTAAGTGTAATTTTTTCTCAGAAGCTGAGATTGAGAAATTGGATGAAAGAGAAGGCCCTGAAGGAAAAGGACGACTTCTTGGTATAGAAGTGACTGTGTTGGATCCATGTCTTAGAGAATTTTTACCATTGAAGAATTGGAGCATGCAAAGAACCGACACTTACAACCTCGTGAAGAATTGGAATAATATTGTCTCTGTTAATAAGTTTGAAGCATATGAGAAACTCCAAATATGGTCTTTTAGGGTTCATGATAAGCTTTATTTTCTATTAAGCAAACTTTCAATGTCATTGTCAGACGTCAACGAAAAAAAAAAAAAACTTTGAATGTCAGAATGTTGACGGATTTTCATTAGATATATTTCTTTTTAGTTTTTTCTTGTGTGGTGAAGGTTTGGGTATAGTTTGTAGGAAGTCTTTGATTCAAACCTACACACACTACGTTTAGTTTTGGCGTTTACAAAATTAAATGCAAGTTCAGTAACTTCACATGTGTTAATTGGTTCATGTTTAATATGTGAATTTAGTATTAATGGGTGTAATTTAAACAATTTAATTTATTTTGATTTATTTATCTTATATTAATAGGTTTCTATAATATTATATTATAATTAGATAACTCATATTTTAGTTTAATAATATAGTTTTAAATAAATCTTAAATTATTTTCATAAATAATCTTTAAATAATAAAAAATATTTGTATTCATAAATGATCGATATGTATATAAGTAAAGAGTTTAATTATCCAATGTGACATACAAATCACCTGGTAAAAAAAATTAAATAACGATATTTGAAAATAATCACACATTAAACAACTAGACTTAGAGATCCATGGTCAGTATTATATATCTCCGCATTTTGTGTTTAACAAATATTCATTCCTTCTCTCCAATTTTAGTCCTGCCAAGGCTTTCTTTCTTGGGTAATTGAATTTCATTAATGATAGGATTCTGTTTGGATATAAATTAGAAGTGTTTTTGATAGTTTCTTTACTGAAAATATAATATTTTTTTAATAAAAAACTCTCAGAAACACTTCTAATCTTGTATCCAAACAGATTCATAGTCAGTACTTGTTAACCGGAATAAGAACTTGTTCACCGGAATAAGAAAGGGAAAACACGTGCAGGGGAATGCCATTGTTTAGGTTGCTGGAATAGGTGAACGACAATGAGTATCAGTCGCTGGGCAAATATATGGTTTTGGGCTGTGCTGTGGTAGAGATGGTTATGGGAAATTATATCTTATCATACTAGATTGAATTTAATTACATAATATATTATTAGAATTTTTTTATTATATTAGATAATATCTTATTAAATTTTATTTGATTTGATAAGTTTTCTTTCTAGATTTATTTCATGTTTAATTTAATCTTTTTTATTTATTATTTTTGAAAAACTACCTGTTTAATTTCTTTGTAATTGTTGTTTTCTTGCACTTAAGCCTTTGATAACCAAACAAATAAAATAAATACTTGAGTTAAGTGTGCTTTTTTATTTATTTATTTCATTATTATTATTGGAATACTTGAGTTAAATTAATGCATTATTTATAAAAGAAAAAATAAAAACAATCTTGATCAAGTTCATATTAAGCAATTTCAATTGTTTATAAGAAATGTCAGTAGAAAAATTCTTTATAAGAAAAACATTTTAAACACATTTATGATTTGTTATGCATATGCCACAAAATTTTATTATTTTTAAATAAACTTTGAACCAATAAATAAATATGTTCATTATGTTAAGAAAATGTTAATTTACACTTTTAGTATATATGCTTGCTAAAAATGATGAAAATGCTAGTAAGTAGATTCAGTTTGTTCCTTTATGTTATTTAGGTTGTTGAAATCCGTAAACGATAACGAGTATATTTCATTTTAGTATCTAATTTATTTTAAAATGTTCAAATTAATTTGTTCAAAGTAGTCATTTAAGTTTGTATAAATGTTTAAAATGGTCTATTAATGTTTTCTGTTATGAACGTGATAGTAAGGACTGATTTGAATTATTTTCAAAACATAAATCATCAAAATGATTTTTTTAATGAGGGATCAACTTGAAAAAAGACAAATGAAAACGATAAAATATGAAAACTTAATTTTAGCCTATATTTTATGTTTTAAAGGTAGTATTAAATTTATCAAAATTCATTTACATAAGTAATTCGATATTTTATAAAAAAAAATGGACTGATCCAATTAGAAAAGATTAGTTATGTGCCAAAAAAGAAGTGGGATACTTCGGATACTTCTTTGTAATGGCCTATTCATGCTTGTAGTAGTACTTACAGAAATTGAATCACAAGAGGAAGACAAACTCTCTGCACCGCTAATATTGTAGAATCTTTAAGAGGTTGTTTCGTTGGAGAGAAGAGAAAAAGAATGGAAGAGAAAAAAAAAATATTTGAATTAAAGTAGAAAGATAAAAGTGTAAAATCCACACAAAAATTTGAAAATTTCTTCTCCTTTGCTCTCTTTTTAATCTCAACCCAACCAAGGCTAACTCTACACCACTCCATGATGGAGGAGGGTCTTGAACCCACTAAAGGCCCGGATTAGTATGCATGCTCTAGGAGACAATTTTATGTATTCACATAACTTAGCTTAAGACTTTAAATAAGAAAAATAAGTTTCTTCTCACTTGAATTAATAGTGTTGGTATGTTAAAAAAAAGTTAATTCAAAAAACATTAAATAACTTTAAAATATCTAAAATTTTATGTGCTTATAGAAACTTTTCATTTAACTATTGCATCAATGAAATTAAATGTCTATAAAAAAAGTAATAAATGAGATAAATTTGAACAAGCTTTATTGTTAGAGTAAATAAAATTCAATATAGTGAGAGAGAAATTAAATATACTAATAGTATTACACTATCATTGTTTTTAATATGAGAATTAGCATAATAAATGTGAGTTATATAATTATGCATAAATGGTCAATATTTAAATTCATATGATCATTTAAAAGAGTCAAATATTTTTTTTTAAATCACATAACTTGTGTATTTAATCTTAATTATTCATTCTTTCAAAAAAAAAATCTTAATTATTCATAATGAAATCTAATTGATGATGATGTTACTTGAATTCACAAAGCAAACATAAACTTCATTTGAATTTGTAAACCAAATTGTTCCCTAGATTTGAATTCAATGTTACTTGTATTATAATAGAAAGACACAAAAGCAGGACTTATATAAAATCGTCTGTGGATTAAGATGGTCCTCTTTCTCCTTGGATCGTGATGTTCCTCTATCCTTTATTGTTAGAAATAGAGGACAAGCATGACTAAAATAAAAATCAGCAAACGCAAGTTATCATTCTCGAGCTACATTATAGCATAGCATTTTTTACTTTAAACTGATTGTTTTCAGAATAAGCTTACTTACTCATTATTTATTTGTTTGTTTGATTTGCCAAACAAAAAAAATATCATCCTTGTCTTTTTAGTTTTTTTTTTTTTCTGCAAACTCTATTAACAATGGGCATATGAATATATATATATATATATATATATATATATATATATATATATATTAAAAAAAATAGACAGAAAAAGGGGTGAGGATGAATATAAATGGGTCTTGGAGCAAAATGGTATTGGGATGAACCTTAAATTAAAAGTGAGTTTAAGTGCGGGGGAAGGAGGGAGAGAAAGAGAACAAAATCTATGTTTATATTCTATAGGAGGTAAGCATCATCTTTAAGAAAAAAGAGTGAATCCGTATTCACAAGTTGAAGGTTGTCGTGTGACATCTATGTACACCATTCATGGCACCAACTGATGATGGAATGCAGCTTCCCATCAGCTTACTTGTCCCGTTTGAATAAAGGCTTGAAGCAAGCTCTGCGCTGCAAAGGTTTGATCTGGTGTACCAGATATGACAACTTTCCCTCCACTTGTACCAACGGAAGGATCATAAACAGTAACAGTTGCACCTGAAATCTGGTCCCAGGACACTAGATACATTAATACCAACATCATTGTAAAACCATTTCAGCAATCTGAAAACATTTAGAGCAAGTGAGTTTAGACCAAACTCAACCCCAAATGTTAACTCATAGGACGAGGGTTGTCTTCCTACTTATATACTTTATATCTTGACCTTATCTTTAACCCATGTGAAACTTGGATTTTTCCAACAGTTTCTTACCCCCAAAAATTTATTATTATTATTTTAAAAAAAAACTTTGTATCTTACCTAATAAAAATAATTAATCAAAAGCCACCTTTAATCAAATCACTTTTTTTAATAAGAAAAAGTGAAAACACAATCCTCAACCTAATAATCCACCATATCTTTCTTAAGGGAATAATTAAGCACCTGTCTGATTCGATCCAAATTGCCACCATCTTCACCATAAACAGAACCGAAGACGTGTTCAGAAACTATTATCTCCACAGTAGTATTTGTCACCGTAGCAAACATGTTTCCTCTGTCAAAGGATTTTATCAAGCACAAAGGATGAGAGAAAGATCAGATGCCAGGAGATATCTTAACAAATTGATACATTTTGTCTATCCAGCACTATTTCACTTATTTTATTGACTTGTAGTTGTAGTTAGGAATCAAAGATTTTACTAATTGAATATTATATGATAATGTAACCTATATAAATCTTTTTTAATTCAATGAAAATTGAAAAACAAATTCATTAATTATACAATCCCCTTTCTCTACACCTACCTATATTGATGATATGTCTATCTGCTTCATTTCTGTCCCCAGTCCCATATACGATTAATCTCTATACACGAAATCACTATCATAATTCACACATAACACAAAAACTCTCTAAAGAGAAATATTAGGGCAATAATTACTATATATCAAATGCTCAACTTTACCAAGACAGGAACAATAAAAAGGAAAAGGTGAAAAATAACGCCAAGCCATTGTATAGTCTGTAGCGTGCAGCATTATACTAACCTCCCACTTTCCAAATTCTCACTTAAATCCGTATGTATTTCTCCATTTTGTAATATTGTTTCAGCATGCACCCCTGCATTCTGCAAACATACAAACTCCTAATCAATCTCATCCTATTAGCATTGGAAGAATTAGAAGAGTTATAATAGAAATTGGAAGGCAATGAACACAAAGGAGGTGAATAATACCCGTGGCAGAAACCTCCCAGAAGGAAAAGCAGATTTTCCACGGGCAAAAGGTTTACCCTTTACAGGATCCTTATTCGCTTTCCAATTGGATTTCGGTCTTGCTTCAACAACCACCTCATTGGGTGAAAGATTATCCCTGATTCTAGAAGTAATTTTATATAGGGCATTTTGTACACATCTGTACTCTCCAGTGATCTGCATGAAATCTCTCTCTAAGTATAAACTTGACTAGGAGACAGTAACAAAAGATTGTTGGAGCCATATCAAGAAACTCAGTCTATTCTGAGTGCTCAAATGCCTCAACCCAATGCAACAAGATAAGATATTTATTATCAGTCACGACCTAACCTATGTCGGCACACAAAAGCATCAAAATCCACCAATCGCAGAGTGATACACATGAATACTTTTTTTGCTGAAAGTAATAGATATTTTCCACATATTTTATAGAAATACCTTCAGAAATTGTCTTCAATATTAGAGAATTTTAAATTGAAAATTTTGCAACAGTTTTTTTTTTTTTTCATTTTTTAAATGAAAGGACATCAGCATATGGCAACAAAATCCTTAAGATCCTTAAAAAAAAAAAAAAAAGTCAACTTGAATTATATAAATTTTATAAGTGTACCTGCACCACCACATCATCATCTGAAGCACCATTAGGAACTGACTCTCCATGCAATATTTGTATGTCAGCCCCAGTTACTTCTCTCAATTCTGAAATCACCTGACCTTCATTGCCACTCAAGCAATTTACTGTGCTTGTTGCAACTAAAAGCCTTGCGGTTACAGGTGATTCCATACTAGAGACTTGGAGAAAACCCTTTCCAATGTGATCTTCAATAATTCTAGCAAAGACAAGAATAACAGCATCTTGTGCAGGAGAATTACAAGATTCAAGGTTCTGGATGAAAAAAACCCAGTGCTAAATCAACATTAAAAATTATGAAAATCCAAAATGTGTTTTTAAACAGATCTATCAAATGCGCCACTGTATGTCCTTGCATGAACATATGCACATGAAAGAGGGCACAAAAATCACTGAAAATACTATAAGCATGAGTTAGTTGTGGCATAGGGAAACATTCTCATATGACTGACCTCTACAGCAGAAATGGTGACAATGCGCTCGGCATGCTCGCTTAAAGGCGCTGCAAAGATAATAGAAGCACCTGTTTTACTTTCCAGAGCTCTGACTATAGCCCCTCTTTTGCCAATTACGCTCCCAGCTACATTATTAGAGCAAAGGAGTCTAAACACAACTTCGTGTTCTGCACCTTTTGAGTCATGGTTAGAGGTTTCATTAGAGTTTGTGGTCCGTTCATATATAGATAAACCTTCCATGGAGGTTAACAATGAATTAAGGTGAGGGAAAAGTTCAGCATTTGGATCAGAGGACGACCTATCAGAAGAGCTAACAGTTGGTGTACTAGAAGTAACTGGAACTTTGCATAATGGCGGACAATCTTGAAGACAATGAGATACAGAAATCAGCGCTTTCTTAACAGCCAAAATTCTTCCAGTTATCTGTCAATCAAACAAGTTCCCAGATAAAGAAAAAGAATTTCAAATAGTCATTTTTCAATGATAATGGTATGGTGTTATTTCTGAAGTTCATGAACCCAAACATTGAACTAAGATCTATGAAAAGGTATGTTTGGATTCACATTAGATGATAAAAAATCACGCCCAAATATCAGTTAATACGATTTTAGGTAAATATTCATGTTTGATTTTACATTAACTTGAAGAAACTTTAAGTAATTTTTACGGTGGACAAAATAATTTTATACTGGATTTTCCTAACTAAGTTGTATTTAGAATACAAAATCTAAATAAAAATCATATCACCTCAAAATCAATTTAAACAAAATCAATTTTGCATACCCTCGGCCAAACACACCCTATATCCCTTTGTAGGCAATTTAACACCCCCGGTAAAAAATTTAGGCAAATGCTAACACTGGACAAGGTAAAAAAAACAAAAATAGAAAGTATTATTGATAAAAAAAAAAGTATTTATTATATCAGAAATATAAATAACTAAATATCATTTTTATGCTTTTATAAAGTAATTGAAAGCATTCAATACGTATATATACCAAAAAAAAAAAAAAAAAAAAAAAAACTCGTGTTCTCTCCCGGTTTCAGATGAAATCCAGATGTAGGAACAATACAAAGAAGCCTTTAGCTTTCCCACGTTAAAGGGGAATTAAATGATAATTTGCACTACTAAGAAATGAAAATAAATTCAGTATTGCCATTTGGCATAGTGACATATCAGATCCAATCTTCTCAATTACCCCCACAATCTCAAATACAAATCCCAATTCACTCACTCACACACGCACATTGTAATAAGATTTTCATTCCAAATTAACACTAACCAAGACGTTGACCGTTAAAAACACAATTTCTAACAATAACAGATTAACAGTAATAACAGCAAAATCTTACTTGAACTAACTCTTCGTCTTTGGTGGCGCATTGCGGAGGAGGGAAAACCCTAATTTTGGCACCGGTATTGTTCCTAATGGCCGTTATGTTCTTCCCTCCTTTGCCAACAACCGCACCAATCTGCGAAGTGTGAGCTAGCAACTTCGAGAAAACCTCGCCGTTAACGGCTCTGTTAGAATTAACGCCTTTCTCGGCTTCGAGGTCCCAAACCCTTTCGAAAACCCTAACGACGGCCTCCTGCGCGCTGGAGACCTCGACCTCGCCGCCGTCGCCAAGCAGGAGGCCCTTTCGCGGCGAGAGGGAACCGATGACGAGGATGACGCGGTCCTCGGCAGAGGAGAGGGAGTCCTCGCAGTGGATTTTGCAGCCGGTCTCGCGGCGGAGCTGCGACACGATGGAGCCGGAGCTGCCGATGAGGCCGCCGACGGTGGACGCGTGGCACACGAGGCGGAACGCGATCTGCCCCGGGAGGACCTTGAACACGGGGCGCTTGTTAGAACGGTTAGTCGTGGTGGTGTTGCTGCGCTTCGGCGACGGCGTCGTTAGGTGATCGGTGTCGAAGGTGGCGGGGTCTTGCATTGCGTGGCGTATGGGTTCCAGCGTGGGATCTTTTTATCATGTCACGCGCCGCGAGTGGAGTCACTCACTTGGATCGGAAGGAATGGACCACAAGGGGACCGAGTTGAAGGGTACAAGGTTAAGGTTTCTTCATGGTTTGGTTTGCTTGTCTTTTGATTACTGATGTGAGAGAGAGAGAGAGAGAGAGAGAGAGAGGGTGGAGTGATGAAATGGTAATTATGGAAAGGAAGCAACGCGGAAGTGGCTTTGAAGATTCGTGGACCTTTTTTTTTTTTTTTTTTACACTAGTTTCTATTTAATGGAATGATTGAGGGTGTACTGTAATAATAAACCCAATTCTCGAGGTAAGAAAAAATGCTTCGTTTTACTAATTCGAATCTGAATCTCGAATCTGCCGTGCAAAGTTCATTGCTTGATTCTATATATTTCATCTAACGTACTATAGTAATTGATGTTTGATTATAAGAAGGAACATGTCTTGAGAAATGAGAAGATAAATTGATATCATCAGTAATATGATGCAATAAGAAAAATTAAAATATTGATAAAATGTTTGTGATTAGTAAGTGTTCTTATAATTAGATCGGATTAGATTTTATTTAAGATTATTTAAGTGAAAAGTGTCATTTTTTTGATTTCATTAACATTCAATATGATAGATCTAGATCAATCAATTTAATAAAATACAAGAAGATATACAATTTTTCTGTCTCAAAGTATATAAGATTTGAAGTAGTGATAACTATTAATATTTGATAAAAAAAAATATATATATATATATATATAATTTTTCAATCACAAGTATATAACATTAACATTAAGTATTTTTAATTCAAATTAATTGACATCAATGTCAATGAATTCAATGATAAATATGAAAATGTCAAATATATAAATACAAAAGAAATTTGAAATAATAAAGAGGATCATCATTTCGACCAGTCACCAGAGAGGTACTATGAGTAATCAAATATAAGCAACTTTTGAGTATACACTATACGGCCATATGGTAACAAGAGGAGAAAAATAAATAAAAGATGAATGTATAAATGATGTAATATGTACGCAATAAAAATAAGTGAAGGACGTCAGATAAATAAAACCGTTAATAAAAATCTGATTGTTGTGAGAATCTCAAATAAGCGACTTTGTTCATCGTCTAACGAACTTGTACGAAATCGTCAACAAGCCAATCAGTAATCAGTCCATGGTTTTTTTTTTTTTTTTCTTTAACGAGGGTGACGGAGATTTTAAAGTTTGACTTTAAATTTTTCATGATTTCATCATATTAATCTAGTATATTCTTTTTACTTCTTTTTTAAATATATATATATATATATATACTATTATATGTATGTATATATATATATATATCACATTGATAATATTCAGTTTAGTTTATTTTTAAAAATAGTGACTTCATTATTTTTCAAATATTTTTTTTGAATAATTAGTAATCATTTTTAAAAAAAATATAAGGTAGCATAAAATTATTGATTAAATATTTTCAAATTATAAAATTATAGAAATAATAAAAGTATAAGAAATTTAGGGAATTGGATTAGATTAATTTTATTTTTTTTATAAACGTTTTTTTGAACCATGCTATAAACACTTTATGTTC
>PYAF01001118.1:1108626-1145216 GCA_007407185.1 Glycine tomentella | reverse complement strand
AACCCTTTAGTAGTTCTATGTTCCAGTTGTTCCCTGTTTTAATTCTTTGCTTCTTCTTTTCTCTTCTCCTCTCACCGTTCTTTTATTTTAACTCTGTTTCTCTCTTTTGCTTTTTTTTCGATTTATCATTAGGTTCATCTACCACCGACCCCAATTAATTTGGGTTAAAGGTGCTGTTGATGTTGATGTTGATGTTGATGTTGTTGTAGATAAATACACGTTAGTGAAAATCCAGTGTATTGATCATTGTTGGAAATAAACGAGGAAATTTTCCTCATTAAACTTATTGATACAATTAATGATGCACAAACCTTTTTCTAAGGTGGATGTGTTTGCTAGTGGTTTTTTTGGGGGTTGGGATGCTAGTTAATATGGTAACATATATAAATTTATGGAGTAGTGTGTTTTATTAGGTTTTTCTTTAGTTAATGACTTAATGCTAATGATTGTATTAATGTGCAAGAGAGGAGGAAAAACTGTTTTTGGTTGATAAGTAAGCTTTTGGCACAACAGCAAGTTATTCACTTATTGATGTAGCTATGCTGTAGTTCTATGGACTTATCTGATAAAGATGAGACTTGTCTGCCCTAAAAGCAGCTGCACCTGTACCCTTCTCTTAAGCAGCCACTGATTGTTGTCCCTTCAATTTTTTTCATTGGTTTTCAACTGTACTTCCTAAAACTATAATTGCAGGCTCAAGAATAAATTCCAGTCAAAGATTTGTTGGTATTAGTAAATGTTGAAATGTAATCAGGGAAATCTAATTTATTCCTATAATGAGGCTAATTTGCATTTCTTAGAATTAGGTGGATTTGATTTTATAATTTTTATTCCATTTTATTTTCTTAATTAGGTGAGATGAAGATGTCTATAAATACCATATGTAATCTCTCTTAACACAAGTCAAATACAATTCGGATTTATTCCTTTTAAGTCTTTCGAAGCATAGTCTCAGAGGGGTACAATCCTCTGTGACCTGTCCCGTCGCTACTTCACTCACTGTCGAGCTCCCTACTGATGCCGTTGCCATCTCTTCTACACAGCTGGTTTCATTTTGTCTGTTGATGGACATTTGCTACTTCTGGGTCTGGCTGTTTTCCTTGGACCTTGTTTGGTCTTTGGATCGCTCTTTCAAAAGATCCACTGGTTTGGCTGTTACTCAATTTCTGTTTGATATGCCCCTTTTATTTACCTTCATTACAACATTTGGCTCCTTTATTCTACCCGTTTTTTTATGCTTTCGCTGCGGCATGGTGGTCCTTTTTCACAGCCTTTATTGCAGCATTTAGCACCTTCATTCTACCCCCTTTTCGCTACCTTCATTGTTTTGCACTGCCTTAGTGAGCATTTGACACCTTCATAGGCTGGCTGCCGTCATTACAGCCACTTAACAGTAGTCTTCATTACTGTTGCACCTCTGATCAATCGAAACCACTGCCAGAAGATTCAGGAAATCATTTTCCAGTGAGAGCTTACTCTACATTCCACCAAGGGGCTTTTATCATAGCATAGCAAACTTTTATGATCTTGCTTGCGGGAATACAATTCACTGGTTTGAGGGGAAGTGTTGAAATGTAATTAGGAAAATTTAATTTATTCCTAATAATTAGGCTGATTTGATTTGATTTGTATAATTTTCATTATTTTTTATTTTCTTAAGTGAGATGAAGAAATCTATAAATGCCATATGTAATCTCTCTTTGAACACAAGTCAGAAATACAATTCAGATTTCTATTCCTTTCTTTTAACAAATCCATTTCAAAGGTAAATAGTTGCTGTACCATTGGGAGCTTAGCACCCTACCTTTGTTTGTTGGAGTAATCAGCGAATGCCTTTTGGATTAATGTGAGGTAGAACCACTATCCTAATTTTTCTAACTACACCTACATTATTTTTGTGCAACTTTGTCGACGTGATTGAGGAGTAAATCTAAAAGTTTGCAAGAACTGAAGAAAAAATTTTGTATATAGAAATTTCTCAAGATTCTATTATTATTTCATGTTTAAAATAATAAATTAATGGCCTCGTGTTTTACCATAGGAATTGATTTCTCACACTGTATACACATTTTAATGTAAAAATTATGATTATGATTAATTTGGATAAATCACATTTAATAGTTTAAAATTAATTTTATTAAAATTAATATTTATTGATGTTATTTAATTTTAAAAATAATGAGTACTAATTTGCATGATAAAGTATCCTCTTGTGGTGGGGCATTAGAAGTAGTAATATATGGGCCATATCATTAAATCTGCTATTATCTATCTAATTTGAATTTCTTTTTGCCAATGTTATTTAATACCTTTTATATGTGGTTTTAATTTTTTTTTTTTAATTCCAAAAATACCATCTTCTTGACAGTACGAAGCATGCAATCCAGCATGCCCTTGAGTCAGCGACGCCCACTTGTCTCCATGGCCAAAATGCTTTCCCTGGTCTACAACAATATCCTCTAATTATTGTGTAACCATCTATTTTAAACTAATTTTCCTTCAATGGACCAATGAAAATAATTAATTTTCCCTATACCAACAAAGTTTAACTCAAGTCAAGAACAAGTGTGAAAGCTACAGTTGAGAGAAGTTTACAATGTTTAGGGTGGAAACCCGAGAGAACATTTGGTATCCCAAGCATTGATTAAACTCACAAAGTTCAAAAATATCTCGTTAGATTAAAAGAAAGGGTAGTTTCTTGAATGGATGGGAAGGAAGCTAATGATGCACAGAAAAATTTTCCTTCAAATTTATGTTTAAATAACACAAACGTTAACGCAGAGGAACAAACCAACAGGGGCAAAAGGGTAGCAAAAGTTAGTTACCATGAGTAAAGGTGATCAAATCTAAAATAAAAATAGAAGATTGCCTAAAAATATTAAAAACAAAATCAAATCGATAATTTTTTTTTAATTTGTTTGGATTGATTTTTGAATAAACCAAAACCGAATTAAACCACAAATATTTTGTTTATATTTATTTTTTGAAATGAATTAAATCCATTCTAAATGTAATCTATTTTATTTTTTTACATTTACAACACAAATTTCATTCTAAGTGCAATTTCATCACCTTAAGTATACTCGTAGTCATGTGTGTTGACTAGAACACTAGTTTTTAGTTTTTATTTCATATAATTTATTTACAAGTCAAAACACATCAAATTTTTAAAGGTATATCAATCTATTAGTTATTATTGGACTATAATGTCTAAATGAGATTTTGATTGTTTGACAATCTTAGTGTCAACTTTTTTTAGTTAATTTAAATATTTTTTAAAATCATATAAAGATAATTAAAAATATTAAAAACACCAAAAATTAATTCAAATCAAATAATAAAAGATTGGTTTGGTTTGATTTGAATTCTATATTATATTCAAATCAAACCCTAACATAACGATAAAGTTGTATCTTAATGACCTGTTGATTATGGGTACGTAACTTTTTTATTCAAACCAAACCAATCCGTATCATAAACACACCTACATTTCAGATTGTCTTGCTAGTATACAGGAATAAGGATTGCAAAAGTTGATGATTTTTTTAATTAACAAATGTTAATTTATTAGTTTTGTTAAAAATATCAATAATAGGGATTCCAACCCCCTTCTCTCTTTACCCTTAAATCCCTCTTTTCCAATCCCAACCATCAAGCTAATCTTATATATCCTTGAGAAAGTTGATGATAAATGCAGGACAGAAATTTTTCGCGATTGAAAATGCACAGCTGTACCAGCGCTCCTCGCAACTTAAATCTCACTTGCTATGAATTGAACCAAAGCCACACCAGTCAAAGATCATGCCTCTATGCAGTTCAGCAATGATTTTCACGAATTCAACAGTCTTTTCTAATAGCATAAACTGTGACCCAAAGCTTACAAAACTGTGAAAGTGAAGTCATCCCGAACAGAATGCATCTAATATGAAACTAATGAAAGCCTGAATCATATAAAGTACATGCACAAATATCTTTCATTCCCTACAGATCCTTGTATATCTAAAATTTGTGGCTTCCTCCGAATAAGTCAAGTATTTTAATATTTGTGTGATGCTCTTTATTTTCTTTTTTAAATTAATGACATTTACAACTGCATCCTTGTGGTGTAGCAACAGTGAAATATATATCAGTTGATTCTGGCCTTATCTAATTTCTTTTCTCCCATCTAAACATACCATTCTTAGTGATATCTATATATGGGTAGATGAGAGAAAGAACAAAGGGTTGAATTTTACACTTCTACAATGCATGTTCTGGAATGTATAATGGGTTATTGAATAATCCAAGTATAACATCTATCATATTTTATCTTTTGTTTAACTTAAACCATGGCGTATTTTCTTTAATGTACTTTTTTTTAAGTATTTTTTCAAATTTCTTTATTTGATTTATCTATTTGTTCCTTTGATACTCAAAAAAAATTGTTCCTTTGATTGATCAAATGTATTTATTCAACATAAAAGTGCCATAGTTAATTTGTTAAATTAAATTACCCAATTGCTCCTTGGATTTTACTTGAAAACATTTACGAGGCTTCAAAGTTCATCAATGAGGAATATTTTTCCTAAATTGCCTTGGAAAAAAATGACATAGTCTTAATGAAAACTACAAATTTACGGTTAAATAAATATTTATGCATGATTTCCTTAAAAAAATTATGCATGATCATTTACTTTTAAAAAATTAATGACAAAGGTATATATTTCTTTTATATTTATTCAAATCTTAGCAAAAAAAAAATATCAAATTACTTAAATTATTTACCAAAAAAAATTAGTTATTATCAATTCCACAAGAGGACAATATCCATATACATTATCAGATTGACATATCTTAGCATCGTAGTTAATATTGCGATACCTCAAAACCTTTTTTTACTAGAATCAATCAATTCATACCAAATCTATCTCAATCGTCCATTACAACATAATCCAATGGCATACATAGTCGATCCATGTTCAATTTCATTGGCCTAGTTCCAACACAATAGCAACTTTTTGGACATGCTTCAGTCGCCCATTACAACATAATCCAACGACATACATAATTGATCCATGTCGTTCACTTTTATTGGTCTAGTTCCAACATAATTTATATATAAATCAAACAACTTTTTGGACATGCTTCATATCTCTCCTTTAAACTCTTTCACCCCCCCATATCTCCCTCCAATTCAATGGCAAGCCAAGGCAAAACTCAAGGATCCAGCACTGCAAAAAAGGGTATCTCATGAAGCAACAAACCTGATCGCCAATGCCCTGTTGGTGGTAACGCTCGATACCTCAAGACTAATATGTTGAACGTGTCGATTCTAACACTCCATGTACATCGCTTCTATTATTGAATATATTGTTGTGTAATTGTCCTTAACTACCTTCAATTTCTTTTTTTGTGTTTGTTGCTGGATCTAGGATTTAGAAATTAGGGCTTATTTTACCTATTTTTTTTAATAATTTTGTTTCAATGATAAACTTTGAATAATTGAAATGATGAATTTACTTTAATTGATATTAATTGTTTTCGGAAGTTTTATTTCACACTTGGAAGTTCTAAAGTTGGCTAGAAATGCTAGGATGGGCAAGAAGACTCGAATTATGTCTGACAAAATTTGATCTATTTTTTACATGTTACAGAACATCTCAAGCAGAAATTGGTGCATTATGAGAGCAATTGGTTCGTTAAATATATATTTGATCCATGATGTTTGATGGTGTACATTTCCTGGGATGTAAATGTGAGAGCTCCTATACAAAATAAATTGAAAAAGTTCTATTACAATAAAGGCCATGACAATTTTTGACACCATACCAAATCCATAGGACCTCCGAGGATGCACACACTCGTTTACCAAAATACTAGAAAGGCTATTTACCGTTGGGAGAAGTCAGCCTATTTTCCTCCAGATCATGCTTCGATGTAGAATCCCCACCCATCAATTCCGAGAAGCCCTCCACCTTCACAGGTGGGGCTCTAACCATGCTAGCGTTCCTATATGCAAACAATAAAGTCTTAATAAAGATAAGATAAAAGTCACCCTAACAGCAGCATTCATTTATTTGAAGTAACTTACGGCGACTGCATTGAAGGAATCTGTAAGGAACCCATGTGTCTGAACTGAGTGCCAGATTGAGGATGGAAATTTGACATTGCAGCTATCGGTTGCTGCTGCCTAAACTGCTGAATTTGAGGATGTCTAGAAGAGAAGGCATTATTACCATCAAGTGGTAAGTCTTGGTTTTCAATCTTGACTTGAACCAATGGTCTTTCTTTATCTATATCCATAGCAGGGCGAGGAGTAGCTGCTGCTGCACGCCTTCGCATTCTCTCTAACTGCTGTTGCTGCTGTTGTTGATGTTGCTGCTGATAAAAAGCCATATTTTGGGAATGAATCATCTGCTGCATCTGCGGATGCATTTGCCTCTGCATTTGAACCCGCACATTAACAATACATTGCTGGAATCATTAATCAAGCTTGCAGAGAATGTATTGAAAAGCTCTAAATGAACGAAATCAATCAGATAATATAGGATGCAACCAGTTGCAAGATCACATAAAGGATGCATCAACATCAACAACACCTTTAACCCAAGTTAATTAGGGTCGGTAGTAGATGAACTCAATGATAGATACGAGGAAATTGGAAAAACAAAAAAGGAAAAGGAAGTGGGAGGGGAAGAAAAAGGGGAAATAAGACAAAAGAAAAAAAATAAGATAAAAGAAAAGAAGGGAGAAAAAATGATGCATGCAAAAAAAAAAAAAAAAAAATCAGCACAAATTCTCTTCCTTCTCATGATACCATAATTGGTGAGAGGGGCATGGCAAATGCATTTTTCTGATGCATAAAAGGGCTAATGTCAAATCATTGTTATCACCATCTGCTGAGGGTAAAAAAAGAGGAAAGGGGGATGCTGCTGTATTTCTCCAAAGCTCAAACATAGAGCTACAACCCAAATAGGACAAATGAACCTAATAAATCACAAAACTTAATAACAAAATGAGTGATCGTGAACAAATATATAAAATATAGCACCCCAAACTACAAATTGAAAATGAGTGAAAAATATGCGGCCACAGTTAAAAAAAATGGCATGTGAACTGCAGTCTCATAATATTCATATTCAAATAACACTTGATATGTAGAAAATATTTTTTTGATGAAGCACAAAATACATCTACAATAGTGAAGGGTTCTCAAAGGATCCAAAATAAGGACATTCTATGTCTCCCTGCTTATGCCCTTGCTCATGCCCATGCATCACACAAGTAACTTAAAGCATTAAATAATGGTCAAAGAAGTAGATGTAAGTACTTGTTGAGGCAACCGAAGGGAACTCTGCTGTTGTTGCTGTAGCTGTGGCTGCATTCCATAAACTTGTTGCTGACTCTGTTGTACATTATTCTTGGAACCATCTTTAACCACATCCACTAACGGTGCAAAACTACTGTGAGCAAAGAGCAGAAAATGTTAAAATGCATCCGCTGCATGTTTAAGATATCTTGATTTAAATGCAAAATATAAATCAGGGTAACATTGTTGCCTAAAAAATCCTTGCACAACCACAAGAAATCTATGCACCAAAAAGTTCACAGTACTACAATTTGTCATCATATATCCCTCTTCCTGCCCCTTGCAGATTTCTATTTCTTGAATGTTTATAAACAAAGTAATACTATAGTGTTAGAGCAATCACCATGAGCACGGACATATTAATGCAGAGTAAGATTAACATATTTATCCATGCTAATAGCATTTAGTAATAAAACTAAACACAAGCAAAGTGCTTAAATTCACCTAAACCCTACTGTTTTCAGCAACATCTTCAGAAGCTCAATGGCCGAGCACTGTTTCTTGTAACTATCAGCAAGCACTCTCAAATTTGTTCCTATTTTACATATCCGTTCACTCAAAACTTCAGAGAAGTCCTCAACTGAACCTTCCATGGCACCTTCAAACCCCACGCACAACAAAATCCGTGCCACCGCCTTCTGCGACAATTTTGCTGCTTGCTCAGGCCCAATAACTTTCCCATTCCCCTCAGCTCCAAATTTCCCACTCGACACCCCTCCTCCATGCTCCGCACTACCAATGTCAGGCCTAACCCCAAGCCTCTCCATCATAACGGAACTCCTAGTCACCGCAATAGGAGGCAAGGTATCAAGAACACTAAACACCTTCACAACCTTCTGGTTACTACTGTTTTTCTCGACTGTCTCACTCAACGGAAGCGCGCTATCAGGCACGCAGTTCAACGCGTACGCTATCTCCGGAAAAACCGCGGATCCATCATCAGCAACTAAACCACCACCACCACCGTTCGGTTGAGGCGGGTGATCCGTAACGGAGTTCACATCTTCCTTAAACGCCACGCGCCGCTTCTTATGATTAGTAACGTAGTTAATATAAGAAGCCATATCCGCCGGCGAACGCGACTCACCGGAAACTAAGTTCTTATTAGCTTTGTACTTGTCAATTACTAGATTATACCACGTTTCTGGAAGTTCAGATTCAACATACCTGGATCCAGTCGAGGAAGAAGGCTTGGATTGATTCTGCATTAAATTGAAAGAACAAAATGTAAATACGGAGAATGAATTGAAAGAGAATGGTGAAGAGGTAGGGTTTGGAGGACCTTGGAGTCGGCGTCGAGGGTGAAGTAGACGTCGTCGGCGTGCAATTGGAGGTAACTAGGGTTGAGGCGTTGGATAGAGAGAGAGGGATTAGAGTTTGGGGAGAGGGAAGCGGTGGCTTTGTCGAAGAGGAGTGCGCGGACTCTGAGTTGGAGAGGGATGTGCGTGGTGGAGGTGATGAAGGAGTCCCAGGCTGAAGGGGAAGAGAGGAAGGGTGCGAAGTTGGCGTAGGTGGCGTCGCCGAGCCAGGTTCGCCACACACCGCACGTGTCAAGCTTCCGCGCCAGTTCGTAGCCACGACCGTCATCCCCCAGCATAGCCATTGCCGCCGCTGCTACCACCGCCGAACGGAGTAGTGTAATCTCCCTCTAAAGTCTTTTGGTCAAACGTCCACTTCATCTAACTGGGCTGGTCCGTTCAAGTTTTAGCACTTTAGTTTAATCAATTATCAATTATTTTAGTACTTATAAGTTATAATTAACTTAACTAGAGAATACCAGTTAAAATTTGTTAACCTCATTTTGACTCCAGTGAAATTGGGTTTAAATTCTCAAAATAATGTCTCGAGTTCAAATATCTTCTAATGAAAAAAATGTGGTTATAACTTAATCAGAGAATTTCTATTAAAAGAGGCCAACTATTTTTTTTTGGTGGATTAGGTTAATTGTCATTAAATTTGATGAATATTTGTACGTATAATATGATTAAAAAATTATTAATATAATATTATTTTGATTTAAGTAAAATTAAATTTAAATTCTTTAAATAAAATTTCAAGTTAAAATATCTTAGATAAAAAATGTCATTATAATTTAAGAAGAAAAATTCTATTAAAAGAGACTGATAATATTTTTCTAAATCAGACTAATTGTCATAAAATTTATTAAATATTTGATATCAATAATATAATTACAAAAATTAATACTATAATTCATTTTTTTTTAGGGTGGGCAGTTATGTTAAGAAAGAATCAAATAGGATAAATTTAACACAACTTACATACATATTTTCTTTTAGAGAAAAAATGCATGTGTGCCCTCAATGTAAAAGTATTTACTCAGATAATTAACCAATCACAATTTATCACTACATGATAATTCTTTAATTAAATCAAATAATAAATAATTATAAAAAAAAAACCAAATATAATAAACAATAAAATGAATCACAGTGTCTGTTTTCACATTCCAGACTAAGCATAAATAAATAATTGTTGACATGATACTTCGAGAACATAATGATATGAGTTGTGCTTTGTTTTATATGTACAGCAAAGTTGGCTTATAATGGGCGTGTCACTGTCATATTTTTTGCTAATGCAATGATGGGGAAAAAAGTGTTCAAAATTCAGGAACAAACATTTTGATGTGGCTTGCTCTTCTAATTTGATTATCTCATTCTACTTATAATATAACTAATATTACACTGCAATCTTTGTAGGATTGTTGTTATTGGTATAAATATTCCTTTTTTTTATAATAAGTAAAAGTATTCCTTTTGAAAACATGAAGAAGTCATTACAAAAATGCTTGCAATAAGCTCATTGGGAATTAGAGAATTACTGTTAGGGTCAGGAAAAGAGTATCCAAGGACAGCATGAAAAACCACAAGAGGGAAATTCAGAAATCAAAGAAAATAAAAAGGCCTAACTATACCACCTGCCCCCCAATTATATTGAATTTTACAAAAGCAATAAGCTAATCTTGGATCCAAGGTCTAGGGCAGTATGGTGATTTCAACCCCACACTTAGTGGCAAACTATACCTGTAAGATCACTTTCTACCCTGTGTACCTTAAGAAACATCAAGATCCACCAGACTATTGATTCAAGGCCAAACATTCAGGAGGCATCCACGGGATCATCGCCTTAATTAAGTTGAGATAATGCGACTACTAGATAACCGCTCATACATGTTAATCATCTTTGCCCTTTTAACCAACCTTCACTTATAAAACTATAGCTAGCAGCTCTCTTAGTCAAGTATATTCGTGTTCATATATGTTGTTAATTTGCTATGCCCCTTCTAATTTGAGTTGCAGTTTCTACGAGTGCTAATACTTCCAAGTCCATCCACCATGTTAAACCATTATATCAAAGTAACAAAACTCACCAAAAGAATCATCCACGACATTTAAGTTTGAGCTTGTCATTAATTTGACCACCTTAGATCAATTTCGACTTAAGCATATAATAGCAAAAAAAAAAAAAGTTATATCCTCACATTATTTTAAAAAATAAATTAAATTGGACACCTACGTACGTGATGAATTATAAACTCAAAATAGATCAATTTAAATTAGTTAGATGTGAAATAAAAATCTCATATATCTCCTGGATCTTATTAGACAAAAATGAACTCCACTATAAAGTAATAAAGTATTAGCTTGAACCTTTGCTTTGTCCAAATATCCAAAATAATTAACCTGCAATTAGGTCGTGGCAATTTATGGCTTACCCTTACACTTCTGTTTTATTTAAGAGAAAAAGGAATTTAAATAGAAAAAAACTAACAAGTAAAAAGTATTTTAAGTCGAATGATCCATTCTAATATCCGAGTTCCATTATATTTTTTTAATAAAATTTTCATTCATAAATAACTTTTGTACCCCTTATTTATAATTAGAGTTTTTATATTTCAACACTTTTTAAATATCAAACACATCACCAACAATTTTAATTTTTCATCATCTTTTTTTCTTATCACATTTCATCATCTATCATATCAGTATATTTTTTATCTCTTCTCTCTATCTTTTTTCCTTATAATTAAAAGATACCGCACTTAAAAATGTGTGATAAGATCGCTTACGTGATAGAAACAGAAAAAAAAAAAAAAAAAAGAGAAGGTGTGTATAAGAATAATATACGTAGAAAAATGGCATCCCTTTTGTTCTCATATGTATTGGTTAAAGGATCTTAATTTTACCGGTCCTAATTAGGTGATTTGAGAGATTGATAGCGGTTCATGTCACAATAATTCACACCGTATATATATAAAGATTTGAATCGCGTCCCACCGAACAATAATCAATCAAATATATGGTTGCAGTGGATAGATGATAACCTATTTTGGCAAGAGCTGCAAGTGGTGTTGAAACAACAGGACCAGAAAGACATTAAGATACGTCAGTGGGGTACACTTGTTTAACGCATGAGTCACCGTGTCGATTCTTCTGTGTCGGCATTCGACAACATGTGTATACTAACATGTGGGTATCAAAATATATTTTTTCGTCATCTGAGGTGCAGCAAAGACAATATTAATGGTTGAAAAGAATCAGAAGATGGATATGGCAGAAGCACACGTGCTGATCTTCCCTCTTCCATTGCCGGGCCATTTAGGCTCCATGCTCAAGCTCGCCGAGCTTCTCGCCCTCGACAATCTCCACGTCACCTTCGTCGATACCGAGAACATCCACATTCGCCTCACTCGTTTCGGAGACATTCAAGCACTCTCAGAATGCTACCCCACGCTCCATTTCAAGACAATTCCCGATTGTTACGATGAAGAAGGCGAGCACCCTGGATTCGGAGACCGTGTTGGGGACTTCATTACTTCTACGGCTCAGCACGCTAAGCCCTTTTTGAGGGACATTCTGGTGTCCCAGCACAGTTCTGGAATTCCCAAAGTTAGTTGCATTATTCAGGATGGAATCTTCGGAGGCCTTTCCGCTGATTTTGCTGCTGAGTTACGTATACCACTCATTCATTTTCGAACCATCAGTTCCTGTTGCTTCTGGGCTTATTTCTGTGTTCCAAAGCTCATAGACTGCAAAGAACTTCCCATTAGAGGTATGGAGTACTCAGATTCAATATTCATCGCTAGCTCTCACTCTACTTATGCCATTTTTAAATGTGTGCATGCTTTCCATTCAGTATATTTTCCAACCTCGGTTGTTGAGAAATTACCGAATAAAGAACAAAATTTTCTTTAGCAGAAAGTTGGTACATTTTTAACTCCCTAATTACTCGAATTACTTGTACATATACAGTATAGAGTCAATTTCGGAAGATGTTATTAATTTATATGATAGTTTTAAATATTGGTAGTTGTCGCATTGCGGTTTCGTCCAGTGAACAAATCGTTAACAGTTAAAAAATCTTGATGCTGCAGAATGTGATTTAGGTAGACACGTGAGGTACTAACTTGATGAAACATCACTTAGTTGACAGCTGTATACCAGTAACTTGTATACCACTAACTTGATGAAACATCATGATAGCTGTAACTTACCGTACATAAAAGGCTAATTATTAACTACAACCTTCCTATTTACTAACTACAGTTTATTTAGAAAGTAATACTTTCCTTTTCTTTAATTCTATTTTTTTTTTGTCTTTTCAATTCTTTTTTCTTTTTTTTGTCTTTATATTTTTTGAATTTTAATTTCTAAAATTTTAGTTATATTTAATTTTAGAGGTTTCAAAACTTATTTCGTAAAATTATTTCTTTGACTTTTATTGATATCTATTATTCTATTTTATATTTTGCTTAAGAATTTTTATTGTTAATGATAATTTAGTGTATAAATTTTTAGTTATATTTCTCTTTTTTAGCGTATATATTTATATTATAATTTTTTTAATACATATATAAAACATTAGAATAGCGGTCATTTTACTATCCGTTATCCCAGTTTTGAGGGCGACTGCTCTGCTGCGCTATCCTGAATTGATAACTATGATTGTAAGTTTGTAACTAATGACATGTTTATGTAGAAGCACTTTTCAAAAAAAAAATATGAAGAAAAATAAATAAAGATAATTTCTTTATTAATTAATTTTTAAAAGTTCATCAATATATTTTATCTAAAAGATAAAATGATATATGAATTAATCGAAAATTATTTTAACTTATGAAAAAAATTATTTTATTTTTCTTATTATTAGTTTCTTTTTTCATAAGTGCTTTTTGACAAGATTAGATCAAGACATCTCCTAAATATTAATGTAACTTAATTTGTAGGAGAAGAGGACATGGACCGCATAATAAGGAAAATGCCAGGCATGGAAAACTTGCTTCGGTGTAGAGACCTTCCAAGTTTCTGCCGACCAAACACAGAGGGGAACTTTCTGGAGTGGGCAGTGTTCCGAACCCGACAATCACTTGCAGCAGACGCACTCATGCTCAACACATTTGAGGATCTAGAAGGCTCTGTCCTCTCCCAAATGCGTCACCACTTCCCCAAACTCTATACCATTGGCCCTATCCACCACCATTTGAAAATCAGAAAAGCAGAATCCAACAAAACAAAAGACATTCCAACGTTTAAGAACAGTCTCTTCCAAGTGGACAGGAGCTGCATGGCGTGGCTCGAAGCTCAGCCACAAGGGTCCGTCATATACGTCAGCTTCGGCAGTTCCACGATTGTGAAAATGGAGGACTTGATGGAGATTTGGCACGGTTTGGTGAACAGCAAGAAACGGTTTCTGTGGGTGATGCGGCCTGACATTTTGGCGGGAAAAGACAATGATGACCGGATACCGGCTGAGGTGGAGGAAGGGACTAGAGAGAGAGGGCTCATTGTTGGGTGGGCCCCGCAAGAGGAGGTGCTAGCCCACAAGGCCGTTGGTGGGTTCTTCACCCACAACGGCTGGAACTCAACATTGGACAGTGTGGTGGCTGGTGTGCCCATGATTTGCTGGCCTTACTTTGCGGATCAGCAGATTAACAGCAGGTTTGTGAGTGAGGTTTGGAAACTTGGGTTGGACATGAAAGATGTGTGTGATAGACACGTTGTGGAGAAGATGGTTAATGATCTCATGGTTCATAGGAAGGAGGAGTTTCTTAAATCAGCTCAAGAAATGGCTATGTTGGCTCACAAGAGTGTGAGTCCAGGTGGTTCCTCTTACTCTAGTTTTGACGATTTGATTCAGTACATAAAATCGGCTAGCAAGGAAAAAAACTAATTAATACTAGAGGAATTGATTAAAATTTCTTCTTGTAAGCAAGGTTCATTTCCAATTTGGGATCCTGAAGATGTTTCTACACTATTTATTTTGTTATACTTTCTGATGCTTCGGTCTACCTTGGCAGCAATGGGTCTCAAGTTGTTTTTGGACATGTCATTGCAGGCAATGCAGTTAAGCACTGTTTTAGTAAAATTAACCAAAAAAATCAAAAAACAAAATTGTTCTTCAAGGAGGCTTACTCCATTTGCTAATTTTTTTCGTTCATAATAATAAAAATATTAATAATTAACATCAACCAAAATTGGTTTGTTCAGGACCAGCAAAATTGATTCAAATCCCATAAATATGTAGTGTGATGTATGTTTCGATTTTCTTATTAAAAAAATAAGTTTGTAGTAGAATTCAATACGTAATTTCTGATTCAATGTCAAGGTTATCTAAAATTATTTCAATTGAAAATTAATTCTAGATATAGAATCAACTTTAGGATGATTCAACATGAATTGAAAAACACACACATACAAAATATCTCTGTTTTTTTAAGCAAAATATATGAGAGAGGATGCTAAAGAATGAAGCACAAGGAATTCTCATTCAAGCACCAGCTAGGGACTGAACAAATATACAAGAGTTGTTGCATATGGTGCAGATCTACACCAGTACCCTGCAAAGCTTATATCCATACCCCTTATAAAAAGGAAAAGAAATAGAAACTCATTGTTGATGTAAAACAGTATTTGAGCCAATTATCCACTTATACAAGAGGTGATGCTTGCTCCAATTCAAGACTATGATCTCAGATTTGCTTCATGACTTATTCCCAGTTTAAGTAGAATCCCAGGAAAATGACTTGTCTCTTGCCACCAAATAAAAGGGTATAGACCACATTAAAGCAAACCAACATACGTGACTCATCCACAAATCCTTTTAGCTTCCAGATTCTATAGCATTAACTTCAATATTAATATTGAAAAAAACTCCTTAGCCTCTTTTGTCCTTACTGGTTTAATTGCACATCAATTGAACACTGCATCCAAATTTTGCACAAATTGATTCCATTGATTTGCACAAATTTAGCAGGACTAAATCCTAATCATCACTTCAAGAATGTAGGCTTCACTGCTTCAAGTATAACACAGCCATGAGCTGCCAAAAATAAGACTTTTCTCGGACAGAATCTACTACTATTCCAAAAACAGAGAACCTCAAATGTACCTAGATCGGGTTCAGGACCTCAAATATAGCATCTTTTTTGCTCAGATTTCGTTGGCCAAGACATCAGCCTAGCTGGGCCTATGATCCTGATGGCAGGGAGAAATGGGGCAGTGTTGTGATTGACACACCAAATCATAAAACAAGGATTTGCGTGTTGAAAAGTGAAGAACATGTTAGGCTGCTAATATTGGAAGGTCTCGTCCACTCTGCATGATCAATAATTTTATTTTCTGGTGATTTTCAATTTAATATTGCATGTTCTAGCATCATTTCTTACTATTTTAATCACATATGAACTTTCTACACTCAAATGAATTGACGCATGATTCATGATTGCAACATGGTAAGTGACATTTATTTTTTTTAAATGAAGCCAAGAAGAATTCTTTTTAAGATTTCTTACCTCTTATGTTTTTTCTTCTTCTAAATAACTAAGCTGTATAATACTGCATGCTTATATGAGAACAGTGGAATATATATATTTAATTCACACTTTAATTAATCATTATTAGAAAATATCAATAAATTAATGCATCTAAAAATTCAAAATTAGTTTGTTACTAAACACGATAAATGATTATAAGTGATGAATGATTATACTATTATTGTTCAAATATCGTTCTTGAAAACCTAAATTCAGTCAAACTTATATTTTACCCTACCCGTGAGTTTTTACACGATACAATAGACTAGTACATAAGACCACCTTAAAAACGATGAAAATGGTGACAGGTCCCGGGAATCAGGGCTAGTAATGTGTGATGTTGAATCAACCACGGCTAGTAAGACAGGTACGTGAGTGATATACACATCATTAGCTTTCCGTACGCTCACATGAGTCTTTTTGTATCGATTGTATTCGGACAGTTTTTATGGTATCTTTAATAATCTGGAAAGATTTAATACTATTAATTTTTTAATCAATCAAATTAAACACCATATTTTATTATTATTTTTAAAAAAATATAACTTTTTAAAATTAAAAATATGATTAAAAATGAATTTAGAAATAAAAATCCTTAAATCTTTTTAGTTACTTTTAATACATTTTATAAAAAATCTTTTGAGGTTTAGGGTTCAAATTTTTATGATTATTGCTTCTTAAGCATATGTTTTATAAAAAATGTCAAAAATAACTACAAAAAAATTAAGTTCAGATTTCTAAAATTATCTTTAATCATATTTTTCAATTTAAAATTTTAAAAATAATAATCAAAGACTAAGTAGAAAAACAAAAAAAAAATAATTGAAAAGAAGACATATAATTTGATTGGTTAAAATTAACAATATCAAAACCTTTTAAATTATCGGGGGTAACATAGAAATTCTCTTGTATTTGTTGGCATGGGGGACATCAACTTATTGTGTAAAGTAGACTACACTAAAGCACTATAAGTGGGAAAAAAAAACTTATAAATCTGATTTTTTATATTAAAATATGATGTTAGATTCAGTCGTATGATTGTAAATTACTCATTTGTGTAAATATCCATTTACGCCTGACTTAACCAATAGTACAATATCAAAGGCAATGTTAACTAGAGTTGCATTGCAGCAAAGACATCGTTGAAAATGAGAAGAACAATGACAGAAGGTGAAGGAGCGCACGCGCTGATCTTCCCTTGCCCATTGCAGGGCCACGTAGGGTCCATGCTGAAGCTCGCCGAGCTTCTTGCCCTACACCATCTCCATGTCACCTTCCTCAACACCGAGTGCATCCATAACCGCCTCACTCGTTTCGGTGACATTGAAGCTCTCTCAGAATCCTACCCTACGCTCCATTTCAAGACCATCTCTGATTGTTACAGCGAGGGCCAGCATCCTGGTTCCGGAGACAGTACTATGGGGAACATCATGGTTTCCACTACTACAAACGCTAAGCCACTCTTGAGAGACATTCTGGTATCCCAGAATCCTGGAATGCCTAAAGTTAGTTGTATTATACAAGATGGCATCTTCGGAAGCCTTTCCAATGACTTGGTTGCCGAGTTAAGGATACGGATACCGATTATTCATTTTCGAACCAGCAGCGCTTGTTGCTTCTGGCCTTATTTCTGGATTCCAAAGCTCTTTGAGTGCAAAGAACTTCCCATTCGAGGTATGTATATATGGACACGCGCTACATCATCATACATTCATTCTCGTACCTTTTTAAATGTGTGCATTCCATTTAGTATATATATTAAGATAAAATAGATTGTGCGACCCTACTCCTTTACACTGTCATTTAATTACAACTCATATAAGTTTGTTGGTTTTGATGATAATTATTTTAAAAGTCATGTTTCAATATACCAATTTCTGTTGCTGAGAAATTAAAGAACAGAAAACAGATTATTCCTTTATCAGAAAATTGTATTTATCGTTAATTATAATGTGACCGATTAAGATATGTAACTGGTTGAAGGAGATGAGGACATGGATCGAATCATATGCAATATGCCTGGCATGGAAAACTTGCTTCGATGTAGAGATCTCCCAAGTTTCTGCAGACCAGGTACAGAGGGAAACTTGTCTATGGACTGGGTTTGGTTTCAGACCAAACAATCACTTGCAGCAGACGGAGTGATTCTGAACACATTTGAGGAGCTAGATGGACCTGTTCTTTCACAGATACGTCTTCACTTTCCCAAACTCTACACCATTGGCCCTCTCCACCACCATTTGAACGTGAGAAAATCAGCAGCCAAAGGAAATGATATTTCTTTGTTTAAGAACAGTTTTTTTGAAATAGAAAGGAGCTGCATGCCGTGGTTGGACGCACAGCCTCAAGGGTCGGTGATATATGTGAGCTTTGGAAGTTCCACGATTGTGACAAGGGAGGAGTTGGTGGAGTTTTGGTACGGTTTGGTGAACAGTAAGAACCGGTTCTTGTGGGTGATGCGTCCTGACTTGGTGGTAGGGATAGAGCATGATGACTGGATACCGGCGGAGCTGGAGGAAGGGACTAAAGAGAGGGGGTTCATGGTGGGGTGGGCCCCACAAGAGGAGGTGTTGGCCCACAAGGCCGTTGGTGGGTTCTTGACCCACAGTGGGTGGAACTCAACCTTGGAGAGCTTGGTGGCTAGCGTGCCTATGATTTGTTGGCCTTACTTTGCGGATCAACAGGTTAACAGCAGGTTTGTGAGTGAGGTTTGGAAACTTGGGTTGGATATGAAGGATGTGTGTGATAGAAAAGTTGTGGAGAAGATGATTAATGATGTCATGGTTCATAGGAAGGAGGAGTTTCTGAAATCAGCTCAAGAAATGGCTATGTTGGCTCACAAGAGTGTGAGTCCAGGTGGTTCCTCATACTCCAGTCTCGATGATTTGATTCAGTACATAAAATTAGCTAGCTTGGAAAATAATTAATACTAGCACTCTAGCAGATCAGGACATGAAGTTGCAGGCAATGCAGTTAGGTTCTGTTTTGGTAAAAGCAAAAACACGGAATGTGGGAGAAAGAAAAACGTCAAATTTGCTAGAATTTTGTTTGTGTGCTTCAAGGAGGCTTTACTCCATTTCCTAATTCTTTTCGTTCATAATAAAAAATTTTGGTAATTAACCAAATCTGGATTGCTCAGGACACGACATTACTGATTCAAATCCTGTAACTACAGAGTATTTCATAGAAAAATGTTTGATGAACACCCAAGATGTTATCTTACAACTAGAGAGAGAATTGAAAAAGAGAAAAAATTAAAGATATGATAAAGTTTATAATATGATAAGAAGAAATAGATAAAAAGAAATGAGAAGTGTTAAATGAATGTTTAAAATAAATGAGTGTATGTGTATCATTACTCTATTTCATAAACAAATATAAAACAATTGTGCATGCTGAAAAGTTAAGACTGAAGACCTTGTTATCCTGTTAGGCAAAGGTATCTGCATCCACTCTGCATGAATAATCATTTTATTTTGTGGATGATGGTCAATTAAATATTTCATATGCTATCATTTTATGAACTTTTTACACTTCAAATGAATTGATGCATGATCTACGACTGCAACATGGTGACATTGGTTTATCACAGATTGAAGTCAAGAAGAATTTAGTATTTTAATAGTTTTTGAAAAACCAAATTATTGTTGTTAAAGGCTAAAGTGAAAGGCCTACTCACCAAGCAAGAGAGTCAGAAATAAAGCAAACCCCCAAACCCACAAATATGACTCAAAACCGAGAATAAGCAAAGCTACAATTGACACCTAAACAAATGGAATCCTCACTGATTTTGTCACGTCTGCATAATACGACACACAGATTCAACAAATGGAATCCTCAGATTTTGTCACATGTAGTATTAAAGAGGCGCAAGACCAAAGAGATGGATTGCCAAAGTTGATGATTTTTTTATTGAAAAATTAGATTCGAACGCCCTCTCTCTTCACCCTTAAGTCTCTCCTTTCCAATCTCAACCATTATCATGCTAATCTTATATCTCCTTGAGAAAGTTGATGATATATCCAAGACTGAAACTTTTCGCGATTGAAAATGCACAGCTGCACCAGCGCTCCTCGCAGCTTAAATCTCACTTGCTATGTGCTGAACCAAAGCCACACCAGTCAAAGATCATGCCTCTATATATGCAGTTCAGCAATGATTTTCACCAATTCAACAGTCTTTTCGAATAGCATAAACTGTGACCCAAAGCTTACAAAACTGTGAAAGTCAAGTCATCCCGATCAGAATGCATCTAATATGAAACTAATGAAAGCCTGAATCATATAAAGTACATGCACAAATATCTTTCATTCCCTACAGATCCTTGTATATCTAAAATTTGTGGCTTCCTCCGAATAAGTCAAGTATTTTAATATTCGTGTGGTGCTTTTTAATTTTCTTTTTAAATTACTGACTTTTTTACAATGCTGCATCCTTGTGGTGTAGCAACAGTGAAATATATATATCAGTTGCTTCTGGCCTTATCTAATTTCTTTTCTCCCATCTAAACATACCATTCTTAGTTTTAACTATATATGGGTAGATGAGAGAAAGAACAAAGGGTTGAATTTTACACTTCTACAATGCATGTTCTGGAATGTATAATGGGTTATTAAGTAATCAAAGTATAACATCTATCATATTTTATCTTTTCTTTAACTTAAACCATGTAGTATTTTCTTTAATGTACTTTTTTGAAGTATTTTTTCAATTTTTTTATTTGGTTTATCAATTTGTTCCTTTGATACTCATAAAAAATATTGTTCCTTTGATTGATCAAATGTATTTATTCAACATAAAAGTGACATCGTTAATTTGTTATATTAAATTACCCAATAGCTCCTTGGATTTTACTTGCATTGAAAACATTTACGAGGCTTCAAAGTAGTTCATCAATTAGGAATATATTTCCTAAATTGCGTTGGAAAAAAAATGACATACTCTTAATGAAAACTACAAATTTACGGTTAAATAAATATTTATGCATGATTTCCTTGAAAAACAAAATTTATGCATGATCATTTAATTTTAAAAAATTAATAACAAAGATATATATTTCTTTTATATTTATTCAAATCTTAGCAAAAAATTATCAAATTACTTAAATTCTTTACCAAAAAAAATTAGTTATTATCAATTACGGTGACATATCTTAGTGTGGCAATAAATATTGGGATACCTCAATACCTTTTTTACTCGCGGCAACCAATTTATACCAAACATATCTTAATCATCCATCATAATCCAATCACATACATAGTCAATCTATGTCGTTCAATTTTATTGGCCTTGTTCCAACACAATTTATTATAAATCAAACAACATTTTGTACATGTTTCAGTCGTCCATAACAAGATAATCCAACAACATACATAGTTGATCCATGTCATTCAATTTTATTGATCGAGTTCTAACACAATTTATTATATAAATCAAGCAAATTCTTGGGCATGCTTCATATCTCCCCGTTTGTTTCTCTCTTTGGCATTGAAACTCTTTCACCCCCCCCCCCCCTCTTCATATCTCCCCAATTCACCAATGGCAAGCCAAGGCAAAACTCAAGGATCAAGGGTATCATGAAGCAACAAAGCCAATCTCGTCAATGCCTTGTTGGTAAGGTCTATTTGGATATAAGTCAAAAGTGTTTTTGAGAGCTTCTCAACTGGAAATATAGTGCTTTTTTCAGTAGATAAGCTCTCAAAAACACTTTTAGTCTTGTATCTAATCAGACTCGTAGTATTTTTGGATTCCTCAAGACTAACAAGTATGTTGAGCGTGTCAATTTTGACATTCCATGTACTAAGGCTTCTATTATTGAATATCTTGTTCTCAAGGTAATTGTCCTTAACTACCTTCAATTTATTTTTTGTCGCCGCTGGATCTAGGTTTTAGGAATTATGGCTTATTTTACCTCATTTTTGTTAATAACTTTGTTTCAATGATAAATTTTGAATAATTGAAATGATGAATTTACTTTAATTGATATAGTACTTATTTTTGGAAGTTTTATTTTACACTTGGTATGTTCAAGTTCTAGAGTTGGCTAGAAATGCTACTATGGGCAAGAAGACTCAAATTATGTCTGACTAAATTTTAAACATTAACTGTTATAATTTGTTAACGTTGACTGATATAATTTTTGTTTATTTTAGTTTTTCAATTGTCGAATAAATAATATGACTTAATATATATTGAATACCTCCACTGTTATTCCCTCTTTCAATTCAACTTCCAAATCTTCAAATTTGAATCTCAGAAAGATAGGAAACATAAAACTAAACAACATTATCCTTATCATGTAGTACAAGCGTCAATTTAGCACCACATGCACTCCATTCCCTTAATGACTCCCACAAATCACCTAGAACATATTAAGGCTGAAACTCTGAATTGCAAGCCTTAAGTTCTCTCGTCATCCTCTGCAAGATCCAAAAAAAACTTTCACACTAAACAATTCCACACACAAAGAGAACTTGTTAACTGTGATTTTTTTTTTTTAATCTTGCAAAGGACTACAAGATGACTTAGAGGGTGCGAAGAAGAGTTTCAACCTGACTTTGTTCTAGGTTATTTATAGGAGTCATTTAGGGCAAAGAGTGCATATGATGCCGGAGTGTCACTTGTACTACATGATAAGGATAATGTTATTTAATATTATGTTCTGTATTTTTCTGGGATACAAATTGAAGATTTGGAAAGTTAAGGTGAGGGAAGGAGGAGCGGTGGTGCAGGTTGGGGTTTCAAGAAGTGGAAAAGGATTTTATTATTATTATATACATACATATATATATATATATATATTAAATCATACTATTATTTATTCAACATTTATAAAATAAAAACTAAAATTATGTTGGTAACGTTAACAAAATAACTATCAATATTTAAAATTGATTCTTGCTCTTAAGGAATTAAAATTAGGATATTAGTTGAAAAATTAAAAGAAAAAAATGTATTGTGTAAATGAGATTATAAAAAAGATTATGAATAATACAATTTTTTATCTCCTTTACAAATATTTATACTTTAAATTTTTAATCAACATCCTCGTGACATTGCTTAACATTTTGCCTTTAAAATTTGAATAGAGAAATTGCCGAAAATTGAAAAATTAAATGTATTTATTTTAAATTTAAAATTGCATATTGTAAAAACATGTGTATAAGACGAGGAGAATTTTTAATAGTACATCACGTAATTAATAGTATCTCACTATCTCCTTTCAATCAAATCAATACATGATATGAGCCGTCCGTAATCAACGAAATCCAACGGTAATCACCATCGATCCGCGTCGTTCGCTCTCATTGGTCGAATTTTCACGCATCCCACTATATAAACCTCGCAACAGCTAAAAGTCTTCAATTATATAACTTCATCTCGGTTTCAGGAACTCGTTCCTATCAACACTTCTCAAATCTCAAACCCTCTCGTTCGTGCCGGTAACTAGGTCGCATTTCATCAATGGCGGGTAGAGGCAAAACCCTAGGATCCAGCGCCGCCAAGAAGGCCACCTCAAGGAGCAGCAAAGCCGGCCTCCAATTCCCCGTCGGTCGTATCGCAAGGTTCCTCAAGGCCGGAAAATACGCCGAGCGCGTCGGCGCCGGTGCCCCCGTCTACCTCGCCGCCGTTCTCGAGTATCTCGCTGCTGAGGTAATTGCAGCAATTTCCTGTCGATTTTCACTTTGTTTTTGGAATTATCGTTCCCTGTAATTAGATCTAAGGCTTTGAGATTCAATTATCTGTTTTTGAATAATTGAATGATCGGAACATTGTTTTAGGTTTTGGAATTGGCTGGAAACGCTGCGAGAGATAACAAGAAGACTCGAATTGTTCCACGCCACATTCAATTGGCGGTGAGGAATGACGAAGAGTTGAGCAAGCTTCTCGGAGATGTTACCATCGCTAACGGCGGTGTTATGCCTAACATTCACAACCTTCTTCTTCCCAAGAAGGCTGGGGGCTCATCCAAGGGTGCTGCTGCTGACGATGACTCTTAAATAGGGATTCACTGTTCACAAAGTTCGTGAATTTAGATTTTCTGTTTGCTCTTTTTTTTTTTTGTATGTAGTTATGATAATGGTGCCCTTTGTAGTAGTAGTTAGGTTTTCAGTTAGTGATGTGTTTAAAGAATGCTCTTACGCATCAAGAAAGATTGTTCAAAATTTAAATTATTTTAATTTGTCAACTTCTCAGTCTTGATCTAGCATTTGATTTCTAATTGCAATCTATCAAACTTGAATTTAAAGTGTTTGATTTGGCTCGAGAGATTTTGTGGTGTTGTTTTTGTTTTGCATGGGCATTGGTGGTGGCTTGCGTTTTAGTTTCGTCTCCGAATCAAACTCATAAATGTGGGATTGATAATGTTTGAATATTCAGTTGGTATTGTTTTTGAAATGTTACATAATTGGTAATGTAACTAATTGGTTTTTGAATTTGGACAATTATGTATAACAGTTTTTAAATCTGAACAATTAGTTTCTGAGATGTGACATTATTGCTTGTATTGGTGTTTCAAAGACCATAAACACAAAGGAGGGTGTTATTGGGGGTATATCTTTGGTTTTGTTTTTGAAATATTTGATTGGTAATGTTGGAGGATGAAGTATGGTTTTGTTCTTGTTTTTTTTTTTTTTTTTTTTCACCATGTTAAACAGCTCGAGGTTTTGACTGGTGTTGGAGATGTTACATAACGGGATATGGTTGTTTCAAAAATGAAAGCATAAGGTGGGCGTTTGTGGTGTAGTTATGTCTTGGTTTTTTAAATGTTCGATTGGTGATGTAGAAATACCAAGTTGGTTTTTGTTTATGAAATTTTACATAAGTGCAGTTTTTTTATCAGAACAATTGGTTTTGGAAATAACAAACAGAACATATGGTTATGGAGATGATGCATAATTACCAATTGTGTTTCAGAAACCAAAACTTAACGAGTAACGATGAGTTTGCTATTTGGGATTATGGAGTTATGTTTTGGTGTTCGAAGTGGTTAACTGGTGACTAGAATATGGTTAGAAGGAAATATAATCTTTATTGCGGGATCCCTTAGTGAAAGGATTGTCTAAATCTTGTGGCTGGAATGGAAAGGGATCAACTGGGAAAAGGATTTTGTAACCTTGTGGCGGGAAAGGAAAGGATTGTCTAATTGTGTGGCGGGAAACTTTGCTGCTTTGTAAGAGCAATTACTTTTTAAATAGAAACCGATATCCTTCTTATATACGATTTTAAGTTGTTTATTGAAGAAAGCAGAATGGGAAACGTATATGTGCTCTCTGGTGCAGGCCATATTTTGTTCTCAAACCTTGTCACAAATAAGACTAGAAATCCTCTAGCATCAGATATATTCCCCAACCGAGAGTAAGAGTAAGCAATTCAGTTGTTCTCAAACCTTGGCCTGTCAACTGCCATGGCTGGTAAGAGTAAAAATTCAACGATGCTGATTTAAGCATAGAAGGGCAAATGCTCAATTAAATATTTCATGTGCTATCATTTTAAAGCGTTGGAAGGTCTCATCCACTCTGCATGAACGATCGTTTTATTTCGTGGATGGTGTTCAATTGAATATTTCATGTGCTATCATTTCTTACTGTTTAATGAATCATGTATGAACTTTCTAATCTTCAAAAGAATTGATGCATGATCTACGACTGCAACATATTGACATTGGTTTATCAAAAAATTAAGCCAAGAAGAATCTAGTATTTTTTTTTTTAATCTTTTTTTTGTGGTGAGTTAACAAGGTCTGAATAAATCGATGTAATTGATTAGCATAAGTAATAACGCAAGTCAACAATATACCTACGGAAGAAAAGATAACAAAATTGACTTTAAGAATCTGACTCAAACCACGTGTCATTTTAAATGAATATGTTTTAAAAATAACATTATTTACTTGTATTTAAATTAAAAATATTTTTTTAAAAAAATATCAAACTTTGATCAGTAGGACATCAAAAGGCCGGAGAGATGACAACTTATTTTGAATCTTTCGTTCCTAGCCAGCAATATTGAAAGTCATCCCATTTTTTAAATCATTTTCTTTCCGTTTGTCTTTCTTTTCTAACCAATGATACCCATAGACCTTAATGGCATCTCCAGCGGAAGCAACTTATTTGAAGTTCTTATTGAATGTTGGTGGATATGCGCTTCTTATATAAGACACTTTTCTTGATTTTAAGGATTCAATTTGTCACCTAGATCATCTCCCATACATGAAGAAAATAAGGAACTATTTCTTTAATTGACACATCAAATAAAAGACTCGATATCAGCATTGGAGAAGTCATTAGTGTATTATTTATGAAGCAGCAAAGCACAAAAAGAAAACGCAACAAGAGCAAAGATGAAGCGGAAGAAACAACTGATACCCACGTGGCCATCTTTCCCTGTCCAGTGCAGGGCCATGTCAGCACCATGCTCAAGCTTGCACAGCTTCTCGCTCTGCATCGTTTCCACGTCACGTTCCTCAACACAGACTTCATCCAATTTCGGCGATCTCGAAGCTCTTTTACAAACCTACCCCTCCCTCCAATTCAAGACCTTCCCCGATGGCTTCCTGATAAGTGATTTTTATATCACTTATTTGCTACTTTTGATTGATAGTTTATTATCCTTTTTGGTGTGTATTTAATCTCTTTAGAGTTGATTAATACTTTAAGTTTTTATATAGATTTTTATTTCTTATTAGTTAAAATTTCAAATTTGCACAGTTTTTGTATTTTCGCCATAACTTTTGTTACTAATGTCCATTTGAGCTGATTTTTCTTTTGTTTTTGAGATAATTCAAATATCTGCAACTTTCATGAAGAAATCAAGCTCAAATTCTGTCAAATAGATGAACGAAATTGGCCCTGAAGTTTGCAGTGAAAATCTGGAATTTATTCAATAACTAGGGACAATTATGTCATTTTGCCCAAAAAGTAAAAATTAGATATCTTTTGTCACTATTAAACATTGGGATGGTGCTGGAAATGCAGAGTACTGTTTTTATCTCTTAAAAACAGAGACTTACGGGAAAAAGGAAGGAAGCTTATACCTATTTTTTTATTTTCATGGTTTTATCATCTTTTCTTGTATTTTCTTCTGTATATGTAACTATGGTAGGCTAAGATCCTTGTAACCAACTCATAATGGAGATTCCCATGGATTAATCTAGAGGATTTATGCTCTGTTGTTCAGATTTGTTTCTCCTCTTTCTTTATTTTCGTTTTTGTTCTTGATCATGTTTTTTATCATAGTTTTGTGGATGGTTATGTATTTGATTCTAGGTTCTGATTTCTTTTCTATTTTCTACCTTTTTATTATGCTCCATTTTCATTTTTTAAGCTAACTCCTATATATTCTATTTTCTATTTTAGTTGTATTTGGGTGTTTCTGTTGTTTTAGGTTATCTCTGGTTTTTGTTCAATTGTTTCTCTGGTTAGTGAAAATTCCTGTTTTGGTGTAGGTTGTATTTCTATTTTTGGTTCCTTTTATAGTTTGTTTTATTGACTTTCTATTTTTCTTTATGTATATAGTTGCTATATTGTGTTTTTTGTGTAATGTTTGTGAAATTTCTGATAATAGGGAAGGGAGGGATTAAATGCTAGATTTAGTATTTAGGTTGATTTATGCAATGATTACTAATTAGACCGGTTTAAAATGATCACTGTGTCATTGTAATTGTGAGCATGCCGTGTTTAATTGAATGCTAGGCGATCATCTAGTAGAAAGGATATTCTAAGCGAATGCAGAGATTTCGGTTTGTTTAAAATTAACCACAAAGCTGTTATTATTTTATCCGATGATAGATTTCCAAGGAATCTAAATTCTGAGTTGATTACTCGTTTTTAAATTGTTAAATTACTTCTAATGTTCTGTTGTTCTAATATTTTTGAAACTGAACTCAAATCCCTCTTTTACATTCCTATTAATTATGATAATGCAATGTCAGTTCCAAGTGTGAAACGATCCAGGTTTACTATTATACTATTGAATATATTTAGCCTGATATTTGACTGAGTTCGACAGCTCACGTCACCTCCCTCACCACCACCCTCGTCCCGGAGAAAGCTAGATACAGTCTTCTTTTGAGTCGGAGTACTAATTAAGATTAATACTCTTTCTGGTTTTAGCTTTAGCATACGCTGTTTTAACATTTTGTACTATGAGAATTCAGAAATAGCTTTGATACGTATCGATTGTGTTTGAAAAGGGATGAAGACATGGATCGCTTGATAACAGCTATCCCAGGGATGGAAAACATGTTCCGCTGTCGGGACCTCCCGAGTTTCGGTCATGGGACTGGATCCGAAATAGTATATGCTTTGAATTCTTTTGCCTTGGAGACACGTGAGTTACTTCAAGCACGTGCACTCACACTCAACACGTTTGAGGATCCAGAAGGTTGGAGATATGGTACGGTTTGGACTTTGGTGAATAGCAAGAAGCGGTTCCTTTGGGTGGTGCGTCCTGACATGGTGGGGCCAAAAGAAAATGGTGACCGGGTACCGGCTGAGCTGGAGGAAGGGACTAAAGAGAGATGGTTCATTGTGGGGTGGGCCCACAAGGCCATTGGTGGGTTCTTGACCCACAGTGGGTGGAACTCAACTTTGGAGAGTCTGGCAGCTGGTGTGCCTATGATTTGCTGCCCTAGCTTTGGAGATCAGCATGTTAACAGCAGGTTTGTGAGTGAAGTTTCTAAGGTTGGGTTGGATATGAAGGATGTTGCGTGTGATAGGAACCTTGTAGAGAACATGCTCAATGATATCATGGATCACAGGAATGAGGAGTTTCTGAATTCTGTTCGGGAAGTGGCTTTGTTTGCTAACCGTAGTGTGAGTACCGGTGGTTCTTCTTATTCAAATTTGGACGGCTTGATCCAATACATAATAAGATCAATTAGTCAAGAAATTATTTGATACTAGAAAATAATGCACAATTGCATGCTTAGGTTTATTCTTGCAACCGTGGCCACATGCAATTAGGAGTATGTAAGGAGCGGGTAAAGTAAAGAATAATGAAAGGACTAAAGAACAGAATTATATGGAATTTCCGTATCTATTTGGATTCTTCTATAATCAATTTAAATGTGCATTTATACTTGGCTTAATTAGTCTTGCAACTTGCAAAGTGTTGCCCACATCATCTTTGGAATTCCTTTTAATCATGTGTCAGTTTCCTTATGTAATTATTTTTGGTTTGGAACAACATTTGCCTTTATTTAATTATGGTAGTTCAATATTTACTTGAGTATAAGGTATTCTACAGTACACAGATTGTGGTATATTAATTAGGGTGCACAAACGACATTAATTGTGAGAGGCTGCAAAATCTATAAAATCTGGTATGGTGTTGGAACTAATATATATCATTTATCAGATTTAAATATTTATAATTTGAAACTACGTATAGTAACACATTGAAATGGAAATTTAAAAAACATTAATATTAGTATGGGAAGGAGAATGGTGACAACAATGCTACCACGTACGTACGTACTCAAGAGGAACAAGAATATAATCTCAGGTCCAGATGAATTGGAAAATATTGAAATGAAGAAATTGTCTTCGAGATCTTGTTATTGTTATTAAGATCTAGGTTAGTGTATTTGATTTAAAGTTTGAGTTCAAGTCATAACTATCTACTAATATTATTTAAAACTGTTAAGAGGAGGCTACATTTACATTTAAAAATTAATGCGCATGCATTCCTTTAGCACATGCAAAAATGTTCGTTGCTGGTTGTAGCTGCAGTGAAAGTAGAGGAGACATTAGATTATTTTTAGTGGTAAATTTCAAATTAAAATTTTAGATCACTTTTGGTAGATCTTATAACGTCATGTAAAATTTGAATATCTCTTCCATTTTTTATTTTAGTGGTAGATATCATTTTGAGATCTTTAAAAGAAATAGATGATTTTTTTGTTTTAACATTATACAGATCTTAGAAGGATTCTTCTACAATAACTTATTCTCCATGTTGAAGATCTGTTCAACTCAAAGTTCTAATGAAGATCAAATCTTGAACTCAAGATCTTTGCATTAAAGATGTTCTTCGCAATTTAACATTCTAGTGGCGGGCCAGGTTTGCAAATTACGATGTGGTAACATGATCTCCTTCCGCCAGTACAAGAAGAGTGCTGATGCTCGACAATGATCAAGTCTCTGAGTTCAACAAAGACAAGAAATGGTGGGGTTTATGACGTACATGTGAAGCTCTAGTCCATATCCCGTCACTTAAAGCCCAAGGTCAAATGTTACCTCAAGGTTCCCTTCAGTCAAATGTGCTGTCCATTTCTAAGTTCGTTTCGTTGGATACATTTTCTTTAATTACCCATTATTCTATATTTTGATAATTAATATTGTGTGTCTTTTGTCATTATTTTAATCAATGAATTTGTTTAGTATACGTACTTTTCAAATCTGATATGTTTTTCATGTAATATTTCAAGATTTCTTCGAACTTATGAATGTAGATCTTTTGTAGTAGTATATTAAAAATAGCATTGCTTTCGTTCCTATCTAGGGCATTGGTCATTTGTCGTGTTAATTTGGTATACAAATTTAAAAGAGCATGTGGCATGTGAAAGTATCGGTTGTCGGCATTCGGCAACGTTATATTAATGTTTGGCCGTAATATATGAAAGGGAGTTGCAGTGTTGGAAACTTGGGTTTGACACGATTTATTACACCAAGGATGTGTGTCACAGCCATGTATCGGTTGGCCGTAATATCTGCAGGCTCCCAGTTTATAAAGTCGTAATTAATTTTATGATTTTTATATAAAAATTTATAACTTTGGTTTACAAATCTGTTTTTTTTTTTTTTTACAATTTATCTCTAAATGATAATTATTCAAAAAGTGTTCCTATTTAGTAATTTTTTAAAAAAAGTATCCTCAAATGATAAAAAAAAATCCAGGAACGTTGTGGACAATATGGTCATTTACATCATTACTGCGTTGACCAACAAGACTACAGAGTGTGAATGCAGGTGGTTCCTCTTATGTCAGCATGGATCATTTGATTCAGTACATAAATATTAAATACTGTATCAACTAGCCAATAAAATAAGACAATTGCTTATTGCACCTTTTTAACCTTTCGAAAATCCTAATCCATAATGTAATTCTACATTACGGATTAAACTTTCTACAATATAATCTGGTATGTAAACTTTAATATTTTGGAATGGTTAATCCGGATGTAAATTACATCAGTGAAGAAAACAAGTCCGGATTAGGGTACAGGAAGCAAGTCCAAAGGTGCAGAAAGCAATTGTCAGCAAATAATTGATTATGTCCCAGTCCAAGTCATTGCTATATGCGGCCCAAACTGAATTTGGAGTTATGGGTTTTGTCAACTTGGTGTCTTTATATATCTTCCTTCAGTTTGGGTCCTGAGTCCTGCCTGTTGTTTCTACTCAAAGCAGTAATAATGAATTTTGATTGTAGTTTTTTAGTTCTTCACACGAGAGTGAGAAAGAAAAACTTGAGCTCAGATTGAACTATAAATAAAGAGGATTGTAACGGAAGAAGCTTTCGCTTCGCGTTAAATATATGTCGTAATGAAGTTATGGGATCTTGCTTGAAACTTATATAGATTGCGTTTGTTACGTATTATGATAAGATAAATATTTGAGTTACATGAAATTTTTTTTATCATGTATATTGTTTGATTAACAATAAATAGCACATATAAAATAATATAAAATTTATTAAAATATACTTATTAATATTAATTATCTTATTATAATTTATATTATTATTATATTTTATGTGAATTCAAAATATTAAATATATCTAAGTAAGTTAAACTAATCAATAATATAAATTTAAAATACATACTAAAATAAGATTGATATACCTAGTAGATAATATGAATTTGAAATAGATGATATGATAAGGTTCTTGTTGTTAGTAGATATTGTTTGATAAACAAGAGAGAGATAGTGATATGTATGTCTTTTGAATAATTTGTATATGTGACAAAAAATTGTTTTATGATTTTATGAGTAACAAAAAATGAAAATTTTGTTTGATCGTTATCCTGATTATCATCATAATCTTTTTTCAAATCAAACATAAAACAAAAATATTTATCATACCATAAATTTTAGAGTAAATTATATTTGTTTTGTCTGTAATTGGACGTAAATCAACCTTTTGTTGAATGTGAACCCACACCTAGTTGGTATGCAGTGTTAACACCCTTCTTCTCATCCTTTGTTCTACTATCATACATATCAACTGAATTTTGATTCTCAGCACATCATGATCAGTCTTAATGGGAAGAATTTTACTACTAGCAGTAGAACAAAATAACAAAATAAAAGGGTGACATGGTGTCAAGTCTAAATCATTAGCAATGTTGTTCACACATTCATGTGCGTTGAGCATTTCAAACTTATCAAGATCAACATTGCATATCTCACTTGGTTTGTCCAGTTGATCCGTAAAGTGAATCAAAATATCCACATTGTCTGATTCAGGACTGATGTATTCCAGTTCATCCATTGTGTTCATGTGGTCACAAACATCAATATTATTTTAATCAATGATTTCCAGTTCATCCATTGTGTTTCGTGGTCCCAAACATCAACATTATTTTAATCAACAATAATAAACAAATGATTTTAAAAATCATAAGTGGTCTCAAACTGATCCCACATTATAACCCCATTCAGAAATAGAAATAATAAACAATCAAAATTAAATAAATAATCTTAAAAAGTAACATATAGATAAGGTCCAGTAGTCACTTACAAGCATAACCCTAGCATGAACAGAAAAAGAAATAGAGTGCTCGTGAATGTCGCGAACGGAAAGAAAAACAGTGGAGAACTCACAAATTGGAAGAGAAATAGTGGAGAACTCGCGAACTCGAAGAGGAACAATGAAGAATTCGCGAACTTGAAGAGGAACAGTAAAGAACTCGCGAAAGGAATGGAACATGAACGTCGTGAAAGAAAGAAGATCTCACATCCCAGGATGCTGAAGAAGAACTCGCCAGCAAGAGGAAGATGAACAGTACTCGCAAATAGTGAAGAGGAATGAAAGTGAATCTTAAATTTTGAAATTAATTGAAAGGGATAATTTAAGTTTTACAATTAATATATAATGACAATTTTATCTGTCCACATATTTCGATTGAAATTAGTTAATAGCGTTAATAAATGAGATAAAAGTAATGTACAAAAAGAGAAAAATATCAAGTAAAATTTGAGAAAAAACACAGAGAATGCAAGTGTAATTTACTCTAAATTTTAACAAATTAAATGACCCATAGGGTCAATGAATTTGCTTTCCCTCTTCCTTCATTGCTTGATATCACTTAAAAAGGAAAGTAAGGAAACAAATTGTAGAACCCACTTTATATTTTCAATCTTTTCAAATTAAAAGATTAAATTACTCTTGTTTTTACATACTCTACTTTCTTTAATTAGAAATGCTTATGTAATTTTACATATATATATATATATATATATATATATATATATATCTAACTTTTTTTCCTTTCACCTTTTCTGAAAAATAAAATAGCACGCTTAATTAGATAATAAATAGGAATGTCTTAATTGTTTTATTTATAAGCGTTTATATGTGAGAAAGGTGTTATAATATTGCTCTTTAAGGAAAAAGGAATACCACGAATCCAGAAGGCTCAAGTAATTAGATAATGATATAAACGTATCTTATCATTTGATCGTGTTACTTAATGTTAAACCAATACTCATTGACCCTGAATAAATATAAATATAAATACTTAACTGACTTCATATGTTTGATTTATCAATTGCATTGTCATTATTTCATCCCATTAATTTGAATTACTTTTTACGTTTTCTCTCTGACTTCTTTTTCTTATAGATAAGTTATCTACTCAATAATTATTTATATATATATATATATATATATATATAATTAAGATATCTTGCAAAAGTGATGAAAATGATAGCAGCGACAGGCAACAGGGTCCTGAGTTTAAAGGGAGAATGTTAAGGATATGTTTTGAAATTAGATTTTTGACAGAAAAGAAATGAAGGATAAATATTTCATCTTTAATAAATACTCATCAATTTGATAAATTTTTAAATTTAAATGATATATTAGTATAAACTTACTGTGTATTATTTTTTAATAAATATTATATAATTTTCTTAATTTAGAAATTGAAAATTTGTCATTTGAACTTAAAATTTTGGAAATTAAAAAAATAAAAGTAATATGTGTCATTCTTTAATGAAATGTAGAGTAAGAAATTAAGCTGGTCTAAAAACAATATATTCATATAATTGGATTTAAATGCAATACATTTGATGAGATAAACAACTGAGATAAGCAATGCATTATATACGTGCATTAGAAAAATAACACATTTCTAAGTTACACATAAGTGGATGTTTTTTCTTTGTTATCTAGCTTGGACGACTATTAGTAGATAAAAAAAATCCACCTGCCAAGTCCCCTGCTATCTTAACTACCATCCTGAATGATAAAATAAATTATATTTTAACATAAATTTTATTTTTATAATCATAAAATAAAAGAGTGACGTAGGAAAAAAAAGAGAAAGAATGTATGATAAGACGGTTAATGTAATCAAAATTAATTAAAAATGTTATATAACTATTTTTTTAATAAAGACAACAAATTTTGAATTTAATACAATAAAATATTATATAATTTTAGTGTTAAGTTCATTAGGAGACAAGTCAATATGATGGCTCATGCATGCCTTGAGTAAGGCTTCCATGTCTTTTGCTGCTTGTTCCATGTTATTTACAGATACTCCTACTTGTATTGCTGGTTTAATTGTTAATGATATGAGTTGAGGTTGGTTTTGTAAATGAAAAAAAAAAATGTATTAATAACATAACTCTGACATGAGGTTAACCAACTTTCCGAAAGTTCGCGCACATATAGGTATATATGTCAATGATATTATTACCTGTGCAATATTTCAAGCAGAGGAACAAGTTTGTAATTTATTCTAGATAGGTTTGATGATATAGTTTCTATTCTACAATTTCTATAATATATGTGGATGCCAAACTCACTAGATCTCCAAACGAATCCATTTCAATCCTTTAGAGAAGAAGTTGCATAACCAACCCACATAGGTATCATCCCTTTAGTATATTCTCTCACTATCTCAGTCGTATCTGTGTCCTTATATCCCTTTTAGTTGGTGCCCCACCTTGGAATTTTGATCAACAAAACCGGTCAAAACTACTCAGTGTGCACAAAATCTAATTGGAGAGAAGCATCGGATATTTTCGTTGGTTCAGTTTGAAGTTGCACCTTTGTTTTTGTTTAACCCTTTAGTATAATAATTAAGGGTCCCCACAAATCGTTGTATATGCATCTTATCAACTCATGCACTTTAAGACGTCAATGGAATTCAGTTAAGCCCACTTCCCTAACTGAAGTGACATGGGTGACTTGGTGAAGTTGGTGGTGGTGGACTTTAAATTGGACAAATAATAATATTCATATAATTAATAAAATTATACATTAGTTTTTCTTCTTTATTTTTCTTTATTATATCATTCATCTATTTTATTTTATTTTATTTTTCTCTTTTATTTGTATAAATTTATTATATATTTATTAATGTATGGATATAATTTTAATCTTTATATTAAAACCTTTTATACATAATTGTGTTAAATATTTGAAGAAAGAATTTTATCATTCATAATAGTTTTGTCTAATTTAAATAAAATTGTCTTTTGTAGAAAATATGTATGATGTAGAAAAAAAACTTAATTTGTGAATTATAAATATATATAAAAAAAACACATTAACAGGTTTAGTTCACCAACTTAACAAAGAATGCTGCCCTAATCTCTTTCTTGCGTGATAGTGACCCTATGAGGAGGGAAGATATCTAATATCTTAATACTTACCTTGTGTTTTAGGGATAAACATACTGAACGTGACATAACACAGAAGTGGATGATGTCTCATTGTTACACAGGAAAGTTAGTGAAACTCTCTAATCTATTTCAGTGCTGGTTTTGGTATTGAACATTCCTTTGTTTTTTGGTGCGGGATTTGTGGGTGCAATTCAAGGAGCGGGACCATAGTTCCAACCAGACAAAGACAAAATTGCTGTAAACTTTTAAAAAAAGTTTAAAGCAAAACATGTCACTGCGTTACGAGCTAAAAACAAAGAGAGAGATCTTTGGACGGTTTTTCTTTCTTAACAACATCCTTTTAGACACTTATTTTGACGAACAAAACTAATTCTCAGGCACTTACCGGCATGCCAATCTACTTTATCATGGAGTCGAGAAAAATAAAGTCAAGCACAATTCTTGCGCTCATATATTAACAATTAGGTTAAACACATAATTCTTTGTATATCTTGTAAATTCTATTAAATTAGTCTCTATACATGTAACAATATATGATTAGATAGTATTA
>PYAF01001118.1:1025331-1108526 GCA_007407185.1 Glycine tomentella | reverse complement strand
AAAAAAAAAAAAAAAAAAAAAAAAAAAAAAAAAAAAAAAAAAAAAAAAAAAAAAAAAAAAAAAAAAAAAAAAAAAACACAATTACATTCCAATTAGATTCTTTGCAGTAACCTGATCTAGCATATATGGGCTCCTTTTTTGTTTTTTTATATTCTTGAAATGATTATGTACGTAGTTGAGACACTGCAATCATGAATGCGTTGCACGGTTGCAGTAACATTATGTAAACTGTAAAGTAAGTTGTGAAATTAATATCCTACTCTTTATCTTTAGCTAGGATGACACAAAACCTTCACATGGTGTAAAATCAAGCGATTCTTGTTTTTTATTTTATTTATGCCTTTAATATTATTTTTTATTTATTATATTTAATAATTATTTTGTTTTGATATATTAAATTTTAAAAATTTCATTCTAATCTTTTATGTTTTTGAAATGTATTATTTTGGTCAATTATTTGTTACAAAAGTTAGTGTTATGTTCATTTTTAAATTTTTAAATGATTTGATGTTACTTTGATTCATTATGTTTTATAATTGTTTCGTTTTGGTACATTATATTTTAAAAGTTTTATTAGTATTTTAAGTTTTTCGAAATATATTATTTTAGTCATTTTTTTCAATTTTTCGTTAAAAATGTTAATGTCTTTCAATGTTTTAAATTTTAAAATAATTAAGTTAAAATAATGATTCTTTAAAAAGAGTTACTATCTTTTTTATTTAAAAATTAAAAATCACTAAGTAAATAAAGATAGATTTGAAACCACGAATAACAATAATATTTATTCTCATATTATATTATTCAATTTCATCATTTAATAACGATAATAATATTATCTATCGATTATTCTCAATCACGATGAATAAGAATAAGAATTTTTTCTCTTTCCGTGACTTCGCCTCTTACCAATGACCCAAAAAGATAATTATCACATCTCTACTTTCCTATTTGTTTTAACCTTTTTATGCGGTCAGAATCATTGTCTGACCTAATTGTCATATGACCTAAATAGAATAATTGTTTCATTGTCACCACCAGCATTAACGCATTGTCAAAACAAAGAAGATTGACATCTATAGTTAATCCATTTCTTCTAAACTAAGAATCCTAACCAAACCTTCCTAAATACAAACATTAGGTTGAAATGTTATAAGATTACATAATCATCAATTTCTTTTCCAAATAAACAATTATGGTGAATTGTTTCAAGATCCAATCTAACTATTAAAATTTTCCGATTGTGAAACAATTCATAATTGGTGATCCCATAAAAACAACAAGAATAAAATTAAACACTTAAATAAATAAGAAATACTTAAATTAAGATGTAAAAATTTAGTGTCTAAATGAATATTGATCAAAATTTAAATACCTCTCAATTAAGTAAATATTCAAATTTGGGTCTGTAGATGTTGAGTATCTAAGTGATTATTCTTTCCGTATTAAGCTGATGTTTTTCCTTTAAATTTCTGTCATTTAATATTTTTCATTCATTACTTTTCTTTTTTCTTTTTTTTTTTACTTTCTATTTTGGATAATCATTTTATAATTACAAATTATCCATTATCTTTGACAATAATTGTCACAAAATTTGGTCTGGCAACCTTCAATATAATATTTTCTCTCAATCACATTTTTTTATTAAAAAAATAATATTTTTTATGATTAATTATAATTTTTTTAAAAATTATCATTTTTAATAGGTTTGACTTTTCATTCAACAATTATCTCCTGATTTATAATAAATGATAAACAAAATTTATAAAAAATAATTATTTTCAATCAATTTTAACCCAACATAAAGAAAGAGTCTTGAGAGTGTGTCAAAAAGTTTCATTATCATATATAATGTGGATTTTTTATTATTTGTATAATATCTTAAGATTTTACCCAGGCAAAATCTATTTATTTTGAAAATGTACTCTAAATCTTTTACAAATGTGAAATTATCAATTACTAGTATCAGTTAGTTTTATATTTTTAAAGAAAAAAAACCCAGAGTTAAGTGTAACGAGTGAAGACTAAAAAATAAGTTAGTGCAGCTGGTTAATCCTGTTCCATTTGCAGTTCCCCAAGTGCCACCGGCAAAGTTATATTAAGATATTATGATGTTTTGATTTGGCCTTTATATGGCAACGCAAGTTCCCACTTCGCAGGTGCTTATTTGCGTTAGTTACGCCAAAAGTCACGAGCAACACTTCCTTCCTCAATAAAATCAAAACCATTTATTTATTTATTTTAGCGTCCTTATTAGTAATATTTAAATAACTTATTTTAAAAATAACATTTTTTCAACTATTCAAAAGGTTTTTCCAAATAATTAAGAAAACATTTTCAAACATGCTATAAATGCTTATTTCGATACAAGTTAAGACCTTTTTTTTTTTTAATAAAAAAAAGCACTAATTTGTATAGCAGCTTGTCAAATTTAGATAAAACGTTGACTTTTCAAAACGAATTTTACACTAAATAAAATGAATAATAATTTATAAAATAGGACAAAGTTTTTGAATTTGTTTAAATAAAATTGGTTATACACATAAAATATTTAAAAATATTTTTTTCATTGTCTAAATAATTGTTTTAGATATTGTAATATTCCACATCAAATCGACTGTAATCTAAATGAACAACAACTACGTTTTGAATTTTGGCCAAGTTTCGCAACAAGTAGTAATACTTCATGCTTAAAATTCCTTTAATCCCAATAGGATCATATTTGGCTTCCTAATACATCAACACACAAAAGAAAAAGAATATTAATCAATTTTTTAGTAATTGACATTCAACATCACCATTTATATTAATTAGATGTTTGAGTTTGAGTTTTGGACAATTATATTAAATATTCATAATTTTTTTAAATAATAATTCTATTAGTTTAATATAAATTAGCTAATATGGATAAATTTCAGAATACATATTAAGTTTGTAAAAAAATATCTAAATTTAATTTCATATTATACATTCGTAAAGAAGGTAAAAAGTTTTAAATATACTATACTTTGATCGATGATTAGAATCTCATAATCAACTAAAAAAAATCAAAACTTATAAAAATATTTGAAATCTCATAAAAAAAATTAAAGATTCTAATAATACTAGTTAAAAATATTACTAATATAAAATTAACTCTTTTAAGAATAAGCTGCACAATTAAACTAAAAATTTTAAAAAATTACATTCATTATTCATAGACTTCTTACAAGAAGATAAGAGAAAAAAAAATATTATATACAACCTTATATTATATATGCAAAAAGAATATTACTATATTCAAATCCATGACTATCAAAAATGAACAAGATACAATTTATAATCAACAAATCAAGTAAGATACAACTTTAGCTTTTGTAACAATCATCGTCCTCTTCAAAATTGTGCCTGATATGATAACATTAACATCATACAAAAAGTTAAAAATAAGGCACAAGACTAAACCAATTGAAAAGGTTGAAAGCATAACAAATAAATAAATGCGGAGAAAGGAAACTAGAAGTGAAAACAGTAGGTGTATAAATATAGCAACCATTCCAAGGCTCTCACCCAAAGCTGGATTTTGGATGCTCCTCTCTTCCCAAGAATAAGCACCGCTCTAACACATCCCATTTTTGAAACCCCTTCTTCTCTGCTTTCTCTTCTGCCTCCATTCTGCATCCACCTCTTTCCCTCTTCCTTTGTATTCCTCTGTCTCTTTCAGGCCCTCACCGAATGTAAAGAAGGATTTTCTCACCTCTCTCGCTATTTGTCCTTCTTTTAGCATTTAGGTGCGGGCACGAGTTGTTTGGGTTTGGAATAAACACTCCCAAGCAGAATACCATGTCAACATAGGGTAACCTTTCTTAATTTCATGTTTTTTCTTCTTCTTCTTCTTCTTCTTCTTCTTCTTCTTCTTCTAAATAACCACCTCTTTCTCAGGTGAAGAGAACATAAAACAGAACACTCAACAGAAAGTTAAGAAAAATAAATTAATTTACCAGAAAAGAAAACAACGTTGGATTTTGTTTATTTATTTGTAACAAATTTTTATCTGTTTACATGGGGAAAAATGAAAGTTTTTATGGTCTTTTTTTTCCCCTGTTTCTCCTGCAACTTGCCCTGTTTTCTCTGTAACTCGCGGTGTTTTGTTGTTTCTGCAGAGTGTGGAGAAGAGGGGAAAAATAGAAGAGAAGGAAAACCCAGAAATGGCAACCACGGATTATCACGTGAAAGAGTTTACGAGCGACGACGAGTCATCGCCGAGGGCGATTCTGGAAACCCCTGTTTCGGGAACAGAGTCCGACAACAGTGGAAGCAGCGAAAGCTTCAGTTCCGTCTCGCCGGAGATGTCGCCGGCGGTGACCGGAAAAGTGGTTCCCAAGGAAGGTTACGTGCAGCAGTTGAAGTCCATGATCGACGTTTTCAAGTTCAAGTCTGTGAGAAAGTTAACAGCCGTTCCTCTGCTTTCGGTGGGCCATGATATCTCTCGGAAAGGGTTTACCAAAAAACTTTCTCGTATTCGAAGTGCTGATGATAGTATTGATGTTGGAGCTTTTCCCACGAAACCTTCTTGGAGGAACTTCGATTATGAAGAGTTAGCTGCTGCTACTGGTGATTTTAGTTCTGGTATGAACCAACTCCCTCTCTCTTCTCTGTTTTATTTATTTATATAATTTGGTGAAGAATTTGTTTTTTTAAATAGTAGACATAAGTTTTTTTTTTCCTTAGTTTATTATGTACAAAAAAAAACTTTTAATAAGAAAGTTCAGCTTATTAAATAGATCTCTAATAGATAGGTGCTTTTAAGAAAAGTAGAAATTAGTTCTCAACTTTCCCGTTAGGATTACCTTGAGTTCGTCCAAGATACAAGTTTACAAGTTGTTTGGTACTTTATTTTTAATCATTCACCATTAGCTAAAGAAAAGAAACGTGAATCTGGTTCAATTCATCTTTTGATGTCTCTTTTATAATTAATCGTGTAGCATTTCATTTTTACAACTAGCGTATACTCTCGTGCTATTAGATAATGTATCCTTTTCGCTATAACTTTTCTTGAATGGCACATAGTAGTTTCTTTTTCTATGATGAAATGTAAAGAGGATTTATATTTACCAAAATTGTCAAATGAATAGGAATTTGAACCTACAAATTAATAAATGCAAGATTGTGCATTCTTCTACTTGAGATGAGACATCCCTCGTGGGATGGTACATAATAGTTGGTCTTAAAATATGTAAGAGGTTTATTTATTATTTATTATTGAAAAGAGAACTAAGAAAAATGTGTTTTTAAGATACACATTTTGTGGGTGAAATAGGTTTAGGTTTCAATTATTAATTTTATATAACATGTTTGATTGTTGTATATTATAATTGATGAATGATGATGACGCGGCGGTTAATTGCCACCATTAGCTTGGGAGTTGGTTAGGGCCAAACTTTCCCTAGGAAACTGTAGAGTAGACGACCTTTTTGACCGTAACATTTCATAGGGTTCCTGTTTCTTCTGCATCTCCACAGACAAGGACATGTAATTTATGGGGCCTCACTTTACTCTTTACCTAGTGAAGATTGCAAGTGTACACTGGATACTAAAGTCTGACACCATAAAAATATACGTTGATTTTTTTTTAATAAGTAAAAATTTAAGATAATATCATAGAATTTATAATATTTATGTATATTATTTAATCAATTAAATTAGACTTCTTCAGTATATAAGATTTATTTTGTTTTAATTTAAAGTGCAATGCATTAGCATAAAACTAGTATTCGTCATTAAATTTTTAAAGTGCTAGTAGTATTACTTTAAAGACATTATCCTTACTTTAAAAGACATCTGCCTTGAAAATAAAACAAACAAGGGCGTGTCGTATGTGCTAGTGCTTTTGATTGTTACTTGTCAGCCACATTGGACAGTGTCCCACCCTTTAGCCTTTGGGATTGGACAGTGTGTCCATTGAAAAGAGGCATATTAGTGTGACCATAGTTTACAACTTTACAAGAAAGACACTTATCACTTGATTTCATAGATAGCACATGCGTGAGCCAAGCTAATAAATTGGTTATATAAATTTATCAAGGGTACGGCTCTGGCTTAGTTGACATCTTGCATCTTCCAAAAGATGTTTTATAAATGGTGTCAATTATGGTTGGTAATTGGTGACATGTTTCAATTCTGGCAGTAGGGACATTCTTTTATACTACTACAGGGTCTGGTGTTGGAGTTATTTTGTTAGTATGTGTAGTAATCAAAATTTATGACGCATTTTGTCTGTTTCTTTCTTTCGATTTCGATCCTTGGGATAAATATTCATTCAACCTAATGAGATTTGACTATAAGAGAAAAAAAAGCCACTTGACACAATTTATAATTAATGTGGGGAAAGTTATTGAGTTTGAATTGTTCATACTACTTTTATAATGTAAAAATGCAGATGTAGCAAAACAGTTGTGAAAGCAGCATTCCGCCAATACTAAATAGGGAAAACATGCATATTAAACCGCTTGCCTTTATTTTCTAAAATCTCGACTATTAGTCAATGATAGAAATAATTTCTATAAGAAGCCAGTCAAATAACGTTTGCACATTAGAGTTAGTTTCAACATGACATTGCCCCATGTAATTTACTAGGTCCAACACTATTCAACTTAATAGCAAATAGTTGCCAAATTATGCTTCTAGGTCGAAGTCTACATTCCACGGATGTTGGTGAGCCTTTGAGATTTGCCCTTTTATTCCTATTAAACTAAATTGAATACTACTATATCCTTTTGGTCTTTAGTAAGGGGTCTAACTCAATTAATAGAAAAGAGTGTCTGAATTGTTATAAACCTTCAGGTATTTGTCTTCAATTCCGACATATAAAAATAAATCATTTTGGTCTTTTGCATAAAAACTCTTTATGTGCCTGAGTTCAGAAGCTACACACTGCTAATAAAACCAAAAACAATATCTTTTGACTTTTCATTTGTTTTAATTTTGTCATTTGTTATTTGTGGCACCATAGAGAACTTGATTGGAAAAGGTGGTCACGCTGAAGTGTACAAAGGCCACTTACCCGATGGTCAAGTTATAGCTGTAAAGAGGCTAATGAAGAATGAAAAGGATGCTGCAGACAGAGCTGGTGATTTCTTGACGGAGCTTGGGATCATAGCACACATAAACCACCCAAATGCGACGCGCCTTGTTGGGTTTGGGGTTGATCGTGGCCTATACTTTGTCCTACAACTTGCTCCACATGGCAGTCTTTCTTCTTTGCTTTTCGGTGCGGTGCTGAATCCATCTTAGCTTCTCTATTCATGTCTTCCTTCTCTTATTATTCCACTTCTTATTCTAACAAAGCGATGTTCAACTTGTCAGGTTCTGAATGCTTGGACTGGAAGATAAGATTCAAGGTAGCTATTGGGGTGGCAGAGGGATTGCTTTATCTCCATAAAGAGTGCCCGAGACGAATCATTCATAGGGACATCAAGGCCTCCAATATATTACTAAACGAAAACTTTGAAGCTGAGGTACTATGGTAGCAGCTTATAATATAAACTGAAATTTCTTTATATTCTTTCTATCATACTAGGCTAGGGAAATAATTGGCGCTGTAATAAACTTCAGATATCCGATTTTGGACTGGCAAAGTGGCTCCCAAGTAAGTGGACCAACCACGTGGTCTTCCCAATAGAAGGAACATTTGGGTTAGTGTTGTTGCTTCATTGACTCACATATTTCCTATTTTAACCGTTTTCTTAAAGTTAAAACACTGCTTGCATCAAATTGTTGGCTACAGATATTTGGCCCCAGAGTACTTTATGCATGGAGTTGTGGATGAGAAAACTGATGTATTTGCTTTTGGAGTTTTGCTGTTGGAGCTCATCACAGGTCGCCGCGCCGTTGATTCGAATAGTAGACAAAGTCTTGTCATCTGGGTAAGTCTTCATAACCCCCTAAATGTCATGGAGTGTATTAGACTAATAGGTTTCACTGAGAACACATATAAGTGAGTCTTTCACTTGAGGATTTGGCAATTAAGAATTCAAGATGTTTATATAATGGCTTGCAAAATTCTTCTTATGTTGTCAGGCAAAGCCACTGCTGGACACAAACAATGTTAAGGATTTAGCAGACCCCAGATTAGGAGAGGAATATGATCTTACTGAAATGAAGCGCACCATGGTGATGGCTTCCATGTGTGTCCACCATGCATCCTCCAAGCGGCCATACATGAATCAGGTTAGAAAATGAGCATATGTTCTTTTTCAGCTTAGTTTGGTTCGCCGCATTGTTTTACCATTTTCCATGCTAGGAAGCTAACTTGTATCCTTGTTAACTACAGGTTGTGCTTCTACTAAAGGGTGAAGAGACAATTACAGAACCAAAGAAAAATTTAGTTGCACAAAAATCTCTCATGTTAGAGGCATGTGATCTAGAAGATTATACTTGCTCAAGTTACTTGAAGGACCTCAATCGCCACAGGCAATTAATCATGGAGTAAACAAAACAAATTATAACTCATTAGTGGGATTTTATTGTTTTCCCCTATGTATATTTGTTGAAAGGATGGAGTGATATTTTGTAGCAGTGTGTGTGGTCAAATCCAAAGTCACAAGCCAAGTTGGCTTGTTATTTAGCTTTGAAATATAGGGAGCGATACTCAAGAAGCAAAATCATAGTTATTGGCTCTGGATTAACGCCTGAGAACCACTGGTTCTCAAGCAACAATGTAATGTTAGAAATGATGCAGCAGGGTTTGTGTAACTTTTGTACTCTGCAGTGCGCCAGTGCCATTCAAACATGATGTTCCACCCATATGAAAATAATCTCCGATGACTAAAGACAAAGTTCTTTTTTGAGTAATTAATGTGACCGCATACCAAAGACTAAACAATATTTATTTTTACTTTGAAAACTCATTTTTACTTGGTAATCATTTTTACATAAATATATAATAACTATTAAAATAAGTACATTAAGTATATTTGTATTACAATACTTTTAAAATACGTACTTACAAGTATCTTAAATTGAATTATTTTTTAATGATAGAGACAAAAGTATTATTAATGAAAGACAATCAAGCTCAACACTATTATAGACGAAACCTTATGGATAACATAGCTCTAATTTGAAATTCTATAAAATCATTTTTACTTGAAAATCATATAAAATAATTTTATGAATAAACTATTTTTTTTAATAATATTTATATTATGTAGTTGAAATTTATATACTATAAATTAATTTAAATATAATTACTTAATATATTTATTATAAAATGTTATTTTGTGTCTTTGTTTAATATTTATAAAATAAGGTTAAACATTATTGTTTCATAATTATATAATGAATATTTTAATATTCATTTATCAAATATATTTTTATTACAAAATATTATTGAATATCATAAATTAAATTAATTGTAATAATGTTAATTTTTATGCATAAATACATAATAAATATATTGAAATAAAATTTATTAAGATGGAAACAAGTAAGAATATGAACAATAGTTAATTATGTTTATTTTAATATAGAATTTTATTTTTATATGCAAAAATGATTACTATCTCAAAATTGAAATATTTCTAACAATATGCGGAAACGTAATGAACCTAGTACGTTTAAATATTATAAGATCATCCTTGTCTTTTTAATTAAAAGGATATAATTACCTCTTGAAACGTGAATGCAATCTCCTCTTTTTCTCTGGTGAGTCCTCTCTTGGTTTCCTCAATCGATTACGAATGACAAATCTGTCGTACTATTTTCGAATAAGGAAGAGGAAAAATGTGTGGACACTTTTCTATTTTAGAGAGATGACGACAACAATTGTATTTGTCTAGAGCAAATAAGATTATTATATAGAAAACTAAAAAACCTAAACTTAGGTCTCTTAGACCCTTGTCATACACTTAAATCCAATAACTTTTGTATAAAGAATATTCCCAACAAAAATTGATTCATTGTATTTATAATATTTATTGCTCTATAAAATATAAATCATAATTATGATTATCATGCATATTTGTATACTACAACAATAATTAAGTGTATTTTGAATTGACAGTGAATATATTTTGGTAAGTATTTTTAAGAAATGATGTTCTTAGATTTATTAATCTTGCTTCCAATTCACAAATTCAATTATTATTAACAATACACTTTTTGATATAAAAAGCTAAAGAAGGATAATACCAACTATTATACTATAAATTTTGCTGATAAATATTTTTAGAGATATACATTTGTGTTGACACTAATTAATCAATATTCAAATTTCTTATTACATAAAACATTAATTCTCTAATATAATTTGTCACTAGGTATAACTATATGACAAATGATTCAACTATGATAGATGTAACAGACTATCCATTGACCAACTTTTGTCATTTTGGATTATAAGTTTCTTTTTAAAAGGGTTTGTAACATCTGAATAAGGAAATCCAAATACCATTATGTTGTTTTGTTATTTATTGTAATAGATATAATTATATTTAAGATAAGAGATTTGATTAAAAATCTTTCTTAATATCGTAACTCTGTCTTTTTTACTATGTAATTTGTTATCAATCCTAACTTTGTTACATATATTCATTTAAAAAGACAATCACTAGCAATATTTTGGTTTTTAAAAAGGCAATCAATAGTATATCTTTCTCATAAATATATAATTTATATAATTGCTCATTTCACACATATATCTCGTTTGTTAATTGATATAAAACGGCTTAAACAACGATATTACCCATGCGTAAGCACGAACATCTTACAAGTTCATTTCTGAAATTGTGGTGTGGTGACAAATTGATATCTAAAAGATGAAAATACAAATTTAATCCTTGAATGTGTAAAAAGTATAACAATTTAGTCTTGTCGTCAAATTTATAAGATCATTTTATTATTAGGTTGGAATGTACAAAGACCAATTTGACAATAAATATATTATTTGAGGACTAATTTCATATTAAGTTGTAAAATTTAGAGATCAATTTATCATTAAAATGTATGACTAATTTGTTGTACCTTTTAAATATTTATAGACTAAATTTAATTTTTTTATCTTTCAAAGATCAAATTTATTTTATTAGTGTGTCACTTTCAACATAAATTTGATTATTTAGCATGTATTTTTAGTGGATTCAAAATTAAAAAAACTACCCATTTAGAGTTCTCTTTCTCGCATCTGAACAGGTCCTCCGCTTTTACAAGATACCAAAGTTTAGAGTTTAGGTTTATTTTTTTATAATTATTTTAAAAAAAATATCACCTTTTATTTTGAAAACTATCGAACAGTAAAAGTAAGTAAAGAAAAATTCGTTTATTTCCTATATAAAATTTTAAAAACAAAAACTAGATGAAAATAAAATGATATTTTTTTGTTAAGTACAAACATGGAATGAAAAATACAAAATACTTTCATTGTTAAAACTCTTCCCAAAACCATATTGGGCCATAACTTAACGCCAAACATTTTTATTCACATTATATAATTAACTTGAAATAAATAATGTCTCAATTATATAATGTAAATAATTGAGACATTATTTATTTCAAGTTAATTATATCTCGTTAAGGCTAGCTTATTTGAGCAGACGAGGGAACCATCAACTTCACGTCAAAAGAGTTATAAACTGTAATTTAAAACATGAAGCCAAATTGACAATTAAACAAAAGCGATCATACTACGGCTGCAAGCTAAGTCATTGAGGAAATTCTTGTGCAAAATTATGATGCACGAAATATTTCTCATTTCTTGAGCAGTTAGTTACATATCCAGCTTCCTACTGTAACTAAGACAAGCCAACTCAAAAACCTCATTTTTTTTTTCTTTTTTAGCAGCCTAAAGGGGTTAATAATAGAAGAGGGGGGTCAGCTAAAATGTGCCAGAGACTATAGCTTTTGATTTGTTAGCATAACCAGGAAATTAGCAAAAGATTTTGATTCTAGTTTTGATTAGATCAGTAAGACTGATGAGGCCAAATAAAGAACTCAGCTGCTGCTGTTGGTGGCAGTGCAGTTAGTGCAGTTGCATTGGCAGAAGTAACAGCAGACGCTGCCGTGCCAGCGTTGGTAGGGTGAAAATGTTGGAAAAGGTTGTGATGATAATATGCTGTTGTTGAATCAAACGGAATTCCACAAGGGATTGAAGCAATTGGCTGATGAATGGCTGAGAAATTGATGCTGCCACTCACGTTTCCACACTGTGGATTCTGCTGCTGACTGCTGCTGTTCACAGGAGGAGCTTTCTGCTCTGATTCAAGGGAAAGCTTCAAGCGTTTTGCTGCCCCACCCACTGGAAGAGAACTCTTCATTATAGCTTCCACATCATATCTATTCATCTCAAAGTTGGTTACCGCGTTTGCACCTCTGAACTTTATGGCTGCAATATCATATGCCTCTGCTGCTTCCTCCTCGGTAGCTGTTACCATGCGAACTGAGTTAGATGATTATTCATAGAATATTCTATTTCCACCTCATATAAACGATAAACATTGTAAAATCACTGTTTCCAGTCAAGCCAGCAAAACAACAATAAAGTTAAAGATTAGTTAAAAAGGTCTAAAGATTGGACTGGTCTACTATATAGGCAAATTATCAATATATGGGCTTATTGATTGTCAGTCCTTACGTTTATTGTTATTTTATGTGTTATGATCTTATCTACTATGATCATCTATGTTTGTATTTTTGACCCGGAATAAGGATGCAGTGAAACTTGACGACCATTAACAATAATCCATTAAAAAGTTAAAACAATCCAATAATTTTTTATAACATAGCAACTATGGAAGAAAACGTGTATACCGAATGTTCCCAAGTACAGATCTTTGTTTCCAGCTACACGGCCAATTCTTGCTTGCCACCTACCCTGTTGATGATGCCTGCAAGATACAAATTATAAGTATAGAAACATAGGATCAAGTACATCAATATGCTAAATAATTTAAAGTTCCTAACCTTGTAACACCTCTGTATATGGAAGCTCCCCTGGAGAAACCACTACTTTTCCTGCATGAATGGAAATCCGAATATTCAGTAGCTGCGTATGTAGAAGTACAATGCTAAAAATTTAATAGGACAACTCAAGCAAACCTTCGCAATGATGCAATAAATTCTTGCTTTGTTACATGTTTCATCTCCTCCACTTCCTTTGAATAATTGGAAACCTGAGAAATGAGGATAGAAATAAGGTCAGTGAGACAGTGACGTGTGTTCTAATACTGATCCATGCAAAACAGTTCATTATATATGTACAATGCACCCAAGAAGTTATTTGACATATCCACGACTTCAGAAGCTATATATGTGCAAGTTCACCCCAAACAAAAACCGAAGCTAGCTACATAAACATAATACTTAAATAGTTATATTTCCCCCACCACCCTCTTTTCATCCATGCCACGTTGGTCTGAAGATCCTATATTCCCTTTTCGTGGCACATTAGCCCCAAGTTTTTGTGTACTAAGTAAAGCATATTTCTTTCACACCAGCACCAACCATTAACCACGTTCTATTTTAGCAATTTTTTTGTATATACTGGCATATTTAAATATGAACACTAAACATTATTCCTTCCGTAGAATCTCTCCTTCGGTCCCACCTCAACGTTTTCAGTCCTGGTATATATATGCATAGGATTTCATGCAACTAAGATCTATCAAAACTGAATACAAGAAAGAAGTGACTGCATTACAGGGAAGTTGGTGGTAGCAGTGGGACCCCAGTACTTTAGAGCTGCCAAATCATAAGCTCTCGCGGCCTTTTCTTCCTTATCATATCCACCTGATAACCACGACAATTCGCTATGTTACAAAACCATCTCTCAAACAACAGAAATTTTTTTAAGATAAGTTGAGCAGCATTTTTGAAGTAAATCTAAATGAAAAATACTGCTTACCCAAATAAACTGTAGAAGAGTCAAAAAGTCAAATGACAGCCAGAAATGCACCAAAGTCCCGTTCCATGCAAAGGAAAAGACAAAATATCAAACATCAGCTAACGGAACAGTCAAAGTTATCTGCCAAAAATTACTTTTCTAACCCAAAATGCAAATGGCCGAAAGAAAAGTGATCATATGCTAGCCAATTGCCACAATGCATGCGCACAAGCAACCTTTATTTTTTCCTTTATTTTCTCTCTCTCACGCCCTTTATGGCTTCTACATAGGATAGAAAACAACTGTACATTGGATTAGATCCATCAAACCCCATCCTCTTTTCCTTGTACAATGACTCGTCGAATTTTATTTGTACCAAAAAGTTCAAACTATTAACAACATTAATTTTAAAGCTAAAAATTGATAGTATCTGTGCTTTTCAATTTTCTTTTCCAGTTGATAAATTTATCAATAATCCCACTAAGTAGCTCATAGTCAAAGACATACCCCGGCATTTTAAAAACAGACTGAAAAAGAAATGCCGAATTGCCTATTTCTCATTGGAACGATTTTTAGACAAATCGCTTTTTTGCCGTTTCTTTCTCTTCTTGCTTCCAATAATAAAGATACTCATTAAAATATATAATGTTATTCGTCATTGCAACATAAGATCTAAGAAATCCCGTGAGTTTGTTTCAGACCAAAGAGAGGACATTACTCTGAGAGAAGAGGGGGGGGGGGGGCAGACCCACTGTCACAAACCCTTCAGGCAACAGTGGGCGCTCCACCACCTCAATGTGAGCAAGTACAAGTTTCAAAATGTGTTGTGATGTGGTCAAACACAGCTTCCCCTGGCAAGTGGGAAAGCAAAAGCAAAAGATAAAGACCTCTTAACGCAACAATATCAGTTATGACTTATGACTAATGAGGAAGGGGAAGGACGGAGAGATAAGATACTAGACATGGAGGCGTCAACAAAGGGGTACGGAAGATGAAGAGAATGCAGAGAGAAATAATGAGAGATTAATATGTCTGAGCAGACAAGAAAGCAAACACAACCGACTCATAAGGGGAAAAATGGCGGCATATAGGATCAAATCAAGTGAAAGAAAATTGCAGAGAAACAGTGAAGTAGTGATAAGCACTAACAGCAAAGTATGTGCATATACCCCCAATCAGTCAATCATAAAATAGACTGTTCACAAAGAAACCCAGGTGTCCTACCACACTCCAACCATTAATTGCACCTTCAATGCATGCAAGCCACTTTTCAGTCTTATAGCATCATAGCCTATTCTATTCCTCCATTTTATATATTTTTTCCCCATTTTTATTTACTTCACAAAAAAAGAAAATATAGAGAGAGAAATATAGACCTTGACGCCCTTTTCTGGCTTGACCCTCCCTTCTGCAACTATTGTCCCATAGATGCGCTTCATATCTTCCTGTCCATCGGTGCCTGCAGAGAAGAACCCCATCACCAAAAAAAAAATTAAAAAAAATCTAACACGAAATAGATGTGTGAGAAGAGGCCAAATTTCTGACCTTGACCTCTCTCTCTCACACCGTAGTCAAATACTCAGTATCCAAAATCACTGTCTCAACATGTTGTCACAACTGAACAACAATAGCTGGCTAGCTACTTTTTTTCAACTTCCAACATGCCCAAAAGATCCTTTGGGCTAGAAAAAGAGAAATCTCTATTCTCATTTCTTAACCACAAGCACCATACACACAAAATAATAAAAATAAAAACATAAACGGTAATTGATTGATTCAATAATAATAACAAAGAAATGAAGAAAAATAGTATACCTAGTAACACCTCTGAAAATAGAAGTCCGCTGGCCGAAGGTATCCACGACCTTCTTCGAGCTATCGGACTCCGCCGCGACGACGGCCTTCTCGGAGCTCTGTGCAACGGCGAGCGACAAGGTGCCGGTGGTGCCGCCGGAGAACGCGGCGAACTCGTTGCCGGAGGACTCAATAGAGTGAGTCGCGAACTCGCTGGCCTGCGCTTTTCCGATGGATGAAGAATCATCAACCTCGGAGCCGGAGTTGGTCGAAAAAGCTTGGAATCCAGTAATGGCCTTGAGATCCTGCTGGTCACCGCCGAAGTACCCAGCAGAACCGTGGTGGTGGTGGTCGTAGATGTGCGTCAGCGACGAGTCCTGCGTCTCCGTCTGGCTGTCGGAGTAACGCATCACGGCGGAGGAGTCGCCGAGAAAATCCTCCAGCTTCGGCGGCGGCGCGTGGCCCACGCTCTGCGACGAAGGTTCAACGAAACTCACGTCGCTGTGGTTCAGATTCTGCTCAAACTTGAGGCTCCCGTTCCCCCACCCTGCACCACAATACGAACCGTTTCAGTCATTTCCCACGTGCGTTAAATCGAACTAGTAAGAACTAAGATGGAAAAAATAGATACTATATTTATTTTTATTACCGTTGGTGTACAAGTTGTCGAGGTAGTAGTGATGTGAGGAAGTGGCGGAAGCGGCGTCGTATTGAACGAACTGAGGTTCGGAGGTTCGGAGCATTTCCATTGGGGAGAGAGAGAACGAAAGCCAGTTAGTAGCACGAGCCATTGAGATATATGAATGGAATGGTGCAAGATGAAGCAGTAGTAGTAGTAGTAGTAGTAGTAGTAGTCCTGTAGTAATAAACTTTTTCTGAACAAGCACAAATCACTAAAATAAGCAACAGTTTATAAACACAAAAAGGCTTCGCTGTGCCTGTGCATAATAAAGACCCCAAAAAAACTGAAATAGTTTCTTACTCTGGGGAGGCGTTACTCTTTGAACGGACACCTACTTCATCTCCATGTCGGTGTGTTACTATTATTTTTTCGATTAAATGAAACAATAGATCAAGTGGTTTTGGTTTGGTTAAGGAGAGAACTAAGAGAAGTAGAATGCATGCAAGTTTTCAGCGAAGAGAGAGATGGTGATGAGTTTATTTATATAATAGCCAACAGTTTCATCGTAAAGGCAGAGAGGGTTTCATTTTCATTTTGCAGTGAGTGAGAGAGAAGTTATAACTAATACGAATAATAATTAAATAATGGAGAGAAGTGACTTTTGGCTCTGCGCGGAAGAAAATTTGTCTGAAACACGTTCGCGAAAGATCCGGGCTGGGGCTGGGGCTGGAGGAAAAATTGAAGGATTTGTTTGATAGGGTTCGTTTAGGGGATTGATGGTCACTTACGGAAATGCCCTTGGAGAGTTCTTTTCTTTTTTAAGGAAGGGAAATTAAATTTGGGGTTTGGCATTTCACACACTTGTCTTACATGCAGCTCTCCCGGGAATGGGTTTGGGTTCAGTCCCAAAATTCAAATCCGTAACTCTTGTTCCCCACTTTCTTATTCCTACCAACCAATGTGTGTCATTTTTCACATTGAACCTTGATAGTGTCAGTAAGGGAGACCCGGATCAGAGGAACGAAAATTAAATTGTTTTCGGATTACATCATTATACTTTGTCTAATCAAAGGGGTAAATCACATATTTATATCAATCAATAAACAATTACATGAATAAATTTTTAATATTATATTTTAATTTAAAATTTTAAGATTATCTCATATTTATATTACAACAATTTCTAACTTATAAAAAAAATTTACACCAATAAATCATCCTATATATATAAACTTAATATAATATTTTAACTTAAAACATAAAATTTAAGTTTATGAATTTTGTTTTTTTCTAAAGTGTTGAATCTTCTCTTTCTTATATAATGTGAAACTTTATTTTATATTTATGTTCCATCGTTTTTAATAAAATTAAGTTTAAATTTATTATGGATCGTTTTAAAAATGAAAATAAATAATAAATAAATTAGGATGACAATTTTAAACTAAAGTATAATATAAAAGTATAAATTTTACCTCAAGCAAGGACGAATTTAAGGGTGGCAAACAGGGGCATTAGTTCCTTCCACCTTTAAGACTTTTTAATGTATGTGTATGAGAAAAATGAAAAAATGAAAGTTAAAAAATATTTATAAAAGTAAAATGAATAAGAAAAATAGGATATTAATTTTATATATTTTTTTAATTTCCTTATAGTAATAGATCCTATTCATAATTTTACACAAAAAATTAATAATAAATATTTTTATAAAACTTATTATTTATTAAATATTTTAATTATTGTGCGAAAAAAATTTAGGACAGCCCTTTGATAATTCTTGGATTTGTTAGTATCTTGCTAACTACTACTCTTACAATATCAATCAAAAAATTTAAAAGAAAAATATTTACTGTAAAAATTATAAAAAATTGAAAAATTATAATAATGCAATTTTACATATTTTAATAAAAAAAAACTTTCAAAGTTTAAGTTTTTTAAGCAATGTCCTTGGTTGCTTCAAAAAAATCAGTGTCCTTAGCCTTTGCTTTTACTTCAAATAAGTATACAAAAATTCGTTACTATTATTCAATCATGTTGACTGTATTAATTGTGCTAACCAATTTATGCTATTTTTATTAATATTAATTTGTGTTATTTAAAAACGGCACCTCCTCTTTTTTTTAAAAAAAATCTCAAAATTTTGAAAAAAAATATTTTTATTTATTTATCATTTTTAAAGTTTAAGATAATATTATTTTCTTCAAATTTTTACCTCTCACTTCAATTTTCATAAATTTCCACATTTATCATAAAAGTATAAATGATAAACTAATATGCATTTACTTCAGATAAAGAAAGATAAAATATGAAATTTATCAACTATTTTATGAAAAACAATAAAAAAAGTTTTATCGTATTCCTTGGTTGTTGCAAAAAACTTTAAATGATTGTTAAAAAGGAATGAAGTTACAAGTTAACTTCATTTAATTTTCTCAATCTCATTAAAAATGAAGTTCATTTTCTAAACTACCATTGATTCTAATTGATGGATAAGTCATGTAGTTAATATCACAAAAATCAAAGAGGTAAGTGAAAATGGTATATGTAATATTTTTCATTATCGACTTCTCAGCAGTTCACACATCATGATATTTCACATAATGACATTTTACTCAACTCCTTATTGATTATAATTTTTTATTGAACAGAATCCTCTATGTAGCCATTTTTGAGACATCAACAATCTATTTTGAGCGCCTCTAGGATCAATGAATGTTTTAACAAACCAACACGAGACTTTTAACATGTGTTTATCTTTATTCACACACTTTCTGAAAAACTTCTCATCACTCATTCTCCAAGCCAAACACGCTTAACCGTGGAGTTCTTAAGTTATAAGCTATCGAAAACTATATGCATCTTGTTGATATAGATAATATCAATTAATTCTTTTAAGTCATTGTCAACTCTACAGTCACATACCTGCATAACCTTTGGATCTTTCTCATTTCAGTGTGATTCGTTTGGGGTGTTATATGCTTACCAGCTTCCGTCTAGTTTGTCATCGAACCACACTGTACTGGGAGAGATGTTTACTCTTATTCTATTTGTAACGCTCATGATTGTCCACTTCTAGGAGGCTCATACTCTACAACACTTCACTCAATTCCTTGTTGTTAGAACTTTTCACTGGTCAAAATCCTCAGTAGATAGTCATTTTTTATACCTCAACAATATGCTTCGGCTACCTCTAGGATTAATGAATGTTCCCACAAACTATCATGAGCCTTTTCAATGGGTTTATCCCTACTTACACGCTTTCTCAAAAACTTCCCAGAAAGTCACCTATTCCATAAATACTCAAAGTCAAACATGTTTAACTATGAAATTCTTAAATGATAAGTTACCGAAAAGTCATTTAAGTCATCTTCAATTATATAATTTCATACCTCCACAACCTCTGAATCTCTCTCATTCTCTATGATTTGTCTGTGGTGTTACAATATATGCATTAATAAAAAAATATTTTGAAAATTAATTCATTTTGAATATAGTAAAATTAGTTCAAATTTATTTATACTAACTTGAATCATCATACACCACCAAGTGCGTGATCAATTGCATGAAGTTGTTTAAGTTTAACCAATAATCTTGAATTCGAGTCTTAGAGATATAATTGCGTTAAATAATTAGAGAAATAGTTTTGAATTGCTTCTGATAAAGAATATATATGGTCTAACAAAATCATCATATATATTAATTTTTTTATTTATATTCAAATCCAAAGGATATATAAATGGGACAAAAATATACTATTTATTTATTTCTTATATATAGAGAACCCAAACAAACTAATACTCCCTCCCATCTTTTTTTTATAATACTCAATTCACTAATTTATCAAAATTGAAGAAATTAGTCAATGTAGTTAATACTTAGTAGCAATAAATCTGTCTTAATTTTAAATAATATTTCAAAATTAACCCTAATACTATTATTGAAACATATTTTTATTAGTTTTAATTCCTTGAATCTCTTTCATCATTATCAATAAATAGTTAATTCAAGTGGTATTGAGTTCAATTTTCTTAAGTAAAATCTCGAGTTTAAATCTCGTGGATAGAAAAACTATGATTGAAAGAAAAAATTGTACCATATTAGATTTTTCAATAAAAATTATTCATTAATAAAGCTGGTGAATATTTTGCACTAGTATCAAAGTGACAATAAAATGTATTTTGTTATTAATATATTTATTGCTTTATTTTTTATTGGTTATGCATGAGATTAGTTAAAATAGTTTTTCAAAACATTCTTTATATACGATAATGTTAATTAGACTCTCAAAGAATTTAAGGGATTAATATATTCCTTTTATTATTTATTAAATTAAAAAAATATTATAGTTAAAATTGAATTGCGTGAATTTTTACAATCCATATTTTTCCTAAACCAAAAAGGTTCATGCTAGTAGTATTTTAATATTTCTTTGAAAACAGTGTTTGTTCGTGAAACCGTGGAGAGAAGCAAGATAATGCACCATAGAGAAATGAAATAAAACAGTACTAGCCAACGAATCCCCTTTAGCCATGCCATTAAAAATTAACCTTAATTTTAGCAATGTTTCATTGGAGGTGAGTCTTTTTAACGGTATTTCTTTAAAGAAGAGCCTATGAAGATTATCTTTTAAATTTGGTTGTGTGCAATTATGCAATGCATAAAATCCCAAAGCTAAAATCAATTTTCAGCTTTTCTCTGTGGCACTCTCACAGACATGAGAATTGAGGCAGTCAACACTCCTCTAGCTAGCTAGATAGACTTTGAACTCGACTTATCCTCATCATCAGCACCTCTCTGCAACTCTTGCAAATCTCAATCTGTCACCTTCACTGCCCTTTGCCTCGTTTGCATTAGTATTGCCACCGCTTCTTTCCCCTTGTAGGACTTAATTGTTTTCACTACTGAATGATCATATATATTGTAGATTTGTATGTTCTTAACTATATATTACTATTATTCAGGATATATATTAATTGTCGTTGTCCATGGACATGGTGACTGGGGTTGTGCTAGGTGCAAACACAACTATATATACGATCGGGATACACTATTCAACAAAATCTTTAATATTTATGTTTTCTCTCTCTCTCTCTCTCTCTCTCTCTAGGATGAATTACACTATTCAACAAATTCTTTATATAGGATGAATTATTATTAAATTAAACTTATATATTATATTGATTAATATTTATGTTCTCTCTCTCTTTCTATAGGATGAATTACACTATTCAACAAATTCTTTAAGTAATTTAATCTTTAAATTAATTTTTTATTAAATATATTTTATCTACCCAGTTTTGTAAAAATTTAAACTTATCTAAGATTTAAAATTAGTTTAACTTTTTAAAATAATTTATCTAATAATATATTTTAAAAAAATATGAGTAAATTCTGATTATATTAATACTTAACTAAAGTATGATTGGTTTATTTAGATTTTGATATATACAATTATTAAGATATTATAAAAATAATTTTAATTTTATATATATATATATATATATATATATATATATATATATATATATATGCCACAACTTACATCTACATCAACTTTTTTTTGGGTGAAACACATCAACTAATGTACCCTGTCGTTGAGGAAAATTATCAATTAATGTCGGGGTTATGGGATTCACAAATTGTCAAAATTAAAAAATATATATATAAAAATTAGGATATGTTGTGTTTTGGAAACAATTTATAGTTACTTTGTTAAGTGGGAAAACAATATCTCGTACCTTCTTAATTACCTTTACCTAATTACATTATCATTCTTCGCACTGTCTTTCCAACCTGGAGATCATTGAGAGCATATTCCTGTTCAACGAAAGAATTCGCGTAGAATATATAGCATCATTACATTCAACTCAGCTAATTGCAAATATGATGATGACTCCCAATTCAATCAAACAAAAGCGAATTTTTCCAAACAGGAAACCCACATATCATATCATAGATCTAAAAGCCACTGAAACTTTTCCTTCCTTCTTATCTATCGTAATGATACTTCACGAGCACAATTATTAGATTTAAGAGGTTTATGAAATTATTTTAAAAAAATAAGGTTCAATTACATATTTTATTACTTAACTATTATTATTTTATAAATTTTACCATCTAATTTTTTTCCTGCACATTTTAATTATCATTATAATTTCAATTTTCACAAATTTTACCCCCTAAATTTTTTTCTACACATTTGACTATCACTTTAAAAAAATCATGCATTTTACCATCATGATAACAACTGATATCGTTTTGCAAAAATTAATGACAAAATGACATTTTTTAGGAATACATGTGTTCATTACACATTAAACGAATCAGTAAAATACATAAAAATTAAAAAATACAATGCTAAAATGTGGGTGGGGTGGATGGGGGAACTTGAGTGATAAATTTTGAAAAATGGTGATAGTTGGTGATAAATGTGCAATTGAGTAAAAAAGTAATCATATTCGATTCATATAATGTGTTTTTAAATTACAGCTTATTTAAAAAAAAACACATTTTTTAACATTTTAAGAAATCTTTAAAAGATTAGCTATTTTTCGTAAATTAATTCTTTTCAAACTTAAAGGGATAGGTTAGCCTCTTGTTTGGTAGTGCAAAAACAGAGACGGGGAGCAAGGAAGACAGGGAAAGTGAGGACAATAGAATGGTTTAGTTGTATGAAAATAAGATTAATATTTGAATTTTTGTGATATCTACGAGTAAAAATATTCCTTCTAATCTGAGAAAAATTGTTATTGTTGCAACATCTTTTCCATCTTGCCCTCTCTTATGAAATTCGTGAAGAATAAACACAACTTTCGTTCTTATCAAATTCACAAAGTTTAGATTCCATTTATGAAAAAAAAAATTATCTGTTTTTCATCCTGATCAAATTATAATGTTTCATTTTTTTGATTTGGTGCAAGATTTGGATATCCAAATTTATGCGTATAACTTATTTACATATGCATAATTGGTATAAAAAATTATCATCATAGAATCGAGAATAATCAAACCTTGTTTCAAGTTAAAAATGATATTATATAATTTTACTAGGATGAAATATCGATGAAAAATTCTACAGGGATGAAATATTAAATTTATCAACTTTAGAAAAATACATTTCAATCTATTTAAAATTATGAAGCATATAGAGATATAATTTTTGAAGTGTTTTTCTTTTTTACAGAAAGTGTTAGCTAGCATAACAAATATAATCAGTTTTTTTTTTAAAAAAACAAAACAAAAAAAACAAAATGAATAAACTTAGCAAAAGGTAAAAATGCATTTTTATTCAATATTATTTTTCTCTTTTAATTTTTTTAACTAGTAAATAATTTTAATTCAAATATTTATTATCTATTTCACTCCATTTCTCTTCGGCTAAACAATCTATTTCCATCATATCTATCACTTGTTTATCTTATTTTTTTTCTCACTTATTAACTAATTTCATTATCTCCATTTTCTTTCTCACATCCTAGACCTTTCAATCATTTCGTATAATTGGCCATTTTTGTTAGAGATGTTAAAATAGGTCCACCTTATCCAATTTGTCCTTGGTCTACCAAAGGACCAGTTGAGTTCGGTTTAGTCTGTTTTGATATCGAATTGAAAATTCTAACCCAACTCAATTCAGCAAATTACAAGTTACATTGAGTTGGTTCACTAAATCACACAAATAGAGAAAATAAATAATGAAAATAAAAAATTATTATGATATAATTAATCTTTAAATAACTTGATCTCATCTTTACATATTAGCCTAATATGGTGAAATTCAGTTATGTCTATTAGCTCAGAATCTCAACAATAACTGTTAAAAAGAAACAACTTGCATAACAATTATTATCAAAGGAGATCACAATCAACAGATATCTTATCTAATCAAGAGGTTATATCTTATCTAATAAAGAGGTGGACAACGATGAATCTAGAGGTAACACCCTTATAAATAAGAGGTACGCTCACAGGTATATTTATTCTCTCTGAACCCTATTATATGGGATTACTGTGCACACATCTCATGTCCATTATCTGTATCAAGGTGCATAGTGGTATGCTTGATCTAGGGATATCTCTTCCATAGATATTTTGAAAAGAGTTTTTTGATCCAAGATTAACCTACTGACTATCCATTTGGACATCCTTTTTTTAAGGACATAACAATATATAATATAAAAATAAAATATCATCATTATAATCACAAGAATGTTATCTTGCTTAATTATTTACCATGAGTAAAACAAATATAGTGTAAAAAAATATTCCATAATAGTCTATAAAATATATTATGTCCAACAAAGCAATAATCAACCAAATAATTCATCACAACAATAAACAAAATCTCAACTCAGCGAATATAACCAATCCACTCGAATCATATATATCATTTTACATTTACAATAAACACATAGATATACTCAATAGATAAATTTATTTTAAGAGTAACTTTAATACAACTATTCTTCATCTTTATCTTTTACTTTTTCTTTTAATTTAATGGTTAAATATGAGTTACTCGTTAAAATTATTAAATTAAATATGAAAATTAATTAGATTCCTCTTCATACATAAAAAAATTAACTTATTAAGATTAACATTAAATAAATTATTTTTTATACTCACCCTCATCCTTAGATTAAAAACTAAAAATAAGAATGAAAAGTAATTCTAAAAAGAATAAACTTAATCCCTCCTTTTATATTTTTTGTATGCAACCTCCTCTTTTATATGTATATTAACCGTTGTTAGTCAAACTACAACGCCATCACTGTGGAGTAACCGATGAGATGGGAGGAGGGCAATACATTGCTCCCTTGGCACAACATCAAGCTCCTTTTCCGGGATAAATTATTATTAATTCGATAAGGTTACTCTCAAGTCTCAACTGATAAGACTTCGTTACAAATGTGTCAAATGTAATTATTCATATCATATATTAAAATTTTTCACAAGAACTATTATTGTAAAAGAAAAAAACATAACAACTTTTGCCCTTTTTGCCTGCTTGTTCCAAAGAAATGGCAACATCAAGTTTCTGTGGACGAATTAAAAGCAGAGTGGAACGCACACTGCGCCACCCCATTAGACCAGTGGCCGAGAAAACGGGAAGCATGAGCAGTAAATTGCTTCATTCATCACCCTCTAGCTGTAGCATAAGACCAAGTTGAATACACTATATATGTATGTGTAATGTGTCACTTTTAATTTAAGATAAAAATCATGGACTCAGCCCCGGGAAACATGAGTGCATAAAGCAGTGCCGATGAATACGCATCATCCTCTGCGTTCTACCACATCTAGACCGGCAGCACCTAGGCACTCTTCCAATTAGCATCCAATGTATTTGCACTTTACAGTTTCTCTTTCTTTCTTACCACCCTTAATTACTCTATTATTCCTAGTTAATGTAAAAATAAAATTATTGAATCATGTTAATACCCTTCAGTATGTAGCATGACATGTTCTTGCATTTTTAGTTTTTTACAGATCTAAGATACATACACTCATAATGAGTGCAATCAGGAAAATGCTACCCTTCAATATATTTATTTAGCACATTGATGAAGTGAGTTCCACGCTGGATTCATTGCACTTTTGTCTCTTTAGAAGTTGCTCATTCATTTATGCAATGTTTGTTTTGATTACATGTTGTTATTAACAAATTAATAAAACAAATACCGTAGTCATATATTAAGAATTTAAGATAGTTAAAGCATTGAAAGAATATGAATGAATTAATAATGAATATTTGATGTAACGTAGTATGTAATTAGATGATCATAGGGTAAATAAATTTTGATACTTCTAATCTCTTCTAACATTAATTATGATATCCATACCATTTATGTTTTGCTAAACATGAATAAACTTTACTATGGTTGATATAATTATCAAAAAATTCAACCGCCCCTTCTTGTTTACGACCAGATCCATGCATACAGTCAAGAAATTTATGTTATCGATGGAAGTGATTGTATGTAAGGCGTATGAATCGATTCACTATACTATTAACTAACTGCTAGCATGGCTGTGTGCTTGATTAGAATATAGTAATATAAAAAAGAATAATTATTGGGGTCATTGAGACTTGAGAGGTGTGATGCGTTCAAAGCTCAAACCGTAAGTTTAGTTTTTTTTTTTTTTTTAATTAAAATATGTAAAAAAATAATGTGATTTAAGAGCGTATATAACTAATGCACATAATGAATATTTGAAAATTTTAAAATAATATATATAAAATTTATTAATATTCTCGTATATAGTTATATATACTTGTACTCAATGACGAAGCCAATTCAGTTAAATATAAAAATATTGATTTTTTAATGTCATAAGAGTAGTATTGGTTAAGAAACATTTAATACTTCTAATTAAAGGCTTTTAATTGTTTTTAAAAATGTTAAATATTTTTTTCTCTGAAAATTATATATTATTTTACTTTTTAATAAGCAATTTTATTTTTATTTTCCTTAACCAATGTCGTGGTTAATAGGCCAAAAAATTAAACAGTTAGCTATTGTTAGTTGACTATAGTAAGGTATAATATTAATATTAAAGCTTCTTTTTTTTCCTTTTTCCTTAATTCCAGGTGCTTTTCCTCATAAGGTGGTGGTTTCTAAAACTAAAAGAATTTGCTCCTGAGTTTTGATTAAAAATTGATTCCGTGTGGAAAAGAAAAACACTCATAATAGATCACGTGTAAGTGTTCAATTCCTTTTATTTTCTGTTATACTGCCGTAGTAATATTTTACAGCAATTGTATTGTGAATTTTGTAAAACTATTCATTCCACTGTACCATTATTACAACGGGACTAAAAAGTAATGAGGGAGGGGAAAGCAGGTACAATTAAAACGTAGTTTATCAAAGCCGTGTGAACAAGACGAGTAATAGTCAAAAAATTCAACTCTAGCTACCAGCATTAACGGCTTTTACTATCAAATTTTTACAATAAATTATATACAAGAAAAGAAGAAAAGAAAAAAAATAAAATATATATATATATATACACACTAAAATAATCAATATATATATATATATAATAAAATGTAAAAAATAAATATACAAGACTTATCGCTAACTTTATTGTATGTATAAATTGTAAATAATAACGTTATTCTTTATTCATTGAACATGCCGTTGAGCCTACGTACATTTTTCACGCATAACTTGACTCTCAAATAAACCGTACCTATATGTCTGTGGTTCTCTCTCCTTGGAGAAAGCAGTGCATGGGCACACGTAGATGAAGGATGAAGAGATAGATATGCACGTAGTAGTGGCTGATTTGTTGGGTCTTCGGTGCAACACTAACTCAAGCAAAGTTACTTTTTTCTCTTTATTTTTCTTTTTAAACCACAAATATTATCCTAAAAACAATCATGTTTTAATTGAATAAAACTTTTATAAGTGATAAATCTCTCTACATATCTATCACTCAAACATAATAATATCTCGTGTCAAATCGAAATAACCCATACTAATGGACGTGCTATTTTTTTATTAATATTTGACCATATGTGATGTATTTGTTTGCTTTGAGGAGGAATTATCAATTATGGGTCCTTGTAGTGTCCCTTATGAAAATGCTACACTAAATATAAGTGAGATGTGGCCTCTCGTTGCGTTTGTTTGTGGAGACACCTGGGTAGGCACAGTTGCATTTACACTATATATGGCACATTCTCTTTGTTTTTCTTCTTCCGATCGAGTATGTACTATAGCTACTTGTTTCAGTAGTTGTTTGCCACCTATAAAAACTTTTCGTGTTGGTGATGTCTTTCATTTCCATGATGCCGTGCTCATCTTGTTAATTACCTACTATCTCCTCATCAATATTATTCATCACACGTACGTACCGTGAAAAACACCGTTTGGGCTACCTCTGTCTGCATACACGCAGTCGATACTCTCTAATGAAATTCATCACACCGAGGACACACGAATGCATGATCATAATGAAAATCTGATGTCATGATCAATTGTAGAGTGGGATAAAATTTGCCCCTCTATTTGTTATATGAAAATAAATTAAAAGGAAGGAATGAATATATAAAAGAGATGTGATAGAAATTCATATTAATTTTTATAATTTATTCAAGAAAAAAATAGAAAATAAATAATTTGTTTTCTTTGAGACCCACCCGAAAACATTTCACTATCTTTACATTCTATTTTTTTTTTTGTATTTCTATTGTTTATTTCTTCTTCTTTTTTTCTTTATATCCGCCTCTATTCCAAATAGAGGATTAATATTTTTCAATATGTAGAAACATCGAAAAGGATTTAATCATGAGAAATAAAAATGTTTTACGAAGATAAAAACATTGTTTATATATATATATATATATATATATATATATATATATTCTCATAAAAATAATTGATGTTGTTTTAGTGAAAAGATATATAATTGTTAAGCATGTAACTTTATAAAAAAAATATTTGAATTCAAGAAATGGTATATTATTTTTGTTTCCGCCGTAGTATAATTTTTGTTTAATAAAAATTAAATTGTTGATATCTATTGTGATTTTATATTAACAATATGATACATGATTTTGTATGAAATAAACTTGCAATATTTATATTAAAAATTGAGTTTTATTTAAATAAAATGTGTACCAACTAAAATATAGATAAGTCTAACTTTTGATATGAGAAAAAAAATTAGGGTTGGAAGGTTCTAGAAATACATTGGAAAAAAACAACTTTAAATAATTGTTGCTTTAATTGATTCAAGAAAGAGATTTTTTTTATGTAATTTTATTTAAACAAAACAACGGAGTTATTTGAAGTTTTTTTTAAGTCAGAGTTGTTTCATGTTGATTCCTTTAGATTTAGGATAGTTTGGGATTATAAACAAGAGCTGTCAATATGCCAGCTTATAAAATTGCTATAATTATATAAACGAACTTTGACTAAAACTTTGTCGTGTAGTGCATTAATTATAATTAAAATTTGCATCAATTATATATGCTTGTCATATTGCTGTTACACGAATGTAGACTTGCCATTCAACTTCAAAAATAAAGATTAGGAAGAAATTTACTTTAGTTTATGTTTTTCCTTTCATCTTAGCAACAACAAAATTGAAAACAAAATAATTTTGTTCATCGTATGTTGTATTAGGGTCCATTTGAAAGGAATGCATGTGAAAGAAAAGAAAATTAAAAGGAAAAAAATATTTATACTGATATTTTTTTATTTGATTGAAGAGAAAGTGTAAGAAAAAAAAGAAAGAATAATTGACTTTTAGAAACATAAATTTAATTTTTCTTTTATTTCATTTTTCTTCTAATTTAAATTTTTAAATTTTCTTTTCTCTCTTCTAAACATATAGTAAATTTTCTCTTTATGTTAAAAATTAATTCTATTATGTTCTTTAGTCAAAGGTTTAAAACTAATCTAAGGTAGCGTTGTAGAATATAGTGCATGTTTGTTTCTCTAGTTATTTTATTGCAATACAAAGTCCTATACAACTTAAATGCATAAGTATTGAGAAGCTTACTTCTCGAAATTAAAGTTCAAATTGTCACAATCACAATCCAAACATACATGCGCATGGTACTTTATGCCCGTGCCTAGTGGATTACTACTTTCATATGATTGCCATTTTTCTTATGCAAGAATAATTATACAAATTGTGCTATTTATATCATTTATTAATGTTTATATTATATTAATAATAATTACACTTTATCAATATATTGTTATGAATGTGATTTGAAATTGATACAAAGTATTTATTTTTGGGCCAATTTTATTTTGGTATTCTGTCTGTAATGAAATTTTTTACAGCATTTGTACATCCTATTTCTTTTATATCTTTTTGTTAATTGTGATTCAGGACCTTTGGGCAACATCATGATATAAATAAGAAATTTTGTATGTTGAACATATTATGTTGTATATATTAAAATAACTTTATTGTTCTTCCGCTGGTTATTATGTCAGTTCCATGATAACTTTGAATGAGATCAATTATGAGAATTGAGAGAATCTTTGTATTTGCCTTTGATCATTATCAACATCGACTTTGAGGGAACAAGAGCCTCCAACTCTTACTACTAAGTCTACTCTTACTGCTAAGTCTACTGCTACTCAGGATTTTTATGACTTATGGAAACTCTCAAACAGTTCAAGTAACAATTGTACATATGCTAAGATTTTTATAAATTATGGAAACTCTCATTACCTGATTCCGAAGATTTTAGTTTCACAGTATATTCTCAATTTGACATTTTGAAGTTCTCTTGTAACACTTAGAATCATAAGTAAACCATCACTACTATATGGTGATAAACAACATTATTTTATTTAATCCTTGAATGTTAAAAAAATTATAATATTTTAAAAAATATCGTTAAATATAAATAAATATTATTAATATATTTTTGTGACATTTTATTTTTTATTGTTAAAGATTGTAACAACATAAATTATATACAACATTTAATAAAATGTCATAAAAATATATTAATAAAATTTATTCATTGATATTTTTTAAATATTATTTGAAGTTTTTTTTAGTAAGTATTATAAAAATAATGTTGTTAAAATTTACATACGTAGTAGTGTGTTGATGATATTATTGCTATTATTACTCGATAGGAGCAGTCCATCAAGAAGGATAAATCTTATACTACAGTTTTCAGTTTGCTTCTAAGCCCTACAACATTTAGTATTAAGGATGTGGAAAAATATATACCAAGAATCTCACCATATAATGGTAACAAGGTCGAAATTGCATCCTAATATTTGGGGTCTAGCAAAAAGTTATACATTAAAAATTTCAAGCACCGTAACAAGTTTGGACATAATTTAAGTGACAGCTGCATGTGTCTTTAAGAAGAAAAACCAAAAGCAACGAGTACTTTACGAGCCTAATAAAATTAAGTGAAAGTTGAGTATCAAATCACTGTGGATATAGTTTCTTTAAATCTAACTTGTGGACATTTCTTAGTTTTTATTTATTTTTTGTTATCTCTATTCGGAGAAATTTAATTCCAATTTTAGTTTTTCAATAATATAATCATACTTACAGTTTTGAGTTTAGAAATGAAAAACTTGTTAAGCATAGATGTCGATGTAATTATTTTTTTCTATCATCTTTACAGAAGACTTTTATATTAAAATAAGTTAATAAACTTATCTTACATAATAATTTATAACTAAATGACAATTTTTAAACTTTCAATATATAGACTATTTACTTAAAACGGGAGAAAGCTTTCAAATGTTCATTGTTGAGTTGTGTTTGATGACTGAATTATTGAATTATATACTTCAAATATGCACAATTATACTCAAATTAAACATAAAGAAGATCCAACTCAGTTGATTAAATAAAATATAAGAGTTATTATAAATATTTTAGTATCTGATTTTAAGTTTTACTTATGAAAAAAAATACACAAATTAAGCAATTCCAATGTATTTGTACTACTGTATATGTTGGAAAATATAAAATTTGATTGAACCGGGGTACAAGTTGTGTACGTTCACAATCACAATCACAATCCTTTTGTAGCTTTGAGTAATGTCTAGCTAGCTTGATTCTCTTGACGAAGCAGCAATCAGCAAGTTGCAAATCAAGTGACTGCTACCTTTGCTTGTTCTTGTCTATTCCCTTTCGAAACGCCATGTGACATCACAGTGGTGCACCCCAGACAACACGAATGTGCAAAACTGCTTCTCTGCTCTACAATTTCGACAGTTAAATTAATGATATATATATATATATATATGTTACTTTATTAAATATTAAAATCAAAACGTGGTGGTTCTGTGTTTTGCAACATGATATCGATTGATGATATTTCTACATATATATTTCCTATTATTATCTTCTCTCCATCATGTTTATAGTTTTTATTTATTTATTTGAGGTAGAAGATCAATTTTTAAAAGAGACAACCAAGTTTCGGTTTTGTTTAAGACTTTAGAAGCATGCTTTTAAGATTGAAGTACACGTCTCTAAGCCAAACCAAATATAATATTCAAGCTTGCCTAACTACATTGCAACTTGAAGTTCGACCCTAAGCTATCTTAGACGTTTGGAAAAGAAAGAGAATAAAAAATTAAAAGAAAGAGATAATTAACTATTTGCTTTCTATTTCTATTTATGTATTTAAGATTCTAAAAAATTATAGAAAATTTAAATAATTGATTTGAAATATCACCATTTTAAAATTATATTTTCCTCTTTCAAATTAAAATGTTAAATACCAACATCACAACGATTTAAGTGGAACTGAAGTCAAATACCGAAAAAAATATCTCAAGTTTAAACATCAAAGATGAAAAAATATTATTCAAAAGAAAATTTTCATTAAAAATGATTAATTATGTTTTCTATTAAAAATTAATCCTCAATAAAATTATTAGTAAATGCTTTACAACTATAATATAATTACAAAAATAAAAATGTTAAACAAAATAGTTTGCTCAAAATCTTGTCTTTCTCTCCTTTTTTTAATAGTTAATTTCTTCAAGAAAGAGAGTTTAGTTATTTTAATTGAGACTTTTTATAGCATAATGGACTAATTTTATCAACAAGTTTCTTTTACATAACAAAAGAAAATGGAGCCATGCAAAGTCTTATTTAAAGATTTTGACAAATATTACCTAAATTAATCACTCGATGATTCTTCTCCATCCAAACACATAAGATCAACATATTTTTTTTATTATTGAAACTCCTGATCATTATGGGGGTGTGATTAAAGTTATTGAACGATGATGAGGAGGAAGTAGATTCTTAAATTGAGACTGGGACCAAGGGATCCTAATCATCGTTCTCATCTTCTTTCTAAAGATTATGCTCTGGCTTTTGACCATTGACCGAGAGGCACGTGCACCGCATCCTTCTTTTCATTCAAAATGCAGAAACGATGGTTTCGGCGACGCACGTGCACTCCCTTGTCCCGACATACACTAACATAATCATGCCTTAACTCTCACCTTTGCATTATTTATTGCTCCCTTGGTTTTTTTAATCTGCTTTGAATATATCCCCTTTACCCCTTAATTTAATCCCACGGTTAATTTTAATGTAAAGCCACGTTAATGATATCATATAAATTCAAGTGGTACCCACCATGCACGTGACAATGCCTAGACTCTATAACTTGAATTTTAAAGCTTTTTTTAACCTCAATGGCAGAAGCAAGTAGTAATTTATTATGACAATTGATTAGTATCACAGTTGTTGCTTAGTCGACACCACCATGTAACATGCAAGGATTGAAAAAAAAAAAAAAGAAAGTAAGCAATGGTTTTGGTCGATCATAGTTTGATTTCAGTCATTTTACATTGATTTGGTATTTTTTTAAAAGAGAGTAATTTTTTAAGAGTGTAACTGAAAACTTAAAAATAAAATAATTTAATCTACTAATTATGATAAGTTAATATTAATTTACCTTTTTAATGCTTCCATTTGTATAAGAAAGTTATTTTGAGTTCTCATGATTGAAGAACTAAATTTCTATTACGTGTTTCTAAAATTTAAAAAGATTTGACTTTTCTGGACTCTGTTTGCCCCGTAGTTTTTGTTGTTGTGTAGGTTGGCTACAGCCCACAGGGTCTCCCTTTGATCCAAAATAAATAAATAAATAAAATATATTTCAACTTCATTTTTCTAAAGATCAAAATAGATGTTTATGTTTTTAAAAAATAATACTACATATGAAGAACCAAAAACATGGGAAAGAAACAGCATGACATTGATTATATATAGCTAGTCACGTTTTAAACGGGAGAAGAGAGACTGAGGTCATACATAGAGAAGAGAAAAAAATACAAGATAATAATAAAAATTTTATTTAGCTAAAGAGAAAAGGAAAATGAAATGAACAGAGAAAATAAATTTTAAAAACAAAATTTTTAATTTCTTTTCCTTCTATTTTTTCAATCCAATTTTCAAGTTTTTTTCTCCCTTATTTTCTTTCTTCTAAATCAAATAGAAAACATGTCTTTAAGAAAAGAAAAAGGTATGTCACAAGTAGTTCTTCCATAAAATTTTCTCTCGAAAAAGATATTGAAAATAAACTTGACAAAGTAAGGTAAAAATAGGGTAGGTGTCTTACTTTAATTAAGTAGACCTAACTTATTTCTCAAAAGTTTTGAGTGTAACTCATTTATTTAAAACATCTGATACCTATCGTAAGTCTTAATTTAATAACCTTTCCAAATATTTGATCCAGCTTAAAAGTTTATTTAATAGTCTGATGCCTTGAAGGCTCTTTAAATAATTTAAAGTATATATTTTTTCAGCTAAGTAGACTTTTAAAAAAGATATTTACTTAATTTGTTCAGTAAGTTAATTTAAGTCAGGTTAAGTGTTCTTCTCTGATCTATTCATAATGATATATTTTCAATTAAATGAATATATGCTCATGGTAATTTTATAAGATTTTGGTTATTTTAAATTCTCAATATTAGACTTGTAATTTATGGCGTGGTATTGTAATGTAATTCTTAAGTTATGAAGCTTTTTCTCGCACATTAGGGGAGAAGGGAAGAGATTTAACCAACTCATTTCTTGATACATTTTTGTTAATGACTAAAAAATTAAGAAAAAATTTTATTAAACAGTATAACATTCATATTATGAATGCACCTTTCTATAATTCTTAATAAAACTTTTTTATTTATCAATCTCTTATTCATTATTCCGAGGTAATAATTAGTAAATCCGATGGGGATGTGGCACATTGTGGTTATATACACTATAATAAGCTTTACACGTTTCCATTTACAATATGACGGGAAAGATTATTTGTGTTCTAACTTCTAAGTTAAAAAATAAAATTAATTGTTTAGGAAATTATTATTTCAAATTACAAAATGCTTCGAATTTGTTTTAGTTTTGTTATAAAAAGCATAAACTATTTAAGATTAAATATATATCAGTTTTAAAAGGTTATTATATTTACTATTTATTTACTTTACTTTATTTTTTAGCAATGTCAACGGTATATATACACAAAATATAATGCTATTTTAAGAAATATATAATCCGCAACCACAAGTATTCGACCATGTAAAAGTAAAAGTGTAAAACAGGTGTTGTCGAGCTAATTGCTCCATCCCATTAAGAATGAGGTAGGCAACTTCAAACACGACCCTTGAAAGGGTATTGCTATTGGCACTATCATTTTTATTATTGGCACTATTCACATGGTTTTTTTTGGCTGTATTTCCAAATTGTCCCTTGGATGGAAGCACAAAGGAAATGTGTTTTTCTGTTGCACATTTGAAAATTTACATAATGGAATCATATTTCCTTTGTAGATTTGTTCAATGAAATTGTATTTCCATTATACACCCTAGGGGTGAAAAAATAAAAATAACAAAAATATGACTTCGTTGTATAGTGAATAACGGAATTGTATTTTTGTTATTTTTAATTTTTCACCTTGGGGTGTGCAACGGAAATATGATTCCGTTGTAACCTATACAACAATGAAATCGTATTTCTATTGTTGGCCCCACAACCCCTCATCCCTTTCCTCACCTCAGATCAAACCAAACCTCCCCTTCCTATCAAACCAAACCCAACACTTTGTCCCCTTCCTCCCCCCCTCCCAAATCCATTGACCCCTCAACAACATAGATTTAAGATAACTCACCCCAAACTCATAAACCCTTCAATACAAATTCAAATTGGATGACACGATGGTGAAGGAGGTTGCGTTTGCGAAGCCTTAAAGTTGGGGTCAAGCACATGCAATGGTGGTGTTGTCAGTGTTGTGGTCACGCACGCATGGCCTTAGATTTGGGCCAAGGTGGGGCGGGGGAGGGTGGCACAATCTGGTGGCGGCGTGAGGGGTTGTTGATCGGGGTAGGGTGACGGAGATGGTTTTGGATTCGAGGAGAAGGGAAAGGGGTGTAGGGATTTGATGAGTGGACAAAACAGAGATTTCACAACATTTTTTTTTACAAGAATACCTATGACAAAAACCTTTTTTATTTGTATATATATCGACAAGATTTATGAGATGCAAAATAGAAATACATTTCTAAGATGATTTTTTAAGACATACGACAAAAACATATTTCCATTAAAGGTATTTTTATCATGTTTTTTAAATGGTTGGAAACAAACTTAGAAATCACTGTGGGAATAGCAAGTCACTTAAAAAATAGCCATCGACAAAGAACCAGCAAGGCACTTGTTATGTTTTGGTTGTAGACAGGGCAATTACTTCTCGCACCCCAAAAATTGGTTCCACACCTTTTCAGATTTTTTTTTAACCTTTTGCATTGGTCAATTCAAAATGTAAAAGGTGTAACCATTCACGAATGTAAAGAACCAATTTGGATTCGCCAATCCGAAAGACAAAAAAAAAAGGTCGCAGAAAGCAATGGCATGTGTCTTGTTGGGTTTTTATGTTATGGATATTAGACCGTGTCGAGTCTATGATTTTCAGAGCATCTGTACTGTACTCTACTCTTCCTTTACAAAAGAAAGAAACAAGAAACAAGAAAGAACATTCTAATAATTGATTCAAAGAAATATTAAGGCTTGATTACCTAATAAAAAAATGGTGGTATTTTTTTTTTAATTCTAGAAAACGTGTATACCTCACCATATAATTTATGCAAGTAATAATTTTGAAGTCACTTGATAAGACATGAAAAGGAATTTTTTATTTATTTAAATGTGATTTTAATTAAAAGCAAATAAATAAAAGTGGTAGAGATAAGTAATTTAAATCTTATAATGTACATATTAGCAAACAAAAAATGAGAATTATACATTAGAAAATAAGTTATTTATTTTTTTCACACGATCATTCAATCATAACTTATGATATATAATAAATTTATTAACTTTTAAAATAATTTTTTTAAAATAATTTAAACGATGATTTGTGATTAGATATTACAACCTAAAATTGTTTTTACAGTGCATACGCATTAAAGTGTTATACATATTAGTTAATCACAAGTATTTATGAAGTTAGTAATTTCAGAGTTTATTATTATCATAATACAGAAAAGAACAAAAGTGAATTCTAGGTAGAGGGTGGAGCCGTTGAAATTACGGTTGAAATGCAAGCAAATGGCAAAGAAGATGATACATACACCACGACCCCAGCACCGTTTGTCAATCATCACACGCCATACACAAAAGTCCAAACCTGGCCCTCCCCTTCAACTCTTCCCTTGGAAGTCCCGATTAAAGCACTAATACAATAGTCTTTAAACCAAACACTTGTGAAAGTCCCAAAAGAAAGCTTTGAAAATTCTCATTCACAAACCTTTTCTTTATTCCTTCTACAATGTTAAAGTCTCTATCAACACAATTCATAACTTGTTACCTTATCATAGGTGTGAACTGTGACAAGGGTTGTTTCACTGGAATTCATCTTGCTTCTTGTTGTTGATAGGGGATTGAAGTTTTTATAGCTTGGAACAATCAAATGGATGCAATCCAAACCGAGAAAATCTATGTTGCTGTTGGGAATGATGTGCAGGATGGAATTAAGACTTTGAATTGGGCTCTCAAGAAGTGGAATTCTCATCCAATTTCCATTGTTATTCTCCATGTCACACACAATAGTACCAACGATTATGTCCATACACCATGTAAGTTGGAGTTAAGTATCAGCTTTAATTTTTTTTGTGAGCATTGAAATTCAATTGGGTTTAGCTTAGTTTTGTGATTTTGTGGCAGTTGGGAAACTTCCAGCAAGATCTGTGAGTGAGGAGAAACTACAAATTCTCAGGAAAGATGAGCATGATAAAATCAACAAGCTGCTTTCCAAGTATGTTGCTTTCTGTGGCAAGGTAAGTGTGTGTACATTTTATTACTTCAATAGTTCAATTACTCAGATCAAATGAAGTGAAATGAGGTTATAGTGATTTAGTATAATTCCTGAAGCACTGGTTTTTAATCGTGCTGAATGTTATCGGGTGATCCGTGCAACTGACATCACAACTTATGTTTCTTTGTTGTTGTTGTACTCAGATGATATGAAATGAAGTTATAGTGGTTTAGTCTAACTCTAGTCTTCTGTTTGTGCATATTACAGGTGCCAGCAGAGATTCTTGAAGTTGAGAAATTTGATGAACCTATGCAAAAGCGCGTCATAGACTTGATCTTTGGTCTAGGAATAACCAAATTGGTCATGGGATTTTCATTCATGAAGCCCTCGATGTACTCTTTCATTCATTTCCTTGCTGTTTTTCTTCTAGAAATTTTTTTTAAGCTATGTTAAATTTTCTCTTATTTTCCTTAATACATTTATTTTTATATCATTGATCAGGAAATCTAAAGGTGCTATTAGTGGATTGTTCTATGTTCATCAGCACAAGCCTTCCTTCTGTGAACTGTTCATTATTTGTGGAGGGAAACAAGTTTTCTTAAGAGGGAAGAATGATGAGAAAATCATGGAGAATGATCAGGGGGTCATGGTTGCAAGAATGAGAGATAAGATAACTTTCAAAGATTGGTTAGACAAGTGGTTCAATGACAAAACCAACGATTCACATGATAGAGTTGCATCACTTTCCTCAAGCAATTTGGAGTCCCCTGTGAACCAAAACCAGTGGGAATTTTACCTCCAGGAAATTGAAAATTACTATCAAGAATTGTTGTCTTCGAAGCCGGAGGAAGGAAGCTGCGTGCAAGAAAATGACGACTCACAGATTGGACCAATTGAGCCACATGTCACTGAACAGAACAATTATAATATGGTAACTGTAACAATGACGGATATTTTTCTCAAATATGTGGCCTTGATTAATGCTAATATTTATCTTCTTTGTTCCCTTTCGTTTTGTTTCTTCTAGGGAGTTGTTAGATGATTGGTTTCACTTTTACATATATGCATAATACAATTTGTTTTTATTGTACACTATTGAAAAAGAAGGCGTCTGTTTGTGAAAGTCTAAATTTGATATGTAATATCTTTCTTTAAAAAATTCTTACTTTGACTCTTGTTAGTATTTGATAAGTATATATTGTAATATAAATTGAGGGTACCCTTTTTTAAACTTTTGGTCGGTTTAGTTTGCAAGATATGGAAGCTATTTTCAAATGTTGATCTTGCTCTAAAGCCGTGATTAGCTTTCTATGTGTGCTTTTGGACCCAAAAACAAAAAGTTGTTAAATAGTAGACGTTTGACAATATAGTCACATACTTTATATGTTCCTTTCATCCTTTGTTATTTCACATTATGTGAATGGTGTATTGATTAAAAAAAAATAAAAATTGCCTAACTTTGTCTTCTCCTACTCAGAGTACTGCGGAAAAAATTGAGATCCTGAAAAATAAGCTTAATGAAGCTCAGAAGACCATCCAATTGAAGAGGAAAGAAGCCAAGGATAACATAGAGAGGCACACTAAAGCTGAATGGGCAATTTGTTTATGCAACAGTCGGGTAATATTCTAAATCAGTTTAACTTGGTGACACAAATGCAAAATCTTTGCTCTCTCTGTTTTTAATAAATAGTCAAATCAATAAATGAAAGATACAACATTGGCCACATTAAGCCTGGAAGAATAAAAATTACATTTATGGTCTCTAAATATGCAGTACTTTGTCATCAAATTATTTTCTTAAATGTGTATCTATTGATCAAATTAATTCTTGAAATTAGTTACAAAACAACAACTAACTTAATTAAAAAAATACTTAAATAAATGTAGTTTAATTGGCTACATATATTAAAAGCTTGCATGGAAAGGGAGAGAGACTTGGTTTGGATTTCTCTTAATACATGACTACATTCTTAAAAAAAGTGACAAATTATTTTAAATGTGGCTAAGCCTAAAGTTATTAAGAATGTCTTGAGGTCCCACCAAAGAAGTACCAATTATGATAGCAACAAAAAAATAATTAAAAAATAGGTAAATTATTTTGTGTAATATATGAAAATTATAAATTAAACCTTCCTTTAAATTAAGATGCTTATGGTTAAAATAAATTAACAAAAAGTGTCATTATTAAGCAATTGTTATACTCCTTTATTTCATTAACAAAAAGAGTAAGAGAGAACTGAAAAGATTTAATATGAGACAAAATTAAAGTATACTTTAAATGCTTTTAATAATAATTTGTAATTAAAAATGTTGTTTGAATAAATAATATTTACCTTTATTTCATAAATTAAGGATATAATTATATAAAAGTTCAATCATAATAACATTAAAACCCTTTAAAACTATATCTACCATTAAACGTATATATTAATCAACATGAGATTATTCTTGTTTAATAAGTTATATCAAATCTGAGCTTTGAATATATAACTTTGTGAAAAATTAGGAAAAGGATACATAATGACTTTAACTTGAGTTAGTCCCTCTATCCTTAATTATAAGATCTTTTTAAAAAAGTTGTTTATTCCTTTTTATAAAATCATTTTTTAAGAGATGTATTAAGTATTTTTCCTATGTATTCTTAATTATTGTTTCTTCAAACATTAATGAGAAATAATTAAGTGAATAAAAAAATAAAAAATAATAATTTTAGAATAATGATACAAATAATTTACTATTTAATGTGATTAACTAATTTTCTTAAGGAGTATAAATTAATTTTAAAGCATGATTGTCACATGTAGATATCCTCACTTTAGTACCAACAAAAAATTAAAATTACAACTAAATTTTATCCTAAATATTAATTTTTTATGTTACATTCAAAGATCATAAACATAATTTTCCTTGTCTAGGGATTAATTTGAGTGTTTGACTAACTATACCTTCTAGGGATTGATTTATCCTTCTTTTTTTCCTTGCATGTCATATACACGTAAATTCTCATCTATTAATGGCTACTTGTTAGGCCGAAGAACTAGAAAGTCGAATACGTGAAGAGGTGAGTGCAAGAGAGGAGCTAAAGAAGGAATCAGACGCAGAGAAGGAGCAAACAGAGGAGATGAGAACGGAGGTGGAAGAGAGGAAGAGGAGGCTGAGCTCCCTCACGGAAGTCCAATCGGAGCTCTCAAACAGGCTCCAAATATGGACGTTAGCCAAGACTCGGGCGGAGGCGCAGCTGGAGAAGGCGGTGGTGGAAAGGAGGGAAATGGGGAGGGAGATAGAGGAGCTGAGGCGGCAGAGGGATGTGCTCAACAGAAGGATCGAGTTCTGCAAGCAGAAGGACGCCATCGGAATGGCCGCGAGGCTCGCCGAGACAACGTGCTGCTCGTTCAGGGAGTACACCGAGGAGGAGCTCCGGTTGGCGACGGATAACTTCTCCGAGCGCCTCAGGTTGAAGTCTGGCGGGGATTGGACCAATGTGTATAGGGGACGCTTTAACCATTCCACAGTTGCAATTAAGATGCTGCCTTCTTTGTCACACCAACATTTCCAATCTAAGGTACAAATATAAGTATTTCACATCAATTAATTTTCTTTGATCAAGTTTCATCTTATTAATTTGTGTTAATCTTTAATGTAATTTTTTATTAGAGGGAGGAACTACTAAATGAAGCTCTAATCCTAGTTGAAAAACAATATAAAAAATATTTATCAAATGTAATCTTCTGGGGTTTAATATGCTCATATGCTATTACAAGTGTTTATATATTGGGTAAACTAATCTTATACAGCTATTTAAAAAAAGTAATAATTGTTATTGATCATAATAAATAATAGAGTTGTAAATTCGTATCAATTTGGTTCATTCAAAGTGGCTCATAATAGGTGAATATATTTTTGAATTGGACTGGACTAACCTCATCATAGGCTTACTAGAATTTTGCAAATCCAATCCAATTATTAATAGGTTGGCTTATGGACTACTCACTTCTACTAAGTTATAAAATTAAAAATTACAAAAACAAAACTTTATGTATGTATATTATAAGAATTTAGCAGTCATGTCCTAGTTTTACATTATCATTTAATTACAAATCATTATTGATATGAATTTTAAATTATAAATGATGAAAGCCAACAAAATTTATCCAACATAGTAAGTTATGATTGGATGACAATGTAAAACCATTTATACTGTCGGTTCATAACTTATTTTCTCATAATATAAACCTTAAAAATAGACATTAACACATGTAGAATTAAATTTTTCATTTGTGATTTTATCAACTATAAAACAAATAATAATAGAAATAAATTGGGTCAATAGGCTAGTCTAGCCTAGTTTGGGACTATAAAAATTCAAGTCAAGCTGGACTGAGCCAAAATTAGTTCAGACTTGAATTTTCACAGCCAATTCAATTCATATATTGAACTAATTGTGCCTGATCCATGATGACATATGTTCAACGATCATGTTAATTTTGTTTCCAAAATTTCTTGTTGTATAGAATTTTCAAATAGTTTTTTCCTTTCAAAAATAATAAAATCCCCCCTCAGCTTGAATTTACTAATTTACACTGTATATTTCAGGTAAGGCTTCTTGGTGATATTAGGCAACCTCATTTGGTTGCCATGGTTGGCTTTTGCTTTGAGCCCAAATGCATAGTTTTGGAATACATGCGCAATGGAAGCTTACGAGACATGTTGTTTTCTAGGAGAAGAAACCGAATCTTACAATGGCACGATCGAATACGAATAGCCACAGAAGTTTGTTCAGGTTTGGGCTTTCTCAATGCAGTTGAGCCAAGGCCCGCTATTCATTGTCATTTGACCCCATCAAAAATCCTCCTAGACCGCAATTTGATTGCAAAAATCGCAGGCTTTGGGCTCCATGAATGCCATAATGAACATTGTAATGTTGAGTCAGATTTGCAGGCCATAGGGGCTTTGTTAATGCACCTTCTGACTGGAAGAAATTGGGCCGGGCTCATTGAGGAGGTGATGACGATGGATATCAATAGAGAGGCTTTGGGTGGCGTTCTTGATGAGATGGCTGGACAATGGCCATTGGATCTAGCAAGGGAACTTGCGGGCCTAGCTATGAGATGCATGTCCATCAAAAGCGAGCCCAACTTGGAATTGAGCATTGCAAGGGTTTTAGAGGAACTCAATGAGATAAGAAGAAAGGGGGATGAAATAGTTGGAAGGGAAGGGCGAAAGGCAATCATTAATGGTGGATGTATAAATAGAGAGGGATCCACTGATGTGCCTAGTGTTTTCCTTTGTCCCATACTTCAGGTAACCCTCTTGATCTTTTAATTTTAATTTAATGAGTCAGACCATGTTATAAGCTTCTCCGTGAGTATTTATAGGAGAAGAAATTAAGAAGAAAAATATAATACAATATTAAACTTCCTCCCTAAAATTAACCCTTAACTTTTTAGAGAAGTTAAATAAATAAAAATATCTATAAAAATTAGGCGTATTAGTTGATTTTACTTTATAGAAGTTTAATTTATTTTAATTTCTCATTTTCTTTTCCTTCAAGGACCTAAGTATTTCTCCTAGCAAGCTAAATAGTATGATTTTTCCTTTATTTATTTGTAATGACTAATCCTGATAAAATTCGAAAAAGCCACTAGCCAAGAGATATCAAGAATGATCATATGTTGAGTCCTACACATAATGTTTGAACGGACAAGCAAAATTGGAGTTACATTTTATGTTTGGTAACAATCCTTGAACTTAAGATTGTGTTCTTGTGTTCTTGGCTTTGCATCAGGAGGTAATGAAAAACCCACACGTCGTAGCAGATGGATTTTCTTATGAGCTAGAAGCAATAGAACATTGGCTGCAATCGGGACGTGACACATCACCAATGACAAATTTGAGGCTGAAGCACACATTCCTCACCCCTAATCATACCCTTCGTTCCTTAATCGAAGACTGGCAAACCAACAAATCAACCTAGAGTTACACATAGTATCAAATTTTTTTTAGTTCATTAGATCATATGTACATATAAAATAAGGCTTGTGACTGATTTTTTATTCTCAATATCACTAGTGGACCATTAGCCTCGGATTGAAATCCTAACAACATTCTCTTTAATACACTTATTACTTAAAAAACAACAATTAAATTAATGACTCATGGGCAGATTCAAGTCTAAAATCTTTCTAACTTTTGACTTAACATTCTATTCTTTCCTTTGATGACTCGCTACAACAACTAGGGTTATAGAATTAGTTTGGACAAACCCATAATCCAACTCAATCAAATTTGAACGGGTTGATTTGTATTGATTTTTCAAGAAAAAAATGAAATCCAACCAAAACCAACTCGTTTGTAAATGGTTTGGGTTGGATTGGTTCAAAAGGTCAAAATATTTAATTTTATATGTTCTTTTTTAAAATGCAATATTTTTTATAAACTAATTTTTTTATTAAATGAAATATCGTAATACATTACTTATAATTGTTACATGTAGTTAAATAATTAAAAAAAATCATGGAAGGAATCACATTGTTGTCGATTTGTCATCATCATCACATAGGCTAACATACTATATTAAACTTGGTTTAAAAACTGAAATATAATAAACAAACACCACACCCATAAAGCCTAAAAACCCATAAATTAATTGAGAACTTCAATGTTATCAAATAATCAAATGAGTAAAGCAACTGAAATTTCAACTAAAACTAAAATAGTTTGAAACAAATTAAAAAGTAAAATAAATCTATAATCATTTTTGTTACAACATATTTGAACCAATTACTTATATATGTATATATTATTAATAATAATAATTTAATATAAATTAACGGGTCAATGGATCGGATCAATGGATCCAGATATTCAAACTCGTGACCCAACTCAAAACTCAACATGCTTGATTGGTTCAATTCAAGTATGATCCAAAGACAAAAATTATTCAACTCAAACTGTTTGAATTGATTTGGATCAATTCAGATTCAGAGATGACTCATATCCTTAAACACTCATAACAACAACTCTTTTAAGTATTAACTCAATGTGAAATTGCAAAAATGAAATATTTATTGATAAAAAATATAAGTACGTGAGTACACTTTTTTTTTTTTTTTTCTGCAGACAATTGACGTGTGAAACAACTATCATCGATGAAATTTTCGAAGCATAATAAATATTCTATAGCTATCAGTCTATCACCAATCTAATGTCACTATAGTTATATTACACATCCTTGTATAATTTACCTTTGTCTTCATGAACTGCAACATCTTCCAGTCCCACGGAAGAGAATAAAGGAATAATAGACATATCCCGGGAGTGGCCTTTTTCTTTAAGGAATGTTACCAGGATTAAAATGAGAGTGAACCAAGCATTAGACTCCCAAGCATTTGAAACAACAGCAACACCGGACTACTTTCTTTGGCAGCGAATATTCAGATTGTTGTGAGGGATCAGTGGCAATGTCTTCTGCTCGCGACCATTCATACACCCCTCGTTCTTCTTGACTGCCAGGGACAGTGTTGTCCAGCAGGAATGCCACCAACAGTGTAACCACCATGTTCAAGGACATAAGAGCATTGATTGCAAAATCAAGCTTGAACATTTGAAAATATAATTCATATTCATCAGAAGAGGAAATAAGTTATAGCTTAGATTTGTCATTAAGGACAAATTTACATGATACCAGTTTCAATCAGGATAAATCCGCTAGGATGTTAGAGGCTTGAGAATTAAGTCAAACTTAATTAATGATGGACAAATTCAACTATAAGCTATACAGCAAGTCTTTGTTTTGTTTGTTCCTTTTTTAACATTTTAAGGCAAAAGGTACTTACTTGCTTTATGCCTGAACGGAATGGCCCACTTGATGCTGCTGCTGCATAAGGAACCAGATAACTGGGCAGTATCAGACTTGATTCAGCCTGGTATTGTTGAAAATAAGCAGGGATAGACATGCCAAGGAACAGTGAAACGCCAACTATTGTGATGTTCCTGAAGCTGGCAGATTGACTATACTGTAAATTAGAGAGACCCAATGCTGCAGTAAGAGCCCACATGAAACATAGTACAGAAGCAGCCAAGGCCAGTGGAATTGAAGCAAGAAGGGCACCCACTTTTCCTACAAAATAAAGCAACAGAGATCGGACAAGACAACAAAATACCCTGTGTTACATACAATCTATCTTATATTAACAGTCATATTTTGAGACTCAAATGAACCAACATCAAACCACTGCACATCCTTAGATCCATCTCAGCCAGAATTATGGAGAGGAATGAAAACTTATTAAGTTTGACAAGAATATTGAATTCAATTATGGATTGTCTCCAAGTGTTGTTATTTTACCTATAAATGAGAACATGATCAAGAATGCTGCTCCAACTACAACTACCTTCCGACTTGCAACCTTTGTTACGTCAATTGTGTGCATGTTTTCTGTCAAGGTTGTTGCCCCAGTACCAGAACCCCAAAGACCAGCCAATATACTGCAGAAACCCTCAAGAGCAATTCCTCGGCTCACAACTCCGGGAGTTGGAGGCCTCGAATTAACTTGCAGAGATGTAGCACGATAAGTTCCAACCTGAAAAAAGGATGTACCATTCACATAGTCACAATTACATACAGTTTCATCTCCTATTTAATATTTAGGTTTGATTCTTGTTTTCAACATGACAATTCATCTTAATGAACCTTGACAATAATCATGCCTTTCAAGTCTAAGAAAATCAATCATATTCAGAAGGCAGGGACCTTGAGTTTTGCCTAAACCCATATAAATGAGGATAATTTGGAATTGCGAGCATTTAAATATGATACTTACTGAATCCACAGAGGCAACCAGTGACACTATGACCATGATTATGGAAGTCCTAAAGTGGAAAATAGGGATACCCCATTGTAAAGGGTATGGAATTCTGACCCATGCAGCAGTAGACAATGCATTGGAAACATCAGTCCTGCAATGCTTCATGGTATATGCATGTTTTCTACATGCATCCAACAGAATATTTGAACTTGGTATATCTGGATTGCATCCTTTGTAATTATAAGCTCCACCAGCTGTTAAAAAGGACGCATAGATCCAAATTATAGTCAAACTCAAGGGAACCTGAAAATATTAAAAAAGTATGTTATAAGAATTTATTATTTAATACACACGTGCTAAAGGAAAGACTTAGACAACACTGTCCACAATTCTCACACGAAAAACTATAATGCAAGCATAGCATAGCTCATCAATATGAAAAATGAACAAGTAACGTCTTAATTTAAGACACTTACAGCATAAATTCGAAATAAGTGGCGCCCAAAGATAGATATTCCTCGAAGATACTTCAAACAAGACAAAAAGAAGTAATAATGAGTTTTTGAACATTGCTTAAATCATTTAATATATAAAATAAAAAATATAAAAAACTGTTTACAAAATTCAACAGAAAGCCTCTAACATACAAGAAGACTTTACAAATTATATAATTATTAGCAAGCCTTTTCTGACATCAAATATCCTGTATTAGTTTGGTGCTGCTTGAAATGCAAAACATGACTCACCAGAGTGAATATTAGAACCAGCGCTATCTGTGGAATAGTAATTTCTGGGCAAGTGCCTGCTTGTGGAAATCCGTAGCTGAAGAATGCTAAACCTACAGCAGCAACAGTTGGGGCAACCACAATTGGGTTGATTAACCTAAAAGGGTAAAGAATTAACAGATTAGACTCAAGTGTTTACAACCCTCATTAGGTAAAAGTTCAGTAGCTTCTATGACTTCATTGCTCTATGCAGATGTTTATTTTGTGTGTTAATGCTTAGCCATCGTAAATATTTAGCAAGGCAACAGAGCAGCAAACTAACAAAATTTTTCTACATTGAACACAATACAAAAGATATTTACGGACATATGATATGGCAAGTAACTTCTTACCTCAGTAGAACAGACATTAAACCACTAAATCCCAGGATACATTGGAATATTGAACCTATAATTATAGCTCCTTGGAGTTCCCTCATTATGTGTCTAAATTTCTGCAAACAAAATATACAGGCTTTAATATGTAAACTGAGAATATATCCAAACTAACAGAATAAGACCCAAAGTTTAATGTGATTTATGAATAACCGGTCCATGTTCTGTTAGTGTTGAGAAAAACTGGCAATGCAGAAATCTATAAAGAGTTAACAGATACACAATAGCAGAAAGGATAAAGGAAAATTATGATGTGATGATTCAAATATGCATAATTTAAAAAATTACAAAGCATGTGAAAATTTAACTCCTAACTATATTTTCTGAAGTAATTGTATTTCAAAATGCAGATAGTTTACAGATTTAGATTACTTGATATAATTTTGTATGACCAAACTGAAAGAGCCTAAAGCGATGTGTTAATGAATTAACATTTTAATGAGCTTACATGTTCGGTAAGATTCCGATATTCTTGGGCATTTATGATAACTAATGCAGGTGCTAAATACACAAATGAGCTCCCTTGAACTAAAGGCAGTCGAGTACCAAAGTAGGAATGCAGAATAGTCGTGATGCCAGAAAGAAACAGTATTGTAGAAATTACGGTAGCAGTATCCTTCTGTCATCAGCAATTAATATAAAAGTAAATAGACAAGAATATGAAAAACTATCGATTTTCTTATAGTAACAGGTAGCAAACAGTAATAACAGCATATGCTTACATCTGTTCCACCCATGACAGGTATCATGACTAATGGGATCAATACAAGAGAACCAGCCAATGATAGATAGTGCTGCAGGCCATAATAGATAAGAGGTACTGCAATTAAAAATGCCAGTATGTAAGTAAAAACGAAGTAATAATAATTTGGCAAGTTACAGCAACATGATTATGTAAGCACCCCATCTTGTTAGTTACAGCCATAACTTTTGGCCTAGTTGTGTAAGCACCCAATCCAACAGATCTGAAGACTGATATTCTAAGATAAAGATCATGTTTGTAAGGGGGAGGGGCATGGAATTTAGCTTTCCATGCCTGGGTAAATAAATTCTATAAATTCCTATAAAATGTAGACATTCTCTCTCTCTTTCTCTCTCCCCTAATTTTTTTCACATTCATATTCTCTCATCTATGGAAGAGATCTGCAATCAGTCATGGAAAAGAACAGTCGCAACTAGAGATTAAAGCAGTTGATAGCATTCATGCCAAAATCCAATGCAAATAACACTCATACCATCCTCCCTATTCTTAATCAAGATAGTACTCGTCACCCACAGACCAATTGACGAAGATATAAATGAACCTACTGTCTACTGACGAGCTTCAGAACATCCAAACATAGGACGTAGTTAGCAACACACCATTCAGGCATTCACATTGCTGAACATACAGCATTATCCAGCTCAAAAATTATAAAGATAAAAAAAAAAAAAAAAAAAAAACACACTCCCTAGAGACATGAATTTTTCCACACGCATTCGAGTCCAACCAGAAAATTTTCAAACCATCCAAAACTAGCATTCTAAAACATACACTGACAAAAAAAAACCAAACAAATCAAGGGTGAAAAAGAAGAACACAAACTAACCAATCCCCGGATTTTCTTTGAGCCCGCACTTCAATCCCAACGGTCCCTGGCACCCTCCATCACCAACCTCCTCCCCTTCTGGAAACACATTGACCTTAACATCCCCATTTCCCTCCTCCCCCTCCTTTTCCTCATTCATAGGAGCAACTGCAGACACTCCATGCCCATTCCCATTCCCATTCCCATTGAAACCAACTTTCCTCTCACCACCCTCATTCTCCTTCTCTTTGCTCCCCCTCCCATCCAAAACAGCACCATTCTCACCCCTAATTGCACCTCCATGAGACTCTGGCTCGATCTCGTTTTGCCTCGTTCTCCCCACCCCCGGATCTATCTCTATCTTCGGAGATGACCCTTCTCTTCTCCTCTCTAAAGCTTCAAACTTTGCACTCCCACTTGTCCCTGCTTCCCCTGAGTAATCAGAAACAAAACCCGTTCTTTTCGCCCACGACCGTAACTCTCGCGGGTTGTGCTCACTTTTCGGCACAAAAGGGTCCACTTTGCCTGCTACACCACCCTGCTGTTTCTTCTTCCCAGTGCCACCCCTCACACTCATCGCCAAGTTTCTGTTCAGTGATTCTGAGTTCGACCCAGTTTCCATTGTCACTGATGAATTCTACCCAATTCGGTATAAAGAAGAAAGACGAGATTTTTGGAGGCACAGAGGAAGTAAAATGGTATGAAAGCGAAGAAGGGAGTTCAGTGTGAAACAGTTGATAGCGAGGTGGAACGAAGGAGGGAGTGGAATTTACCGAAACGTCCCTATGGAATGACCGTTGATAAAGGAAGTGTAAGTGTAGTGTAATATAGCAGCTGACTGAGTGAAGAAGGTACCAACCAGCCAAGCCAAGCTTGTTTCCATTTTCTCTCTCTTTTGGGCCCTTGAATCAGACAAATTCTGTTTTAATGAATGTGCGTCATTTTTTTTATTCGGTGGGAATGATGAGATTTATTTACAATGTTTTGGCTCTTTGCTTCTGGTTCAAGTAATCTTCTTCTGCTGTGACCAATTGCAAGCTCAAGGAGTGGAGTTGTTCACTTCAATTGATTAACACATGAACACGATGATGATGACATGATGGAAAGAACAGAGCTAAATCGGTCCAATCCCAAGTTTACTCATGGCGATGATAATTACTTAACTTCTGTTAAAAAATTACATTTTACAACATAACGTTATATATATCGTTCAAATAAAATAATTAATTAATAAGGTTGGATTTAAATATAAAAAAAATCATTTTTATATGATCCAAGATTAATACTTTTCATACATATATTACTTTTTTTTTACCTTGAGATTGTGTTTGTTCAAAGGTTTCTAAAGTAATTCAAGTTGTTGAGCTTAATATATATTGTGTGTAAGTACTTCAAGTTATTGAAAAAAGTATTAGTTGAAATTTTTTTAAGTTGTTAACAATTGATTTAATTTGTAAGGAATTAACTCATATTTTATATGAAAGTGAGTTTGATTTTTATCGTTAATGTGAAGATTTTATTGTTAAATAATCTATAAATAATCTTTAAGTCTTAAGTTTTGTTTTGATCTTTGTGATTTTTTAGGATTCAACTCACAATTTGTTTTAATAAATAAAAAGATTTCTAAAATTGTTCATGGGAAAACAAATATGAAAATGTAACATTTTTGTTGTCCTAAGTTATAAAGAATTTTTTTGGTTCTTTTAAAATGAATAAAGGTAAAGTAAGCAACTTCAATTACTAATAAAAGTTAGTTGTTTGACATTTTAACTTAACACATGATTTGTTATGCATATGCATATAATAATGACTATTGAGTTTCTCGTTAATGATTTGTATTGTTTATTTTACTCATTTTAAAAGGATTAGATCTAGGGATGTAAACTACTAGATCCAAAGACTTTAAATTAGGCCTAATCTGAGCCCAACAAGGACTAAAAAGTTATCCTTCTCAAAGATCCTACTTTGAGTTAGGTTCGGGTTAAATGTTAATGCATACATTTGCCTTGATTAAGAATATTTTTATACTTTTAATCATTATGCTCAATAAGGATGAAGGAAAAGACTTTTGGAAAGAACCAAAGGATAAAGGAAGATGATATCATGGTGGCAGTGGAGTGGAGCATTACCTTGCAACCAAAACAAAAAGGAAAAGAGAGATTGTAACAAAACAAAAAAAGAAAAATGTAGATCCTTCTCCACTATTGTTTGTCGTTAGCCATGGTCGTGACTAGATCTTGACTAACCACATGAAAGATGTGGAAGGACCATGGGCAATTACCATTGATGCCCTATAATTGAAGGTAAGAGACAAGCATATGAATACGCAACCCACTTAAAGTGGAGCATTGAAAAATTTGAGTACTTGAGAGTGAAGCATTTTTCTTAATAAAAATTTGGAAATTAGGAAGGAAAATTGGAGAGTACGTTGGGGGAGAGGGGGAACATTGGGCATGGATAAGGGAAGGATAAGAGAAGAGAAAGGGAATACAGTATAGTAATATGAGGTTTGGGTGGGTGGGAAAAATAAGAGAAAAAGAAAAATGACTATTTTTATTCTTTTTTACCATTGCATTTTGACACATAAAAATACAAATTATTTTAAATGTTGTTTGTCAATCACTATAGTTGTGCATTTGATCATTTACTACAAATCTTACTATTTACTCAAAATAATTAACCATTTATGAGTCTTGTCGTATTCATATTTTTTTTACAATTTTTTCATATTAAAAATTACAAAATTTGGGCAAGTGGAAATCTATAAATTGTGTCATTAGTGATCAAACTTTGTATAACAATTCTCATTCTCATTCTTAATTTCTTAATCTCAATCTCAATTTCAATATTTTTTTCTTTGTTGCTAAATGGATACTCGTCAATTTAATTTGTACCTTTCTTGCAATTACAATTTCATATAAATTTATCAATCTTCTCCTTTTAGTTAAAATCCTCCATTTTTCCCATGTTTCCACAACCACCAAATAACCCAACAATGAATTTTATGCTTTCCAATGTTTCCCCAACCACCAAAAAACTCAATAATGAATTTTATGCAAAATTATCAACTCCTTTCTACTGAAAGCTCTAGAAAATTTCCTATATCTCTACTATCACCAAACAACTCTGCCATGTTTTGTGTTTTCTCAAATTTTAGTAGTGATGTACAATCCACTAATGTGAAAGTTGAAGTACAAGTTCCACATTTTTTTTATTTTACCAAACCAAAACTGGCCTAAAAAAACCATTATCTTTATGAAGGAGAGAATTTCACTAAAAACGTTACAAGTCAAGTTTATAACGGAAGAAGATACACTTCTCATTGAAGCATAACTCAAAATTTTGAAAGATACTATGGTCAATGTTGATAATAAAATGAATGATTTTATGGTTAAAAGTTAAAGAAAATTACAACAACTTGCAAGTAAATCTACCAAAAAGGGTAAATTGCACAACTTAAAGTTTCATGCTATTTATTGTGCAAAAGTTCATAAGTATTACAAGCAAGCTATCGAAGGAAAGAAAAATAGGTGTCCAAAGAAAGATGTCATGACTAACAACTCCATTAGGCGTAGACAATACAAAAAATAATATATTAGAATCGTGAAGAAAGACATAATCAATTATTCGATAACTACTATGAAAATTCGATATATGCAAAGGCATAATTCCAATTTGAGTTTTACCATTGAAAAAAAAATAACGAAAATTCTTAAATCATTTATGGTACTCAAAAACAAAATAAAAAGCAAAAAATAGGAATCCAAGATGAATTATAGTATTGGAGATGCTTTAAGTATATACATACTCCATATTTTACTTTTACTTTTTAAATATTTTTATAACATTTTTAATCTCTACATTTTTTTTTTTATTAACATTTTTCTTATCAATGTTATTAAGTATTGATTTAACAATCACGCTAACATCCACATGACTTGTTACATCATTTATTAGTCTATACATATTTTTTAAATAAATTATACTTTTACCCTATGAAAATATGAGAATAAACATGTTACATGTAAAAAAAAAAAACCTCCGTACAATTACCATATTATACTAGTTGATGTCATATCAATGATAAGCATCATATTATTAATTAATGATAATATTTTTTAAGGACTAAATACATTTCTTTTAAAGAAATTTAGTAAAAAAAAATTAAATTTTTAAAAAAATATTTAACGCTATTTGAAATTAAAATTAAAAACCTATATATACTGCTTAATTTTTCATTCATACATACATACGCTCGTAAAACCTCGAAGCTTCAAAGAGGGTTTATAAAGATTGAAGAAGAAGGAGGTTGTTTCCCGAAAACACTGGGGAAGTTTGCAGAGTGAGCAACTGAACATATACTGCATACGTAATGGAGTTCCCTTCTTCTTCTTCGTCCTCCATCTTCTCCCCGCGCCCATCAGACGACACCGTTTTCTACGCCATATACCCTGACTCACCCACCACAACCACCACCGCGACGCTCCAGTCCCTCCATCTCAAAATCCACGAAACCTTATCTCCCTTCACCGAAGACTACATATGGCAGCACCAGCCCTTCGCTCTCTCCGTTTCAACTCCGCCGAACCCCTCCTGCCCCTGCCCCTCCTCCTCCCACCTCCCCCACCTCCACGGCCGTCTCCGCTTCGGCGACAACCTCGACGACGAGTGGTTCGCCGTCTTCCTCCTCTTCCAAATCTCCCAACGCTTCCCCTCCCTCTCCATTCGCCTCTGGGACTCCGACGGCGACTTCCTCCTCATCGAGGCCGCTTTCCACCTCCCTCGCTGGCTCAACCCCGACACCGCGCACCACCGCCTCTTCCTCCGCGACGGAAGCATCCACATCGTGCCGCGTAACCGCCTCCCCAACCCCTCCCTCATTGACTCCCTCAACTTCATCGCTAATTCCCCTCACGAATCCCTCGCCTCGGACGCAATCCAGCGCGCCGTCAGAAAACGCATAAGTAATTACCCCGAACAAGCAAGGAAGAACATGCATAGCGTTAGGGTTAGGGTTCCGGTGTCCGTGGCGCAGGTTCTGAAGCGCGAGCCGCGGCTCATTTCCCTTGCAGTGGAAGGGTTCTACGATAGAGATATAGACACGATGAAGTTCGCGTCGAGGATGGAGAGGTTTGTGGAGAGAGGGAAAGCGGAGGAGTTGGTATGCGTTTCGGTGAAGATGTCGAGGGCGATGTACGCACAGCTGGTGCAGCAGAGGTTTCAGGCTCCCAAGTGTTACCCGGAGATGCCGGCTAGGAGCGAGAGGGAAGGGTTTGCGGAGGCTGAGCTGGGGATGAAGATAGCGTGTGGGTTGGAGATGATGTATCAGCAGCGGAAGCGCGATGGGGTAGAAGGGAAAGGGAGCTCTTGGGAGGCGTTTAAGAAGAGTTTGGAGAGTAGTGGGTACTTCCAAGGGATACTTCCGGGTTCCTCTGAGTATCAGAGATTGATGCAGAGTGCTCAAGAGTATTATAGAAATACTTCTCTACACTCTAAGGCCAGGTTGGGATTCGAACCAGGCTATTGATTTTGATTCGGATTGAGTCTTGTTTTTATGTGGGATGGGTATTGGTCTTTTAATCTTGGTTGTGTATGTTTAACTTAGCTCCCTAGGTTATCTTATTTTGTCATTGATGAAATCCCACATTGATTATGAGAAATGTGTCATGGACACCCATTATGCTACAATACACCTAGAGAGAGAAAAATATAGGTATGATAGAGTTTATGATGTGATAGGAACAAAGAGAGATAGATAGAATTGAGAGGTGTTGGTGGAGTGTTTAAGATAAGTGTATGATTGCTCATTGATTATAGTCTTATAGATATGACTAAAGTAGAACTTATTATAAAGGCTCAAGCTATCCTTACCTCATGAGCTAACTTTTAGGGTTGAGTTAGACCCATCCCAAATTCAAGATGACATCAGAGCCAATCATAGATTTCCCTCAAGGTGTCCTTAAAAAAACCCTACCTAGCCCTGTGACCAGTCTTTCAATGTCCCATGATCTGGATGTCCAATCTTGGGCATGAAGGGGTGTGTTGAGATTCCACATTGGTTAGAATGGATGGGTGCTCTTTGTTGTTCATGATGTATATGTTACTTAGATGGCGCATTGGTCTACTTAGGCTGTGGTGTAGTAATGTTGTTAAGTTTAGCTCTCTAGGTTTTATACTGGTTTTTGTTATTTTATCATTGCTAAGGTGAATATTTGTTGCAGTGACTTGTTGAATGCTCCTGTTAGATGCATAGATGAAATTCTTGCTCTGCCTCATTCGGTGGATGATTTTAAGGATCAGGAGGTTCCTCCATCTGATGATGATTCCTGGCTTTATGGTGGAGAGGAAGAGTTGAACTCTGTTCTTATGGAAAGACAAAAGGAGATGGAACTATATGACTTAAAACACAAAAAGAAAGGGAAAGCAAAAGAGGGTCAAGATGCTGGTCCATCATCTGCTTCGAATGCTGACGATTTTGATCCTGGTGATATAGCAAAAACCATGCAGGCATTTGTCCATAAGTTGTCAAGTTACAAGGGTGCTGAAGCTCCTGAAGACAGGTTCGCTTAGTGATGTACATACTCATTTAACATACCTGATATGCAGGCAGGCTTAAGTCACCTATTGTATAGGCAGGCATTTTTTCAGGGAAAGGATTTGGGTCATTAAAATGATTTATTTTTCATGATGTTTGGCCATTGACAGAGATTCAGTACCATAGATCCCCAACCGGGATACAAGTCCAAGTCCAACTTCCCTGTCTGTTAATTAAAACTGTTATTCCCAGGTGTCAAATGTGGACCTGATTGGACAAGCTTATAAAATAGCTTTTCAAATCCATATAAGCTGTTTTGGGCTTATTTTTATAATCTAAAAACCAAAACTTAGAAAACTAGCTTTTTGTGAAGTTGAAACCAGCTCAGGTTTTTACTATTTTTTATAATAATTTCTTAAGTTCTAACTAAAATTACCTTAATTATTTAGTATTGGATAACACATTAACATGTTCTATTTAGTTTATTGTATAAACTATAAATAGTTATTATTCTTGCTACTGATTAATTTTTCTGGATGCTGTCATGATACAGTAGTAACACACATTTAGGTGATACTCAATTGGATACCTTTCTGATTTTGCCGTGTTACTTTACTATGTTAATATTTCTTTATTTTGGGCACTTCTCTTGTAAAGGAATAAGGAAGTAGACCTTGATGTGGACCAATTTATTAAAGACATGGAATCAATAATGATGCATTCAGACGGTGAAGTTGCCAACAGCAATATTGAAGAAGGATCGTCGTCTGATCTGGACTTTGGTGAGATTTCATGTCTATGTTTACTTTGTAGGCACCAATTGTTTTGTTGAATAAGTGTTCTCGAGATTTAAATAGATCCTTTCTTTAATTGTTATATGTTAAAACACTTAAACTTGCTTTTGTTTGTGTTTATTTTCTGCTAATGGATTATTTTGTAACGAGTTCTTTTACACCATTACATTGATGCATCCTTTTATGATGTCATGCATGTAAGCACATTACGACTCATGTCTTGTAAGTTTGAAATTACTTGTGGCTATCTGTTTTGCACTTTCTCCAACTCTCTTCCCCTCTTTGGTTTGTTGGAGGATGTGCAGCATCAGAAGTCATAACTCTTTCTTTGTTATGACTGTAGTACGTATCGTTCTCATAGAATGAAGCTAGGAACTTCTCTAAGTCCTTTGTGGCTATCCTGTCAAAGATTTGGAGTAAGTGCTAGCAAATTTTATCGTGGATTCTCTAAATTCTAATAGGGCTGATAGTACATTTTAAGATTTTTTTTTTTTTTTTTTTCCTTGAGAAATGGTAGTAAAATGTTCATCTCCCCCATAACACATTTCCAATCGAGAAAAGGTCTTAGTCTATAATATCTTGGTGTATTACTTGGGATAACAGATAAACAAAAGTGTACCTTGTTCAATGCTTTACCTCCATCTTTAAGAATAAATAGAAATAAATTGTTGAACTCAACTGTGTCCCCATTCAATATTTATTGGCTGTGAAGTTCTCAGATAAGCTCAAACAGCTGTCTGTAGCATTCTGGAGTTACCTTTTGGGCTGAAGCACATCACTTGTAGCTGGTTTTTAATGTGTTAACCACACAATGGTTTCAGGATACGTGGTATTTAATTATAGCTGTTAAGTATGAATGTTTGTTTACTTAAAAATATTAATCCTTACTTGAAGAATCTAATATTCCATGCTGAGGATTCTGTTTAATATAGTTTCACTAAAAAATGCATAATAATTACATGGAAATAATTCTTGCTTACAAGCACACTTTTTTAAGGTTCGGAATTCTTCATGTCTTCAAGGTTGGGGCTGCCTGATGGAAAATTGATCAATTCCCTAGTTGTTTAGGTTACTGGTACCTGGGTTTTAGTATGTAGAATGAATTAATTCCTGGAATTCAACCAAATAGTTCCCTTGGTCAGTCAATTTGAATGTCTTCCCCCATGGTATTATTTATGGGTTCTTATATTTTTATTGATGATTATATAGATGATTCTGATGAGAGTGATATTGCTGACTTGGATGCGGATAATGAGGACGGAAAGGATATTTTCATGCGGTCCTATTCTGATGCTATGAATGAAGAACTGAAGACAACCACCCTTCAGAAAAGTTTTGTTCGTGCTAATGAACAAATTCCGAAGAAGGATCAGGTATTTGTTTGCAGTTGCATGAGTAACGAAAGTGTTAAATGTTAATCTGTAACGATGTATAGTGTTACCAAACCTGGCAAGGTTATTTGAAAGGAAATAAATATCTCATTATTATTAAATAATTTTTTTTTAACCAACTATATGTTATGACATAATTGTTGTATTGTTACTTTTGACATTGATTTAATCTTCTAATATCTTTTTTAAAAAAAACCAAGTTTACTAAATATTAAAAGAGTAAATTTTTTTTAATCTCTAAAAGATTTATTTCATATATCATAAACCTTTGAATCATAAATTTAATATAAGAAGTTTAAGAAACTATCTAAATAATTAACTTTTTGTAAAATAAATTATAATGTTTTTAAACTATATAATAACTTAACTAATATCAATCTTGAAATGACAAATTAATAAACGTTAGATAATAATATCATAAGAATAACAGAATTCATGCTCATTCCTTTAACTGGTACAAAATCTTATTAAGAAATAAGTAAGACAATGAGAGCAAAACATGATACTTGCATGATAGTTCACTAGTTCAGTTTCTATTTTCTTCAGCGAACTTTCCTAAGTGCTATAGTGCAGTTGAAACTTGAAAGGCTGATGATTTGTTCTATTCTTGCTTTTGAATTCACTTTCAGGGAACTTCAAATGCATCAGAACATATTATGGACGAGGATTTTTCTCCTGTAGATGTGGATGTAAATTTAGTAAAAAGCCTACTCGATTCCTTTTCTTCTCAGCAAGGGCTTCCTGGTCCGGCTTCCAATTTGCTTGGCCTCATGGGGGTGCAGTTACCACAAGATGGCAAGAAGGGCAAATGAAGATACTGAAATATTTTTCCAGGTTGTTGTTGTTTTGGGATTCTCCAAAGGTATAGTCTCTGGATGGCATGTTTCCCAGTTTGTTTGCCGATATCCTTTCTCCACATTGGGTAGACACCTGCTTAGCAGTGGGCATATGGGAATACTTGCAGTCCCGGTGTGACTGCACCAGGTTTTGGGACTCCATTTGAATAGAAGTGTCTTCTTTCCTTGCCTCCAGAGAAAAGCAAGAGAGCGTTCATCTGTAGCATGTTTATTGGCAGTAGTACAAGTGGCAAGAGAAGTCTAGGGAAAATGCATAACTATCTTATATAGCACATCTGTTTAAATCAGAAGTGATTATCACTAAATGATTCCCAACAGTGGTTTATATTGAGTTTGCGTCATCTATTATTAACAGTTGATGATTGCCCCCTTTTTTTGGGTTATAAGCGATTTCCGTTAATAATGTTACAATTACTGTTTTAGTTAAATCTGGATTTCTACCAAGCCATCAAATTATCAGTACCGAATTACACCCCTTGCCCCCGCCCAATTCTCCAAATACGAAGAGAAATTTAAACCAAAATACTACATTTTGTCTTACTTCAACTTAGGATTTATTAACAAGCAAAAAAGAAAAGAAAACAATCCTCCCTTCTAGTGAAGAGGGAGCTCTCAATACACTATACCTAATATAAAAGAATTATCACAAAGATAAAAAGTTAAAAAAGCACAGTACGGAAATATTTTACATATGACACTGCTCCTACCGGTATTTCCTATGCATTCCAGGGGTCATACAGGAGAAGATTGATTGTTTCTTTGGTTTGGCGCCAAAGATAAATGACCTGAGAGGAACCTTGGCCCGAGTCTCTGATTGTCTTAGCTGGCCATTTTGTTGTCTCTTTGATGCTGAGAACCCAAATTCATCATTCAACTTTACTAGAGCCTTTTCTATTTCAAGTTGGAGAGATGTTACACCATCTAAACCCGCTTGAAGTTCATCGGCAACCTTGTTGTTTTCTTGTTTCATGTTCAAAATCTCACCTTGGAACTTGGCAGCTTGGTAGCTTGTGAACCTGAAGTCATCATCTTCAGCACTGGTTTTCAATGCTACTGTTATTTCTTCTTGGATGTCACACAAAGATGAGAATCGACTTTGCAGTTCTTCTTTCAGCAAGGCACCTCTTTCCATCCAGATCGTTATTTCATTTTGGATCTCTGTTAGGTGTCTGTAAATTGGTCTTGAATCTGATTTTATAGAATGCTTTATGCTGCTACTACCCTCTGACGACTTCCCTTTTTCCTCTAATTTTGATAAGTCGGTCAGCAAATCTTTGATAGTGGTTTCAAACTTCTGTATCTCAGAGTAATAAGCACTGAATTTTAACCAGAAAGTTAAGTTCTCGTCTAGAACTTCATCCATGTTTGACCGGAATTTCTCTTCAATGGGTGAAGTATATTCAGGTGGTTCAATTTGTAAAAGTTCCTCTGTGAAATCCTCATTTCCTTCCATGCTTCTCTGCAGGAGACCTAATTTCTGACGCAGATGTCTTAACTCTTCATCTTTCATGGCATTAGCTGTCTTCAGTTCTTTTAGCTGCAAAGATGAATCAGAGTTGCTGTCTTGATTTTTCTTCTCTATATCAGCCAGTCTCTTTTTCATATCTTTACAATTCCGAAGAGTATTGGTATACTCACTCAGCAGAACTTGTTCTCTATCCTGCATTCCATTCGTAAACAATTGCTGCCAATCAGGTTCATCTTCTTGTGCTGTTGCCTGCCCCTTGGGATCAACTTTGAGAGCATTATCTATCTCACATGAACTTTGCTTAGCATCATTTTCTTGCTGTGTCTCAGAACTCTCTGAAGAACTATCTGCCTTGTTGCTTGCTGGGTGCTGACTGACTTCCTGATTTTCTGTGGTAGTGCTCACAGCAACTGTTATCTTTTCATCATCATTGCCAGGATTTACAGTCTTCTCTTGTTCTTCCAACTCTTTTGGAGATTTTTTTCCCACAGGAGTTGCCTCTTCCATTTCTAAGGAACTGGTGACCTTAACCTTATCTACTGACTTAGCATCATTTTCCAATGAACGGGTGACATTGGGTTCATTAGCAAATGGTAAGCCAGTGGCCTCAAGCTTGTTGTCTGATGTTGCATCATCTTCAACAGTACCAGCAACCTTAAGCTCCTTATCTTTTGCATCATCTTCTACCATACCATTCGTAAGCTCCTTTTCAGACTTAATATCATTCAACAAGATATTGTCTTCATTCAAAGGAACTTGTCCTTCAGATTTGCTTTTTAATTCAGCCTGGGTTGATGAATCCTTTTGTGCGTGTGATAAATCTGTGGTCTTGGCCTCCTCGCCTGGCTGCTGCACATTTTGGACTTTCTCTGAGAGTTGATCAAGATTACTATGTGCTTCATTGAATTGGGTTTGGAGATTGCTATTCTGATCCTCAACAATTTGGTTTAGATCCTGTACTCCATGCATCTTTTCTTCCATCTTTCTCAGTTGTTCATTCAATTTGTTTCTGTCCTTGATAAGACTTTCCTTATCATTTTCCAGAGTTCGAATTTGCTCTTGAAGTTCATCAGTATCTGTTCTCAATCTCTTTACCATCACAGTCTGGGACGATACTGCAGTTTCCAAGCTGATCACTTTGTTCACTAGCTCATCAATCTTCTCTGCCATTTCTGCCACACTGAGTGATGAATTGGAGCTTGTTTCAAAGTGCTCTTTAATGTTCTCCTTCGATAATTGCAACTCCTGCTTCTTCGGAATCAATCCGGCATTCTCTTCCAAGTCCTTTGTGTCTGCTATTTCTTTTAAATCTCTTTGGACCCTTGGCTCTTCGGAATTACTCCATTCATAATGGAATTCGTCCATGAGAGAGCCCAACTTGGCCTTCACGTCCTTTACCCTTTTGGATTCTATTCTGGTTTCATCAAGTGATTTTTCCTGCTTCTCTTGCAACTGTGTCAATGCCTCTTGGCATGATTTAAGAGCAGCTTCCGCCATCAAACGGCGAGCTTCATCATCTTCAATATCAACACCTTCTCCAAGCTCATCTTGCAGAGTGGAAACTCTCTCTTGCAATTCCTTGATTTGCTCATCAATTTCCCAGTACTTAGCAATGGAATTATCATAAGAGTTCTTTACAAACTCTTTCATAGTTTGTAGAGCCAGAATCTGTTTCTGCAGCTTGTCAACCTCTTCTAGTGCCTCTTTTCTGCTCAAACCAGATTTAGGAACTTTCGGAGCAGCAGAAGCTGCTGTGGCAGCTGGCTTCTTGGAACGAAATTTCCTTGTGGCTGCTGCTGTTGTTATGACACTTTTTAAATCTTTAACGGGAGGCTTTGGAATATTTGTTTTGAACCCTTCTGCCTTCTTTCTTGAAGGCCTTGGTGATCCATCATCATCTTCTTCATCCATAAATGGGACACGATCTGGAAAGACAGAAGCAATGGTGCTGTTGGCATTTTGCAACTCTGTTGATATGTGATCATATCTTTCGGCTAAAGCTCGGTAAGCCTTGAAGGATTCCTCCACAAAGCTTATCAGTTCCGGTCTCCTTTTGTAATACATTTCTGCTCTCTTGGCAAAAGAGTCTCCCTCTTCATCTAAGAGCTTCAAAACAGTTTGCACTTTTTCCTCCATATCTGCAGGTTTGTTCATTTATTTTAGTTTGCCAGCTATATGCATGTATAAAGGCACATACAAGTGGGTTATGTTGATCTTACACAGGCATATCCATGTGATTCAAGCAATTTTTTAATTTAAAATGCTAGTTAACAATGTGTAAACAAGCGTCCATCGTTATATCCGCATGTAGGATAGGGGTAAGCATCTCCTAAATTTCTAAAATCATAGGAAATGACTTTATGGACTGCAAACTATACCTAATTTCTCAATAAGTATATATTTAATATAAGTGAAACTGTACACAACAAAATCATCTTCTGAAAGGCGTTTTATCAAGAAAAGGGGGCAAAAAATGGAGTCGTTCTATCAACCTAATTGGCTAAAAATAACATTATGTGAATTGAGTCAAACATTGGATTTTGGGAAAATTCAATTTGAAAAGTGATAGAGGAGGTATGAATGTATGTATGTATATATATGTGTGTGTGTGTGTGTGTGTGTAGTTTTTGATTAGTTGAGGCCCAGATTTGGAAATAAAAGCACGTAGAGAATCATTTTCAGAATCCATGAAAAATAATTAAGCCTTGAGCTTGAGTACATAACACAACATCAAATCATCTTCTTAAACCTCTCTACTCACGCAGTTGAATTTCCTGATTACCGATAAATACATTATAGACAACACTCTATTTTTATGGAAGGCAAGCATAATTTAATGATTTGATTCCATAGTGAAATGAAATTGATCATCAAAAGCTTATAATATATATAATCTAACGTTGAAGGTAAGGCAAGCCGTGCCATGAATGTGTACAAAAATTCCATCAGAAAAAGGAGATAAAATGGTAGAGTTGATCATCATGTTCTTTGATTTGAAAAAGAAAATAAAGATAAATTGATGATCACCTAGAAGGTTTTGTTCCATCCATTTTGATTGCTTTGTTCTGATGTGGCTAACCCACCACCATGAATAAGCATTGCTCGCCGCTCTCTGCAACATATTTGGTTGTTTCTTCTTCTGTCTTCTGTGTTATCTCTTTAATTTCCCTTGGTCTTTGGTATTGAGATCTTAATTAATAATGTGAGAGTCAAAAAGCATGCAAACCGTGTTTCTCCTATTACTCTATCTGTTTAAGATGGGGAAGAGAAGACATGGATTCCATGACAGCAGGGGACCAAGAAAAGAAAGTGGGAAAATGGATTAAGAAAAAAAGAAAGATAATAAACGAAATAGATAGAAAGAGATTCAGAGAGAGAGAGAGAGAGAGAGAGAGAGAGAGAGAGAGAGAGAGAAAACGTGGAAACTAAGATGTTCTACTAATTATGGGATGATGGAAGGGAGCAAAGTTCTCGCGAATTTAATGTCCAAAACTTGCTTTTGAAAAAGCATGCAGTGCAATAATAAAAATGAAATAAAGGAACATAATGCATGCATTGAACGACCCACGTGCCTGTGGCATTGTCCAGCTTTGCTTGCTTTTTTTTATTTTTTTTCTTGGATTGTAGAGTATTTACCAATTTTATAGATGATTGATATTTGTTGAAGAATTTGGTTGATCATCTTTAATGAGATTTTTTCTCTCAATTATATTTTTTTCATTACACTTGTCTAAGAAAATCAATCTAAGATCACTCGGACCTTATTAACAATTTTGCTTGCTTTACACACACCTCTTCGATATCTTTCTCTATGTTTTTAGTGTTAAATTAGCTATGTTAGTTGTCATACATTCCCTTAATAGGAGAAATCAAACATAAAATTTTGATGGAGATAATTGTTAAAAAGATTTAGATATACAAGTGAGTCATTCTCTCAAAGGAAGACTAAAGTTACAAACTTAATTGTTTGGAAAACTTTCTTGTGGTAGCATATCCAAAGGTTGAGACATCGTTGGTATTTATTATTCTTTTAAGTGAAAAAATTAATTTTTAAAATATATTTAAAAATTTAAATAAGTATTTCTTTAGAATTAAACTGATCCTTACATATACTTAATCTCATTATAAAGCTGAATTAAAAAAAGAAGCAGAAGAAGAAGAGAGAAGCCTTTAGAATTTTAAAAATGTTGATTTATGTATTACTATTTGGCTAATATTTCAAGTTGTATACATAAAAAAAATATAGACAAATTTTATTCATTGTTAGTTTGAATAATATTAAACTCAATCTTTTTAAGTAAAATTTCAATTCTAATATAATGGATTGAAAAATGTGAACAGAGATTAATTATTTAAAAATAATAAATATTTTATATCAATAACACGATAATAAAGAAAATATTTTACATATATTACATATTATCAGACTAAATTAATAATTCAACAATGACTATTTTGACTTAATTAATTTTATATTTGCGTGTTTTTTCAAAATCTATAAATTTTATTATATTGACTTGTTAGTTATCTTTAATATTTTCTTATAATAAATCTCCAACTAACTACTTGATGATAACTTGTTAGTTATCTTTAAACTTTTCGTTGCAAGGTGTCGCATCCTGAGATAAAGCAAATTATTTCTCCTACCAAACTGCTATGATGTTCAAATTTTTAATCTAAACTTAATTCATGGTATAATTATATAAATTATAGTAAAGAAAACATAAATGCTCTGTCTAGTAGTTTCTAAATTTTATCGTACAAAAAAGTTGCTTAGAAAAGCTGTAATGTAAAGGTGGCGGTGGCCGACTTTTGTCGCGGAAAGATAACCACTTTGTTAACAAAGCTTGAAAGAGGTGCCCCAAATAGAAAATTGAGAATTTCTGTTATTTTTGGAGGCACGTTCTGTTCACGACTTTGGCCTGCACTGACGCTATAAATAGGAAAATGTTAACGATTTTTTTTTTCCTTTTTGAAATCTAGGACTAATATAATAGTATATGTTTTCAGTAATTATATTCTTCATTTCTTCTCACTAGAAAAGATTTGGAAAGAAAAACAAAATCTTTTTCAAAGAGAAATCTTATCTATCATCCCACACTGTTACATATTTTGTTTAGCCTAATCATCCCTGTCAATTTGGGGAAGGATGTAAAATTTTTAAAATAAGTATTCCATGTAGTAGATTTGTATAAAAAATTAATGTTAGGCCTTAGTTCTACAAAGATTACAAAATAAGGTTTATCCATTGCCTTTATTTGTGTTTAAAATTATAAGATTAGTTTGGTGATTGAGGAGAGTATTGGTGAGAAAGAATTATGGGTCAAATTGTTAAGAGTATTATTTGTTTATTTGAATGTTTATAATTAACAAAAATTAATTGTTAATATTTGTCTATAAAAAAAAATATTTGTGTTTAAAATATAATTTTGATTTTACTTTTACATCAGATAATATAATTTTCGTAAATTTATAAACTAGCCATAGTGTAATTTTCAGATGAAATTTACAATTATTGGAAAATTATTATTAAAAACAAAACTCGTTAGTGTGGAAGCAATTTCCAGTTCTACAAAAAAGAAACAAATAAAATGAATAATTTGAATGACTGAAAGTTAGAGGGGTAAATAGATTCCCTTGATTATCATACATAATTGTAGTTTTTATACTTTATATAAATTTGAAAGTATCCATGCAATATGATACTTGCTGCCAATGTTAATTTTTTTTATTGTTTTAGCAAAGAAATGACAATCAACCCATGGTTTTGTCATCCAATTTTTTTTTTCTTGAGATGGGAAGATAACTGTCGCGTCCTTTTTTTTGGACATCTTAAATTGTCAGTATAAATTATTTTATATGTCAATCTATTAAAAATCTTTAGAAATGATTTTTTTTTTCTGAAAACAAAATGAAAGAATGAGAAGACACTCCAATACTATAGGACATTGGACAGTTATGTTAAAACTCTCGGGCAGAAATTTACCTTAAAGATTATTACATAAACCTGAATTGTAAGTAATTTAACTTAATTATAACTACTCAATTATTTTCTAGATGCCATAGAGAATGTGAAAGTTAGTTTTAGATTCTTAATCATTTGTGTCATTAATTGACTTTAGATATGATTTTTAAAATGGTTACTAAAAGTAAAACTTTTTATATTATAGTATATTTTAATTAAATTCTTTATGTATACAGTGGATTTCTCTTATTTTCATTTTAAAGTTTATATTCAGCAAAAGATGACAACATTATGGTCTTTTTCCGTATATATGTTATCACTCGCTGTTGTCTTCATTTCCTTGTTTTATTTTCCTGTTCTCATGGCATAACTCGCAATCCACAGTGCCTTTATATTTATTATTGTAAGTGCCTTATAATCTCGAGGTCAAGTCCTATGTTTCATTGTAATTTCATAACAACAATGGAAATGAGGTAATTACGAAGAAAGAAGGAAAGAAACAATGGGAAAGTGACAGAGACAATCAAATCCTTTTATCATAGTTTTTACCGTCATGCATAAGATAGTGCGACTTTAAATATCACTTTTGTGGAATCTTTTTTTTTTTTTTTTTAACACTTTTATGGAACCTAATTCCTCTCTCTCAAGCCAAAGATTATTCCCCTTCTCTGGTTATTCAAGCCTTTAATTCCCCTTCTCTATTCCTATTTCCATGGCGCCTTCGTTGCAGATGAGAATTTTTTTTTAAAAGATATATTGTTAGTTATATCTCATGTTTATGGAGAAGGAAATTCCATTTGCAAACAAGTTGGGACTCAATCCAACACACCCCCCCCCCCCCCCCCCCCCCCCCCCCCCCCCCCCCCCCCCCTCTTCCCCCGAATGAGTTTCTTAGGAATAGAGTCACTCTTCCAAAATTCAAATTTGGTTAACTTCTTCAATGGGCTTTGGCCTAGTCCCCCATTTGAACTTTTATGCTTCCTTTTTTTATTATTAAATTCAATTCTGATAAATAATAGTGTACTTAAAATTCTCAGGAAATTATACATTTGTATATTGATAAGACTGTTTACTATTTCTTAAAGTTCGATCTCTCCCTCCAGCTAAATCATATAACCAAGAGAAACTATGAATCATAATAGAAGAGCTTTCCCCGCCCATAAATAAATATTTCGTAATAATCTCATTGGATATGCATTTTGGGGTGTGATTGGGGGTGAGAGCTTTAGGGAGGCACCAACCTAGTTGGGATCTCTTTCTCTCTATTTCTATTTAATAGAATCTTTAGGAAAAGCAGAAAATTTCTGTCCAGCTAAAAAAAATGTAGATTTTCTAGTAAACTAAAATAATCGTTTAATAGTTATTTTGTATCTTAATCCCAATTTATATATTTCCGGTGATGATAATTTGACAACATACATATTCTCAACTCTCAAGCCCAAATAAATATTTTAAAGACTATTTAATAGGTGAGAAGTTTTTTCATGTAGGAGAATCATGATTTCTAGGAGTCATATTTTTTGGGAATAAATAAAATTGTTTGTTTGATTATTGAAAAATTTTAAATAAGTTTTCTAGGAATAGAAAAATTACACATATTTTTTTACTGATTGTTTTAATTATTTATCACATTATATAATTGATAAAAAAATAAAATGATATTTTTATTGTAATAAAAAATTAAACTCAAAAAATAAGTTTCTCACCTCTCCTATGAAAAAAAATCATGAAAAATTGATTAAAAAACATTCCTACAAAACATCAAAAAATATTATTTTTTTAATACATATCAAACATGAAACTAAATTTCTCAAATTCTCATAAAACAAAAAACTCCTCTTACACCAATAGTCCCCTAAGACTTTTTTTATATTTAAGACTCATTTACTGTTTATGACAAGATTTAAATAAAGAAATAAATATATTTTTATTATTTTATACAAATCATTAAATTTTAATAAAAAAATAATAGTAATATTTTTCATATTAAAAAATAAATTGTTGACCTAGGTTGGCTTCCCATTAACTTAGAGATTTTCCTCGGAAACAATAATGTGAGAGCCACACATTAAAGGCAATCCTCAAAGTTAAGGAAGAATGGACCATTTTCTCATTTGATTGAGAAAACCATATGGCTCATCTATGCATCGCACCTTCATGTGGTCCAACACTTTACATGCCAATTTGGATAAAAAGGGTTATGCAGATTTATAGCCAACGGGATAGGGAAGAGATAAGAGGGAAAACTGCAAAATGAATTTATGAAGTATCAATCAAAAGAAAAAAGAAAGAAGGAAAGAAGCAAGGGAGTAATTAACCAACCGGCTTGCGTTGCAAAAGTCAATATATTACAAAACCAAAAGCTCTCCAAAGAGAAGTAAATCAACAAAAATATGTATCTTCTCAAAATTATTTATATTTTTGTTTGTCCATTTACAAATTAAAAAATAATTAGTCAAAAGTATGAATAATCAAGAATGGCAATTGCATTATCCATTTAAAATATTTATTATTTTATTATCAGATACCATAGAGTTATTATAGTTATCATGGTGCTTCATCTCCTGCTTTAGTTCATTGGAATGCTCGTCCTTCTCCTCTCGGTGCTATCTGTAACCTGATGCTCCAGTCATTGTATCTACTAGGGGCTAATTTTCCTTTTATTTTGTTTCTTATAAATTTCTCAACGATAAAAAAAATTAGGGTTAAAAAAAATCTCATCTTATCCCAAACATGACTCCTGCAATCCTCCATTATAACACCATATACATTATCAAAATGAAAATCCCATTTTTTTTTTATAGTGAAATTCTTTTTATCAATAGTAGTGATTGATTGGCCATATAGAATTTTATAGATCGACATTTTCCATTTCAATTTAAGCTTTTACATTAAGAGGAGAGGATGATTCTATGTACAAAAAAATACATTGGATGATGGATTATTTTGCCTCCTCTACTTCTAGAAGGATGTCAGAAAGGTCCGTAGTCATATAGAAGATGTAGTTTTCTACGCTTCTAAACTCTGAAGAGAAGCCAGCCAGTGTTCCATGTAATTTTTGCCAGCTGAAAATTCAAGTACAACTTCAAAATTACAATAAGTGCAGTTCTCTAGTCTCTTCAAAATGCAGATACACAAATAGTACATATCAGATACACAAATAGTACATATCAATGTATCAACAGATATCATCATTTAAACGAATGCTTTCACTCAATTGAGTTTCAAAAAAAATTCAATGAAACCACTGCCAATGCCATCATTATTTACAAGACAACTTCCCCTAGTTTTGATTTGTACAAAGAGCTCAATTGAAAATGGCAGGTTGTTATTTTAAAAACACAATAGGGCCTAACTTAAAATTTGGGATATGAAATTGTTATAAGTTCTGAAACAACTTGATCCATGTGTCCTAGGCTATTACTAAATGATTTTTAAGCATAAACGTACATCCAACCATAAAGATCTAAAAACTAGGACTTATTTTTCATCACAATAAAGAAACAGTTCAGAGATAGAAAGGAAAGAAGTTCTGCTAACATATCTTATTAAGATATCATATAGTATACAATACGCTATCTTTTATTTCTGTTTATTATTGGGAAAAAAATTACAGGGTCGATGATGAGAGAAAAGTAAGGAGTCACTTGACTGTAGTAAAAAGGAAGTCAGTGATTAATTGCCTTGTATAATGTGGAATTTAGGACCTTCATCAGGTTGTGAAGGTGAAGGTGAAGTTACTTCAGAGCATAACTTTTTATCTCTCATGAAAACAGCTTAGTATAAGTGATTTACCACCTGAGTCAAAATTTCAAGCTAAGAATTTGATAATAGAAAGAAAAGAAAAAAAGCACATGGCAGAAGCATAAGGAAACCTCCTGGAACAGAGAAGATACTATCAAAGAAAATTAGCTCATAAAAGCAAGGCAGTATCTTTGCAAAGCATGGATGAAACCATTCAGAAAATAAAAGAGAGGAGCAAAAACCCATATAAGATACACACACAAAAATACAAAAATAAAGTTAAATAAAAAACAAAAACCTCGCAGATCGATGCATTTGAAGATAATTCTAAAAAAAAAGGCAAAACTATTTGGTCTATATTATGTATCATGTATTTTCCTATTTGGATTTAGCGAGTTAGAAGCCCCAATTACCATTGCATTTATAATTGCTAAGCAGTGCATTAGCATCTGATAATGACAGACACGTTTCCTCATTAGCATCAGAATCATCAACAAGGCCAAACCAAATAAAAAATTATGGATTATACTATACAACAACAAAAAAACTTAAAAAGCACCTGAACAAGGATTGTTTTGACTTTAAAGAACCAGCACAAAAAAAAAGTTAATAAACTCAGAAAAAGTAAAACAGAGCTAGGAGTTTGAAAGCGAACAAAATAACTCAATGAAAACAAAATCATACACAATTCAAGAGTACGTTCTGAATATTACCAGAAGAAAATTCATTTGGAAGGTTCTTGATGGCACTCAAAAGCTCCTTGTTTGAACTCTCCACCTCCTTCCTATAGCAAGGAACCAGCACAGCAAAACTATTGTCCAAATCATCATCACTCTGAAGGAAATCAGAGCCATGAGGCTCCAACCACCCAATGGAAAAATCTGAGTCATCAGATTCAGAGCTTGACAAACAACCATCACCATCAGATGGCACCAACACAACATCATACTCTGTATCATGTCTCTTCTCTTCCCTGCTCTGCCATTTCCTTTTAACCTTCCTGTTAGAAGGAGCTACCTTTGTTCCTTTCACTGAAGGAAACTTCACACTCTCTCTTTCCTTAAAACTCCATTCAGAAGATGAATTCAGTGTAGAGCCACCGGAAACAACAGGCTCTTTCTCCTTGTTGCTACGACCCCACAACCACCATGACAAACGTGTCAAAGAGACATCCATACTCCCAATTGTGATGATTTCAAAAGCTAAAGAGTCACAATGGTAGAAGAAGCTCTTTTAGAGGCCAAAGATTTGTGAAAGAATGAGGCCAAAAAAATTGAGAAACGGAATGGCCAGTGGTTCCTGCCTGTTGCAGAAACCACTATATTAGGAAATGATCCATTGATTCATTAACAAAAGGAGATCAATTGGAAAATGGGGCACACAAATAAATTCAACCCAACAAACTCATTGATATCAATAACAATCAACAAAAAAACAAACTTTTAGATAAAACAGCACAAGCACGGATGAAACAGATGCAGTGAATTTACCAAGGTTTTTCCAAATATCAAACCCAAATTAGCAAGTTGAAGAACTTAGCCTAGATTCATTGACCCGTTTCCCCAAATTAAATGTTAGCAAAAAATTTCTCAGACATTTACACTCCCAGAAAAGCACAAGAGTATATTAAAAAAAAAAAGGATAAGATAGTTATCAGAATCTTAAAAGAATAAATTTTATCTTGTTTTTTTATTTACTAAAAAATATCAACCCCAAATCTCAAACACAATGACACACACTCATGCTCGGTCTACTCAAAGCAAAAAATGGAAAAAAATCGAAAAACAAAACACGAAATCCAGTAAAACTTTTGAGTAAAGACCTTTGCTTTAGGTCAAAATCAAGAATTCCCCCAAACTCAATTCACCAAGGAATCACCGGAAAATCCCACACTCCTCGCCGGAAAAACCGAACCTTTCAAACGGCTAAGCTATCGGAAACAAAAGCAGAGGAGATCGGAGCAAGAGTTTTCTCCGGCGAAAGAAAAAAAACCGGCGATACAATGCAAAGACTCAGTAAGTCAATTCGAAACCCTAACTCGCCAATTATCCCTCACTCACTCACTCACTCTCTCTAATCTTCTTCTACTTCTTCCTCCTTCTGCCTCTGTTTTTGGGACACTGAGAACCAAACCCAATAATCGCTCAAAACCTCGTCTTCTTCTGAATTTATAGAGCTATTTTTTCACCTTTTTCATCTTTTCACATCCAACGGTCAAGATTGCACCGGTTATTCTGATGAACGTCCAGAGACAAGGTCTTATCCTCTTACTCTACACCCACACACATCTTATAACAATTCATTCCTGGCCTATAGCATAAGGTAGTTAACAATATATTTTTTTAATCAGAAAAATACTGGACGTTGATTCGCTGATGAGAGATTACAACCGTCCAAAGATGCTGACGTGGATGACCATTACCCCAATCACGGGGATGCATGTGCGGCCAACTTGTCGACACGTGTCAACAATGTAACCCTAAAATAATAAATATAGGATTTTATGGAAATGGAATAACTAATGATTAAGTTAAATTGAAGAAGTCGTGTTTTTCTTTATAAGTTTTCCACTTGTCTAGTAAAATGAGCTGTTTAATTTTTATTTTTTTTTAAACTGTCAAATATGCTATACTCGGAGAATAAAACAAAATCTTGCAACAACTTCCTAAGATAAATGAGAAATCAAATCAAGTTTATCTTCTCCGAACTAACTTCTGTATCAAGTAGGAAACTAGGAATCTCATTGACCAACTCCAACCATCCAATGTCAGCTACATTTTTCCATTTTCACATTAAAGATTGTACTGCTTGTAGTTATATTGGAAAATACTACAGTATATACCAACTTTAGCAATCTTAATTAAAATAACTATAGCTATTGTGAGGACTAATTTCGAACTAATTGAATTAATTATGAAAAGTTCATAAATTTAATTAACAAGAAATCTAAGTCATCCAATTAAATATTTCATTAACTAAAACTGAAGTTATTAATTGGTAATCAATTTCAAGTCTGTGTTAGTGCTTTAAGAAGTTGCATTAGACAAATCATATTCAGGTTAAAGAGGGCACGAAACACATTCGTGATTGATCCGCAAGCTTCTACGAAATTGATTGGAGTCAGTCATCATTTTTTCTACGAGCAAACTGAAAGGTGGGTGTCCATGGAGTAATCAATACTCAAAGAATATAGAATATAGAATATGGGAATTAAGTAATCTAAAAAAAAAACTCATAGCCAAAACGATGACAAGTATTGACGTACCAAGAAAGAAACAAAAAATGTGTATTTTCTCATTGGATTTTCCTAGAAAGAGCTCCTTCAATTGACTTTTGCCCCTTTGCCTCTCTTCTTTTAATAGATTTACATCGTTACCGTTTGGCTAACGCTATTGCCATTGATGATACGATATCTAATTCAAATCGTAGAGTTGCAAGAATTGATGTTTCGATATAGTAATTAGGGTAGTTTTATAAATGAAGCAATTCTTTCATGATATAAAAATATAGTAATAAAGGGACGCTCGCGTATTTATATTGTTAAACAAGATTTAATGTAGTTAAAAGTTATGGATATTATCATTGATCTAATGATATTTCTTTTATCCGATTTAGCCATTCATTTTTATTGTTTGTGTCACCTATGACATACAATCCAATTATATATATGCTAAATATGCTATACACATATATAGTACTTACTTCTATAGCTTATAATTTACATAATCTAAGTAAAACAAGTTTCATTTTGTTTTTACACACTGTTTTTATGATTTTATTTAGTGGAAAGTGGTGTGTTTCAAAGTATGAGCACCAAATGCAAACAAATCATTGCTATATATTTTATGTAGTGACAACAAACTTTTAGTGACGCTTCTTTTTTAAGGTGTTCTGAAGATAAATTTTGGCATGACCTAAATTGTGTTGCACATGTTAAATACAATATATATATATATATATATATAATTTGGAAGAGGAAAAGAAAATTTCGAATTGATGGTACTTTTATTTCCTTTTACAATCATTATTTATTGAATTTATTTTTTATTCACTAATATTATAAATACTTTATATTATCAACTAATTATAAATAATTATGATATAAATTTCAAAATAATTATTATAGAAAACTAAAAATCTTATCATGCGTATTAGTCTACAATTAGATGACAATACAAAAAAAAAACCTATATCGTCATGCAATTTAATTAAATTTTTATTTAATTATTTATGACTTTTTTAACTATGCAAGAGAAATCTTAAATATAGTCGTTATATTATTAGTTTATTATTATTACTGTGGATATAAACCTGAGTTCCTAAACACTTGATTTTTCCATTTTTTAATACTTTTGAAAGTACAACTTTTTTTTTTTTACTTCAAATGATTATATACTATATGTTAAGGAATGATATAGGCTTAATAAAATAAGGTCAAATTACAAATGATTAAGTGAGTGAATTTATGTATTTTCCACAAAGGAAGCCAAGGTCGTCTCGTGATGTCGTGGTGCCACAAATCATGCTACGCAATTTCATGTTTCTTAACATTGTAGTTAATATAAGTCATTGATAAGGAATTGAACTTGTTTCTGTCAGATTTATTTTTATATTGAAGAATTTTTTACTGTGTTAAAGAAGGGTCTCTAGAATTAAAAGATCATCTGTTTAGTATTTTTTATTGAGGACTCGGGTATATGAGTATTTGCCAGATCGGAGGGGAGAGTATACGCAAAAGGTATTGTGATGCTTAAATGAGGATTTGGCCTATAACTATTAATGATATATAGTGAGTAGGTGAGAATAAATCTATCGTTTACATGGGAGATTGGGAATGAGAGGAGTGGCGCAATGAGAGTGAGAGTATGAAGAATTGAAGTTAATGATGAGAGTGAAAAGAGGCAACAAAGACATATGTATTAGGGTATATTAGTAGTGGGGCGGGTGTAGGGACGAGACGAGCATCACTATATCCAATCTCACCCCATCTCTGACTTTCTCAAGCAAGAAAAATTCCATCCAGTCAACTCAATTTTTTCCATTAAACTTGAGACAGATGCAAATTCAATTGCCATACCTAAATGAGATCAATTATAAATGAAGGGAAAGTGACATCATCTTAAGAGAAGAATAAAGAAATTTTAACCTCATTATAGATATACTTATTAAATACAACTTAAATGTTAATTATAAAAACATGTTGATCAAGAGATTTTAATCATATTCTAGTTGAGAAAGGATGATAAACAAACTGAAACTTGAAAAAAGATTAGAACAAACAAATGAAAACAATAAAGAAAAAAGCCACGCATCGGAGATTTTCACTCTTGCATTTTTCTTAGTGGAGAATGTGAGGTTTGATTCAGCATTAATAAAATTGTATTGCCCAAATTATTGAGAAATCCTTGACTAAATGCACCAAGAATCTTATGCTCTAATTCACTTTCTAATCTTATTTTTTTGGGCCTTATCCAACCTCACAAGCAAATTCAAAAAATATTAAAGACTGGCATGGGACATATATAAGGTGAAAATTAGAGAATAATGCACACATTGTACAGCATCTACGATTAAGAAGTTGATTGAAAAGAAAAGGAAAAACCATATCAAATGAACTTAATCATGACAATCACTCTTTGGGAAAAGTAGCATCAAACTTTTCGTGATAGCAAGGGTTGTTTTCTGTTTCATAGGGAAAAGTATATCATCATTCAGTTACAAATTAATCATGTTAATGCTATCATGTTACCGTTTCTCTCGCTCTCGTACTCATCTTAATTTCCACTAATCAACTCTGTTGAATTGTTCACTTTATGGTTGGAACACTTGAAATTGTAAAATGGCTTTTTTTTAGTGAAGTTCCTCTCTTAAGATTTATTCATTTCTCATATATCTCATTTATTTTTGAAATATATTGTTACTGTCCCTTTTGAGTTTTACTCATCATCTCATACATGATATTTTTCATAATATCCCGTGCACTGTTTTGTTATATTGACCCGTGTACGGTAATTTTTACAAGATTAAAGATCATTCAACTACCATGTTTTTAATTTCATTTTTTTTTTCTAAAAATTTTCCCGTTGATGCGCTGTAGAATCTAGATTAATCACTCGATATAATAATAGGAAAAGGAATTTATGTAACCACAATTTCCAACTGATATAGATTTACATGAATTGAGGTAAGGTAATCAATTTGGACGCAAAGTACAATTTTTAAAAAAACCAAATTGTGGCCACTTGCTTTGTGTCAAAAAGATGGTTGTGGGACATATCTACCCACTTGTACCTGAGCCTGACTTCATGTTAATTAACTTGCAGGTGATTCCTTCACCTTCCCCCACTTGGGGTTGGGCACTCCATGTGCTCTAGACACCAAACGACAACACAAGATATTTATTTATTTATTTTATATTTCCTTGTTACTTCTTCTTCTTCTTCTTCTTTTTTTACTGGAAAGGAATTTCTTGTTACTTCAGCAAAATGTTAATTGTTTTCTTTTATTTTCTATAACTTTTCTTGAAATTGGAAAGCATTATTATATTAGTTCCTCAATCAAAAAAAAATTTAAAAAATCTTAAGAGTGTAAATTGACAATCACATAAATTTGAAAAATGTGTGACTTCAGAAATAATGTAAATTACTAACATATTTACGTAATAAAATGATAATAAGTACTTAAGTTTAAGTCATTTTTGAGATTTATTTGATATTTTCTTAATTTTAGAAAATGTGATAACGCCCACCAAAGATTTTTTACTTGATATCTTTTTCTAAAGATCCTGAGAATTTATATTAGTTAAAATTTCGGTATATAAAATTGAACGTCAAGACAAAACCACCAGAAAAAGAAAGAGAAAATAATTATTTTTTTTTTCAAATCCTGTCATGATCTACACAACTGACCAATTCATGACTAACACTTATTTAAAATTGTTGATTAAACAAAACAAAATTCTTCTTAGTGCATCATGACTAAAAGTATTACTGGGTTCATAATTTCATATAATGATAGGATATGCTATGGTTCATAGAATCATTTGAAGCTAGACAATAGAAAATGCTAATCGTGCCCACCCTGTCAATCAATGTTGTTTTAGGAATATATGAAGATTTCTGACCTTATTTGATCATGATGATTCTTCTTTTATGTTCTTTCCTCGAAATAAAAAATGTTGGAGCACTGAATTTTGTACTATATAGCATCATATTTTCGTTTCTGCATGCTTGCAACTTCGCTGAAAAGAGAGCCTGTGTCTCACCAATTTAGCAACTCTATGTTTAGATAAATGTTGAGAATGTGCTAATACACTTTCCGAATTTTAAAATATAGAATAAAAAAGGAAGAATTTGTTGTTCTAAGAATAAAATGTTAAAAGTATTTTTCAATTCTAAAAGTATTTTCAATTCTCCTAGCTCTCCTCCAAACATGTATTTACAAGTTTGGTTGAATTGCCAAGTTAAAGTCTTAATTCCTCAATCTTCTGATTCACCAATTTATTAGTACATAAACTATGATTGTCATAAATTGAGTAAATTAAGGAGATAGGTTAAGCCTCTCTCCAATTATATATCATGATGAGTTAAGTTGAGACAAAACCAACTGACTTCTATTCTTATTTATGTGGATGATATGAAAGAGAACCTCTAAATTACTATCATAGAGGGGGTAGACGGCAATATACCATAGATGGTAGATTTTCATTTTCTAGTAGTTGAAGGACTTAAGTAAGAACAGTGAAAAGAATGATGCAATTGTCTATGGTAGAAGAAAAGTAAGGTTGAAATACAAGGAATGTGTGCACGCGTGTACTAAGGTAGTCATTTTCATTACAATTTGGGTTAGTGAATGGTTCACATCAACGTGCTAATTAAACATATAGCTACATGTAGCTGTGAGGATGCATGTGAATGTGATAGGGTGGACTATATGCTTTGGAGAGCCTTGTGCCTACACATGGTTTCTTTGTCTGGGCACCATCATCCACCCGTTTGTCCTTTCTAGCTAGTTCATTTTGGCTAACTTATCCGTTGTAACAGGAAAATGATGTAGTTCCGCTCCAATTTTGGGAAGATATGATAGAAAAGAATAGATAAAATGAATAAGATAAAAAAGAGATGAAAAAGAAAGTGGAAAGATAAAATTACTCTATATAAATTGTAGAAAGGCCCTAGCTTTTTGTGTGTTTCGATTCATATTGAAGCATTTAGAATCACATGGAAGGGTGTGTTTGATCTCCGAATGACACGTTTCAATTTGAGTATAGGATGAATTAAATATGATTTTTCTATTGACCATGATATGTGATATTGTGTTAGAGACATGATTCCAAGTGTTTTTTGGACAGAAAATAATTCATAAGTTTTATATTCTAGTTTAAGTTTAATTGAAATTTGTTATTGGATTTTGCATCAAACACTAACACGAGTCATGCTATTTTTTGTTCATGTACATCCTTAGTTGGACTTAAGTATATTTTGGTAATTATACACCCAAAGTCAATTTTGATTTCAAGAAATTTCAAACAACATTTTGTCAAAATTAATTTTCTAATATTTACTATCCAAACAAAATCTACATTGTCACAAATTCATATTTACTTATAATCAATTTTTCAAAATCTCGTTGATTCAAAATCAATTCTACAACCACACAAATTATTAGTTAACATGATTTAGATTACTATTTACATTGGATTTGAAAATGCTTTGAAACATCGATTTGTCGTAAAAAAATGTCATGTCATTTCTGAAGCAATTAGTTCTTACTTTTGTCTTATATTTATTTATTTATTGTTGGATGTGAAAAATTACATCCTAAAATCGTATCCAAAACACATGTTTCGTGTATGTTTGATTTCACGTTAGATTGGATATATAGGAATATAAATCTATCGAATCACTCATGTTATGATCTTCTGCATCTTAGGTCTTCCCTTCCTTCATTTGGCTTATATTCGTAATGTAGCATTCAAACTAAATGACTCTATGAAATTACGCCGCTTCCTAAATCATGTTAACATATTAGTTAAAGTGATTTCAAATAACTTTTTACATGTTTGATTCCATGTTGAGAAATTGATTTTGGCTAAAGGAATTTGTCTGGCATCCATACATGTGTTTTGACTTTTATTTGGTAACAACCAACAAGGAGGACCCTAAAGGCCCAAAACAATCATAAAGAAACATGTATGATGTTCATATACAATCTTACAATTTAGGCTAAAAGAACCTATTCGGCCTCCCCATGGGCCTGTCTAGCCCCCACAGGGACCTCGTTGGCCTCCACAAAAATCTAGTAGGCCTAGGCACGAAAGGAATTATCGCCCCATCTTAGAGCAAACTATATAAAGGATTTTCCTTTATTTACCAAGGAAACAAGAACGAACCAAAACCTCCAAATAAGAAGAATAATATTTCCTATACTGACCAGATGTGGGGATGACACTTATGTAAACTCAATCAAACCTATCCTTAATCTTAGATGTGGTACCATGAAGTAGCTCTAATTACTGTCGAAGTTAGTCCAATAAGAGATCAAAAGACTAACAAGAATTCCCAGGCAAAAGACATGTTTCCAAACGGGTAGTAACTCATTATGTGTGCGAAGAGAGATTGCGATCCGAAGACATATTGTGAAGACGACCACGAAGCTCCACTTCATATTATCTAGTTTGTTCTTGTGCATGCAAAGAGAGATCACAACGAAGCTCTGTTCTAGATAAATCTTGTTTGGTTCCAGATAAATGTTGTATATGTTTGTTCTCGTGTGTGCGAATAGAGATCTTTGTTGCAAAATTAAGAGGAGATGGAACACGATTTGATTTTGTACCAATTGTAATTTCTTGTGTGCATGGAGAGGTCACCATAATGACTATAGGTATAATGCATAATGTGAAGCTGGAAGGCCTCACACAATAGAAGGAAAAGTGGTCTTGCTTGTGCTTCCTTAACAGATTCATGGATTCTTTAAGCTCGGATACCATATTATAATTTAGATTTGGGCCAAAATCAATCCTACAAAACTAACTTGTAACGTTAGGATTGTCCCACACTTATATATTTTAATTTGGTTATATAACTAGTCATGGTGGAACCTCCAACATGAACCAAAAAGAAGAGACATGGGATGGCTAGTGTGTCTAAATGAGAAGTGAAGGGACATGAGGAAGAAGACAATATTTGAAGAGTTACGATTAAGGATAAAATTAGAATAGAAAGTAAAAAAAAAAAAAAAATGGGTAATTTAGTTATAAAATAAGGGGTGTGAAAAGAGGGGACCAATATTAATGTCATAGAAAAGATTTTGGGCCCTGAACAACATACAGCCGAACAAAGTAGTTTTTGGACTGGGCCGAAATAAAAGCGTATACAAGCACAAACAATCCAACAGCTAGCTCGTTCAACAATTGTGTTTAAATAAACGGTTACGTCTATTTATGGTTATCAAACGTAATATGGATTATGGAATAACCACCTTCTCATTTCTCTCCAATTTTCCTTTCCCAACACTTTGCTCCTACAAATCCAGGTCAGTTTCTGGGTTTCACTTGTTTCTTTCTTCTCTCTCTTTTTTTTAGTGTTTGGTTAACATGTTAAAACATTTTTAACCCATGTTATTGCATTGTTAGCATTGTTTAAAATGTTGAATATATGGTTCAGTCTCATGTAAAATGCAATCTAACCAATTGAAATGAAAAATTAAACCTCTCATATTTAGTTTCAATTAAGAGGGTATCATATCATATACGTAAACAGGTAAATAAATGTAGGAAGCGAATTGAATGAAGGTAGCACTATGTTAAGGCTGAATCAATCAAGCCTCAAATGGGAAATTGAATTTGATATTGTATTAGCTTCTAATGACGAATTGTATGTAGCATTGCCATTGGTGATATCGTAATTCTTTCTAATAAATATAGAGACTATGTTGGATATTGATTGGCGGGTAGAAGGTATGTCTTAGAACGGAGTAGAGAAAAACTATAAGTTTGGTGGATGATAAAATCCATTAGTAGTTCTATGTTCCAGTCGTTCCATTTTTTAGTTCTTTTCCTCTTTTTCCTTCTCCTTTCACCCTTCTTTTGTTTTAGTTTATTTTTCCTCTCTTTTGTCTTTTTTTTCACTTTTTCTCCCCCTCTCTCCTTTTCTCTTTCTTTGTTTTATTTTCGATTTATCATTGGGTTCATCTACCACTAACTCAAGTAACTTGGATTAAAGGTGCTGTTAATGTTGATGTTGAAATATAGGGACTGTGTTCCTTTTCCTATGTTTAAGACTTAAAGAGAACCAAGCATGTTGTGTTTGTAACATCAACAATTAGATGTTATAATGTTTAATTTTTCATGACTTTAAACTTTGGACAGAAGCAACCTATCATGGGGTGTGTTTCTTTTCAATGACTTTAAGTGATATGAATATTTTTTACTGCCATGGCTGATGATAGATAGTTTTCCTAGGAAGTACTCTCGAATGATCAAATCTGAGCAATATATACATCAAGTTCAAATTATGTTTTATACCCTCCAATATTTGGCATTATATGTCGTGATTTAGAGGAAGAAATAACAATGCCACCTTGTATTCCTACTCCAATCTCTCTCTATATGCAAACTGAAATGTTTTTTCCGTTGTCTATGTACTTTTCTTTTATCTTGGTTTTGGTCTGGAATCATGTAGCTCTTCATACCTTTGTTGTATTCAGTGCTGGCAAAGAGGTTTTTTTGAAAGTCATGTATGTGAAATACCAATCAATGGATGTTTATGAAGAAATGGAAGAAGCTAAAGCTGAAATTGAGAAACTCAAGGTAAAACTAAGAGATAAGACAAATTCACTTCAGAACATAAAGAAATATTATGATGCACAGGTCAATAAGATACAGGAAGCTATTTTCAAAGTTGAGAAGCTGAATCAAGAAATGCTTCAAAAGGCAGATGATATCAATGATGATCTCAACGAGAGTTTAAATAATAAAGAGTCCATCACCAAACATCTCAATGCTGCAAATGATGAACTTGGAGAAAATTGTGATGATAAATTTAGAAGGTGGCATGATGAAGAAAGAGGGTATGTATTGGCGTTAGAGGAGGCAAATGAGAAACTGGATAACCAAGAAAAACAGATGCATCTGTGCAGACAAAAGATTGAAAGCATGAAAGGTTGCTTTTCAGTTTCATACAACAAGTGTTTGGAAATAGAGAAAAATTTAGAAGCATCAAGAGAACTAGGAGAAGCGAATGACATGTTCCAGAAGTTAGAGGAGGAAAACATGAGGGTGGAAGAACAATTAGAATGGAAGGAGGAACATTTTAAATATCTTGAAGAGGTACATGAAAAACTTATAGATCAGTTTAAGGCAAGCAAGGAGTGGGAGTTGGAAAAACCTGCATTGCTTGATGAGATTTCCTCATTGAAGTCTATGTTAGACTATCATAAAAGAAAATCACATGATCTGCAACATCAGTTACAGATGTGCAACCAAGCCCTTGCTCATGAAGAAAGCCTGAGAAAGCGTCTGGAAGATGAAGTCTCAAATTTGAAAAAAGAGAAAGAAGAGAAGTGTTTTCAATTGAAGCAGTTGGAGTTGAAAGATGCTGCTTTGATCAGTTCCAAGAAAGATATCAATGAAGAACGAGAGAAAGCAGCATGTTTCATGAGGCAGGTTGTGTTGGGAAAAATTAGCTTTCCCTCAAATAGTACCGTATGTGAACAGTACCGTACGTACACGTGAATAGTACTTTTCAGTATGCTTTTGCGGAAGCGAAAAATTATAAGAGTGGAGAGAAAAAACACACAGGAATTTTTACGTGGAAAACTTTCCCCAATGTGGAGAAATAAAAAAAACCACGGGACACTAGTCCAGAT
>PYAF01001118.1:988199-1025231 GCA_007407185.1 Glycine tomentella | reverse complement strand
GGGATGCTGAAACCGAATGCATCATGCACTTATTTATAGTGCAAAGGGCGTTGGTGTTTGTTGACAAAGTTTAATATAAAATATTAAACTTTGCAACTTCTTCAAAACTTACGGCTCCCACCAACCTATATGTCCTTCAAACTTTGCTGCTATGTAGGTGCCTAACATTTGTGCAGCTGCCCATGTGATTAATTAGGGAAGAAAACATGTGGGCCAACAGGTTGAGTCCTATGGACTTGCCAATGAACTGCCGCATTTGCCACACAACGAATTTGATAGGCACAAGCATTTGCATATGGAAGATGGTTTCAAAGAACAACTTAAGGAAGTTTATGATGCTTTAGACAGGGCAAACATTGAATTGGATGAGAGAATATGTGAAAAAAGTGAAATGGAGTTTGAATTGAGAATATGGAAATCATTTGTTGAACGTTTGAGGAATGCTCTTGAAGATAATCTTGTCATGCGAAAAGAACTGGAAAATTCACTCCTTGCACAAGTAGATTTTAGTGAAAGCCTCACGCAAGAGAAAGATAGACTGGTTTATAAGTTGGAAGAAAAAGAAAATAAAATAGAATGCCTGCAGCAACATGTTCTCCTATTTGAACAAGAACCAAAGGTAAAGGAAACAGAAGCTTCTGTTCCAGCAAGCGGGGAAATAGCCGAGTCCTCTGAAAATGTTGAAGTGAGATATCTCCAGATAATTGAAGAGAAGGACAAGATTTTAGAGGAGTTCCAAAAAGAGGTTCTTAGCCTTGAACAAGAGTCATTAAGAAGAGAACTTGAAAGTTCTATGATTGCAAAAAGCAACATGGAAAGAACCAATGAGTTAGAGAAAGAGAATCCTATTCATATTATAAAGGGAAAGAATGTGAGAACAGATGAACTCATGCAACGGGTGACTTCACTGGAACAGAAGTTCACTAGCTCCTTAACCTCCATTTCCTCACAGCTTGCTGAGAAACAGGCTGAAATTATTCATGTCAAAGAAGCTTGTGATAAGATCACAGCAGCTGAGGTTCTAGCTGCACTTGAAGTTGAAGAGAAGAAGTTGATGTTAGTGGAACTTGAGTATGATATCCATGATATGGAGCAGAAACTGAAATTGAAAGATGAAAAGTGGAGGCAATCAGAACAGCTTGCATTGGATATTGAACAGGAAATGGATGCAAAACAATTACAAATAAAAGAGTTGATTGATCAAATGGAGAACAAGCTTAGAGGCTCAGATGTTTTTCTTCAAAAACTCAAGATAGAGAATAGAAGTTTGCTTGAAAGTGCTCCAAGATTGTCAGCAGAAAGGGAAAACTTGTTGGGTGTTGTTCTGGGATTGGGTGATAAAATGTGTGAGTGCACTACTGCAGACAGACACTCAACTAATGGACACATTGAGAAGCATGGTGCAGTCTTTTGAGAATGATAGTCTAGGAATCAATTTTAAGAAGGATGATGAATTGCTTTAAAAGAGAATATGATAATGCATTCTCCCACGGGGATAAAGAAACTTGAAACCTTTTCTGATATAAGGTCACCATTTAAGGAGCTCAACTGTTAGTTGCTTGCAATATAAAATAGATTTGCTACAGGAATGAGATGTGCTTCTCGTATATTTTAAGCACAAACGTCATTGAGCTTTAAGCATGAACATTTCTTTAGTCTGGTTTCAGTGCACTTGTTCCATAAATTACACCTAGTTCTTTTTTATATAAGCCAATATTTTTTACCCTCACGAGTGATCTTCCATAAGCTTACAATGTATTTTACACAACAGCTTCTAAACCTTCTCTTTTTTCTTAGAATTTCAGTTTGTAAGACATTTTTGCATTTTTTAACCTTAAACTAATGTTTTAAATTTTTACATTAATCTTTGAATATACTCCTTATTTAAAATTCCTCAAATAATTCAATTGCTAAATGTTGATTAATTTAGTAAGAATTACGTACAACTTACACATATTTGTTTTATAATAAAAATATATGAACTGTATCTAATAAAAATGAATAATTTGTATTTCACAAATAAAACTTTGTAAAAACAATATTAAAAAAATTAAAACATTATACTCATTATATATGAATTACATAAAAATCTACTTTTTATATAAATATTAGAGTAAGAGTAGGTCTCTCGTTTTCTTTATTTTCTAATAAAAGACTCCATTTAAATTTTCAAGTTTATCTCAACAAAAACACCAATGATATGATAGCGAAAAAAATGACCACTGGTGTCCGGATGGATGCTTCGCATGTCTGAGAGGACACGTGGTAATAAAAACCGTGGCTGTCTGGCTGACAAGACAACATGCGAATTTCTGGTGCACAAATGCGAGCCATTCGGTCGGGCCCACAAGAAATCAAACTTCAATCAATTGATTTTTTTTTTTTTAAATTTTAAATAATAATGGCTCTGTTTCTGTTCTGTTCCTTTGCGCTGCGCCTCGTAAAAGCTGGCAGACAAAAAGCCATTGGCGGGTGGAAGCTTTGAGAGAGATTCTTCTTCGTCGGAGGTAAGCAACTCATTTTCCAAATTTCTAATCTTTTATGTGCATATTTTAGTTTTCCCAGCTTAATTTGACGTTTCACTGCGTATTCCCTGTTTTATATGTTCAATCCTCCCCCCTTCCCAATTTTTTGTTTGTCTATATCCTGATGTACGTAGCAAATTCAGGCTATTTTTTATGAAGGGGTTATCAAGTCTTTTATTTTGAGTTTACTTTTAGTGTTTTGGTGATGAAACTGTTGTATTTGGTGGTTTAGAATTCAGGGCTGAATTAAAATTTTAAGGCGCGAGGGTTTTAATACTAACTTAGTGCATGTTTGGTTTCATGTTCGATTATCCAGAATCACATTGAAATATCAGTTATCTTGATTTTAGCCAAATGTTCACATGTTTAATTCCATGGTAAGAATTGATTTAGAGTCTAAAATTAATTTTGAATTGGAGCAACTTTAGCTAACTTTTGCATTGGATAAAATTTATACCAAGTTTTCTAATAAAAACATCTAAACATAAATCACAATACTTCAAAGTTAATTTTAACGAAAATGAATTTTGTCAATGCTTACCCAGAAACACACTTAGAGATGGTGGTGCAAGGGAAGTGATTTTAGTTGGCCCAAAACTTGTACACCTAATTATCTCTAGATGTAGGTCTAATTCTATGTTTTGTGATGCCTTTCATCAGGAGCTAGTTTCAGTCATTCTAGAGCTTCACTGGAATTTAGTCTCAGAAATATGTACATATTTGGTATCCTTGACCTTTTGATGGTCATATAATTAATATCAGTTTAGCTGCAGGTGGCTGAGTTGAAAGATTATCAAATTTCATCAGCAGCACTTGATCTGCGTAGAACGTGTTGAATTGGTGTAAAAAGTCTGAAATACTATATTTGTACATTCTCCGGCTACTAGTGAGACCTTCTTGGATATCTGTTTTGATACAATAATGGCTCTTCCGGGTTCCCTGCAGTTGTCCCATGGATTGGGACTTTGCAGGAACCTGGACTGCAATAAGCATTCGGTACAGAAGTTCTCTATAATTGTGTATTCTTTGTGCAAGGTTCATTATTTTTGCATCTGTTCTCACCTTCATATCACTTTATGGTTTCCAGAGGGCAACGGGATGTGGCAAGTTACATTTATTTAGTGCAGGTCCTTCATATCCTATTTTGGTATGTTCTTAAAATATGGTGATATGGTCTTGTTGCTTGCTGCTAACTCGTTGTGTAATTGGTGTGCCAAAATATTTTCATGGTGTAGTTGTATAACTTCATGACACAGCGCTATTTTTTTTATTTTTTATTTATTTATAGACTTCTTGGGAGTTTTGGTTCTATGCAATTTCTTGTCTTTTATCATGTTTTGGTCTTGGGAATTTTTTTTTTAGTTTGATCCATAATAAGAGAAAAAGGTGAGAATAATAGAAATAAGAATGTTAAGAGGGATGTGTGACCACACAAGAAAGGTCATAACATGAAATGATTGTACACAATGAGGTGTTGGTGTGACACCAATCAAGGAAATGTTGACAACATCATTTAAGGTGATATGAACACATTTATAAAGACCATTGGAAGCACCAGTGAAGAAAGTAGATTGCATGGTTTTAGTCCTATGAAAAGGGGAAGGGGATTTTATGGTGAATAATATCTCTAAAGATTTTCACCGAGCCCAATGGCATTGTGTGATCCATGTAGCTGATCTCACCTAGTGGCTAGTGGGACAAGACTTTTGTTGTCGTTAATCTATAATAAGCTTAACAGCAAATGGTTTTTTGTGTAGCTTAAAATCTTAGGTTTCTTTTTACTTCAATAAATGACTTAGCTCTAGTTTGGATTGGTTTCCAGCTTACGAGAGCTTTTCAATTATAAAGCCCTACTAGGTAAAAATATCAAGCTTTGTTAAGTTTGTAGGTGCTTATGAAGTAGTTAGATGAGAGACCTTTTGAAAAAGTCAAGGCACATAAGCTAATTTTAACTTATGAGAAATTTGATTCATTTTCCTCCTTGATTGATTTTATTTTCATCTCTTGTAAGTGTTTGTTGAAAAGCTTATCCAAACTGGCTCTTATTCATTTGCATTCTACCAGTTTCTGCAATATTGTCAGGCAATAATGTTAAGGTGTTCCTTGTGTGCCTGGATTCATTGATGATTGAATGTTTACCATATAGTATTGAGGATAACCTGATTGAATGTTAAGGCACATTCATTTTCTTTGTTAGAATTTACTGTAAGAGACAATTTTCTATTGCAGTTCGTGAGACAGGAATGCAGGGGTTTTCATCACCTTCGTCATATAAACAGGCCAACACATACATTATCTTGCAAATCCCGCTCCTTTAAGTGTCATTGTTTTTTAGTGTCAGGTCAACCAAATGATATTCCTGCTGTTAAGGTGGCTGCTACAGTGTTGGCTAGGTAATTTTTGTTTTTTACTGCCAATAAGTGTACAAATTTAAGCAATCTACAAGTTTTTTTTTTTGTTTGTATATGTTAAAATTACGGTGTTTTAGATATAGAAGGAGGAAGAGAGTTAAAAGAGAATGAAATGATAATTGATATTACAATGTATTGATGTGTTCATAAAACCTAGAGTACTAATTCTTATTTTTACTAATCATAATCCTAACTAATTAAGGAAATATGGTAATCAATCCTAAGTAATAGTGAGGAAATAAGAAGCTTTTATTAGAGGATAATACAAGATACGATAAGATGTTTTTGGATTTTTCCATATATTTTAACACTCCCCCTCTAGCTAATGCTGACTAAGCTTTAAGCATATTACAAATAACCCTTTAAATAAAAGAAATCAAGCTATATACTGGATTTTCCATGTATTCTAAAGCATACTAATTAAAATTATTGGATATTTCCATGTATTCTAAAGTATACACTTATGTGTTTTTATGCAGGTCTTGTAATGTGTTGCAAAATAGTCCTATCATAGTGAAGTTGATTCCTGCAGTTGGCGTTATCATTTTTGCAATATGGGGTGTTGGTCCATTATTGTTTCAGACAAGGAAATTACTTTTTCAGGTTATATTGCAGATATTCTATTTTTCATCCTTGTATTAACTGATTCAATGTAATTAATACCTAAGCTTGATATTGCAGAGGAGTGATAGTAGTTGGAAGAAAAGTACCACTTACTATATAGTAACTTCTTACCTTCAGCCATTACTGTTATGGACTGGAGCAATACTTATTTGCAGGTTTCTCTGTTATGACAATAACTTAATCAAATTCTGAATACGTTATATCTTTCTTTGTTGCACACATTCTCCTTGTACTGAATTGTTAACAAATTGCAGATCATTGGAGCCATTAATCCTACCTTCAGAAACTAGCCAGATTATTAAGGAACGGCTTTTGAATTTTGTAAGATCATTATCAACAGTACTGGCCTTCGCCTATTGTTTGTCAAGGTGTGCCTTTTTCCTTGTCAGTTTTGATCTCTTGAAACTGATGAATATTTTGGTCACCTAATGATGCACCTAAGTTCTTTGAGCTTTTATTCCTCTTTCAAGAGATAAATTGTCTAATTTTCTATTGTTGTGACAAATTGTGACACCTAACATATGTATTGTCTCGCGGCTTTTTATTTGCTTTATGATGGAATCATTCAACTATAATTCTTTCAAGATTATCATTGTTGTAGCCAACTTGAGTACTCCAGTCTGATTTTAGGTTCAAATTTAAAATGGTTACTAAGTTTTTCTTCCATAAACTAATTGTGCAATACTCTGGTGCAGTGTAATTCAACAAGCGCAGAAATTCTTAGCAGAGAGTACTGATGCAAGTGAGGCGAGAAATGTCTGTATCTTTTCTTTTTGAATAGGCAACTGATATTATAATTGTATGAAGTTTAAACATGATAAATATATTGTCAATTCCATTTATGTTTTTACCTGTTGGCTGTCATAAACTTGCTATTATTATGACTCTATTGAAACTTGATTTTTCAATCAGTCAGCCAGTGACATTAGTTGGCAATATAGTTGCCCAGCTATATAATGATGCAAAATTTTTCAGCTTTTGGATTTAGCTTTTCTCCCTATCAATTTGTTGTACACATTCTGAAGATTATCAATGTGTGGGACATCGACCTTTTTGCCACACATTTAAAAAAAATTGCCTAAATGCCACGCGCACAGTAAATTTTACCAGACTGTCATGCGTCCTATTTCGCTTGTCAGTCCAGCGAAATACGTGAGCTGACGTGGCACAATTTTGTTGGTCATGTATTTCGCTACAGGGGCCAGCGAAATACATGGTGGACACGTGGCAGACAGAGAGTATTTGCTGGGGAGCCCAACGAATTACGTGGCAATAGAAAACAAAATTTCAAAACTTCAAACGGTCATAACTTTTGATAGAATTGTCCGATGGAGGCGTACGATATGTCAAAACGCTCAAAATTCAGAGAGGAAGCCCTGGGCAGAGTGTTTTGACATATCGTACGCCTCCATAGGACATTTCTATCAAAAGTTATGATTGTTTGAAGTTTTGAGTTTTTTTTTTCCAATTGCCGCATAATTCCTTGGGCTCCCCAGCTAAATACTCCCTGTCTGTCACGTGTCCACCACGTATTTCGCTGGCCCCTGTAGCGAAATACGTGGCCAACAAAATTGCGCCACGCCAACTCACGTAATTCGCTGGACTGACAAGCGAAATAGGACACGTGACAGTCTGGTAAAATTTACTGTGCGCGTGGCGTGTAGGCAATTTTTTTTAAAATGTGTGGCACAAAGGTCGATGTCCCCAATGTGCTAAACTTCTATCTACAGAAGAACATGTAGAACTGTTGAATATATGAGGGCTATATCTTTTTCTATGTACATAGGCTAAAACAATTCATTATGGGTGTGTATGTATTTAGATGATATATCATTTATGGAATACCAGTAGCTTGGCAACTGCAATGCCAATTGAAGATGATAATTGCAAAAAATTGGATTTTGGTGTATTGTTTTGTTATTAGTTATGGTTCAATTTCAATGACATAGTAAATTGTCTGTTTTTGTTAGATGGGATTCCAATTTGCTGGCAAAGCTGTTTACTCTGCGGTATGGATAGCTGCCTTTTCACTGTTCATGGAATTGCTGGGCTTCTCTACCCAGAGATGGGTTACTGCAGGAGGTCTTGGGACAGTTCTGTTGACCCTTGCTGGTCGTGAGGTGTGGGATTTATCATTGCTTCTAACATCACAATTCCTTGTATTTTAGTGGCCAAAATGTTATTGTGGCACCTGTTGACGTTCAACAATATTTGTTCAGATATTTACAAACTTCCTTTCAAGTGTGATGATTCATGCAACCCGACCTTTTGTGGTTAATGAATGGATTCAAACAAAGATTGAAGGATATGAGGTTTCTGGTACAGTCGAGGTGTGTTGTACTGTACCTTTTAAATTTTGAATGTGGTAATTACTTACATTAAATATGTACAATATTTTTTTATGCATAATAACTTAACAGAAGGAAATTATGAAATATGGTGTAGTGCTTGATACCCTTGAGTCATTCTTTTGAGCATTGATGTTTTCATGCTGTGTAGCATGTTGGCTGGTGGTCACCAACAATTATTAGAGGTGAAGATCGTGAAGCTGTTCACATTCCAAACCACAAATTTACAGTGAATGTTGTGCGGAACCTTAGTCAAAAAACACATTGGCGAATCAAAACCCATCTAGCAATTAGTCATTTGGATGTAAATAAGATTAATGTAAGAAACTGTTTTATTGTTTATAGTTAATTTTTTCACCAACATTGAGCATTTAATGATAATTTTCCCTGTGATGTGACAATTGGTTTAATGCTTCTGCAGAACATTGTTGCTGACATGAGGAAAGTATTAGCCAAAAATCCTCAAGTTGAGCAGCAGAGGTTGCACAGGAGAGTGTTTTTGGACAACATAAATCCTGAAAATCAGGCACTTTTGGTTAGTATGAAGTAGTTAATCTTGCATACCAATGATTCTATGCTAATTGACAGGGATCTTAAATACAATTTTATTCTATATTCCTCTTTTATATAAATAATTAGCTACAGTACATCATTATGCAATAAACAATTTATCGATGACGAAGAATTCATTCTGTACTTTGCATTTTATAGATTAACTTAACTTTCAGTTCCAGTAGGACAAAACCATGTGTCTTTTGTAATCTGTGATCTAACTTCGTGTGCTTTCTATAGTCATGATTCATGCTTTAAACCCTACCCCTGGACTTTATTGTGATTCAGTTATTTGAAAAATGACACGAGAGCAGCAATCAGTTTCTCTATGAAAATTTGGCTTTCTTCCTCCTATTATGCTTTATATTTAGAGTTTTAATTTAGTTTGAGGTTTCATGGTAAATATCTTGTTTAAATACTAGGATACTTTTGTTAATGCTGTATTCACTGTCCAAAATTGGGTAGATAGAAATTTTTCATCCCTAAACCTTAGAAATAGTTAATGAATACTTAAACCAAATAAGTTGATAGTCTACATGCTTTAGTGTCTAAACCTGATGAAAGTATTATAAAGGACTCAGTCCACATATAAACAGTACATACCTGCTTTTGTTACATGTGCATCTATCATGTTCAATTAGATATCCATGCTTACATTTTACTGATTGGAACTTTCATCAAACCTGATCAAACCAGACTATTGCCCACGTTTATCTATGTAATATCCAGTAGTATTATATATTTATTACATTTCTTATCTATGATTTTCACAGATTCTAGTGTCTTGCTTTGTTAAGACCTCACATTTTGAAGAATATCTGTGTGTTAAGGTATGACAACTTCCATATTTATCTAGAATATCTGCCTTGAGATAGGCATCTCATAAACTATAGGATTTCTTTCTATTTAGTATTACTGTTCAAGGATTTAGCTGATTTTTCATCCATTGAATTTTGAAATAGGAAGCTATACTGTTGGATCTTCTTAGAGTTATTGGCCATCACCGAGCCCGACTTGCCACACCAGTCCGTACCTTGCAGAAAATATACAGTGATGCTGACTTGGAGAACATACCATTTGCAGATTCGACATTTGGTCGTGGTGCTGGGACAGTACCTAACCGTCCATTATTAGTGATTGAACCATCTTACAAGATCAATGGAGATGATAAGAAAAGTCGATCTGCACGGCCAGCTGTTGATCAAGATAACAAGACAGCTACGCAAACCAAAGTTGACACCAAGACAGACAACGTGGCTAGAGGAACCCAAGATGACACTGAGGGGGACAACAAAGTTGTGACACCTAACTCTGATGCAAATGGAAACTCTAGGACAGTTGTGACACCCAAACCTGATCCTGAAGTGGGTGAAAACAAGCCACTGAAATCAGATTCAAACAAGGAGAACGTGGAGGTGCCAGAATCTCCTTCTAAATCCAAAGTTACTGGTTTGGTAGGGAATAATTCAGCCCAGAAGGACGTAGATGTCAAACAATCCAAGGTTCAGATCACTAAAAACATAAAGCCTAATATTGACTCTGACAATGTAGTGTCCTCCTCAACTAACAATGCTGACAAAATTGGTGGACTTAATACGAATATGCCAATGAAACAGCAAGGGGAAAAGAAACCTGCTGCACAGGCTCATGCATCCAGGACTGTTCTTGAAGAGAATATAGTATTAGGTGTTGCATTGGAGGGATCAAAGAGAACACTTCCCATTGATGAGGAGATGGACAATGTGACATGTCGAGAGGCAAATGAAATGGCTGCATTGCAGGGTGGAAATGGATCTCCAAATGCTCCAGATGGAAATGACAAGTAGTTATTATAGCAGTGAGTTCAACTTGTTTGAAAGCTCAATGAGTACACTGCTTTGAACCAGTTTCCCACCCCTAGGAAGTTGTATATATTATCACTTCATGTGTCACACACCCCTTTTACAAAGGACTCGAGCTGTATTGTCATATCATTTCATTATTTTTGCTGTTTCAGCAATATATGGAAAAGGGCTTTCTCCAATTTTTCGATTATACTGTCAAAATTGTTTACTATGGATTTTTATTTTACTAGAAGATAATCCACTAACAAATAGTTATAAAATTTGGATTTACACTTCATTCTTAAAGAACATCAGAAGCAATGGATTATAAACACAACCTTGTGTGTAAGTAAGTGTCAATTGTTCTGAACAAATATAGTTTATTTTTCAATCATAACATACACGCTCAATGGATTATAAACCCTACCCCTTCTAATGTTTTGTTGGCTATGGCCTCTAAGGTATGGTGCGATAATGGCTTTTAATAAGGTAGTGTGCTATCTGACTCAAAGCACACAATGTAGAGCTTTCTATTTATCATCACTATAGCAAAAAAGTACAAATAATAAAAGATTATTTGCTATGAGACTTGAATTGCAGGTTGTTTCAGACAGCTCGAGGTTACCTCTAATGGCTTGGTCACAATATCAGAATTACCAATTACTTTATTCTACTCTAGAATTTAACACTAAATTAGAAATATTCATCTGTAATATTCAATTAGCCAAAAGTGGCTTTAAAAAGACGACCCATACAACCAAAAGGACAAGACAAGTGTCTTGACTCAACGGTCAAAAACCAACTGTCCTACGCACAATCACAACTGTAAAACGAAAACAATAACCTTTTAAATTTCTTTTCATCACAAAATCTCTGAATTTGTTTGGTACTCTACTTTCTCTTTTGGGCCTTTCTTGATTTTTGGCCCCATCCTCATTAGTGGGCCTATCAATACTTTTCTCCAAAAATGTCTTTGTCCTCAAAGACAGAACTTAGAGGTTGATTCATTGAGATTGGGGTGTGCTCTGCATATGAATTGAAAGGTGCATATGGACTGTTTACTTGGGTTCCAGCTAGGTGGTAAGGTGGAAGGTTGCAATAAAGTACTTGAGCGGTCCAAAGACTATCCAGTGTCTTGAACTGAAGAGTTGAGGGAGTTCAATTCTTCCTTCGATGGTTGTGCCGATGGTGTCCCTTTAAAACGGCGAAGCAGGGATTCATGCAAAAGGGGATGAAGGCGGGCGATGGGCGATAATTGCAGTTCATAGGCGACACTATCGATTCTAAGAAAGATCTAAAAAGGGCCATGGTATCTCCGACATATCTCCGTCGCGTTTTCAGAGTTGTTTGGCGATAGTTTTGAAGTTTCAACCATACCCAGTCCTCAACGACGAAGGCGATGTCTCTTCTACGTTTGTTTGCTTGTTCTCACATGCAACCCATATTTTCTTTGATTGTGCATAAGATCTGAGTACGTTGTTGCAGGTTTTGGGCAACATCTGGGGAGCCCTCAGGGTTGATGATGTAATCAGTGAGAGATGGAGGTTGACGATCATACAACGCTTGGAATGGAGACATGCCACTGGTGGCGTGAATAGAAGTGTTGTACCATAGTTCAACCTAATGAAGGAAAAGGATCTACTTTGTTGGAAAATCTCCCGCGAAACACCTTAGATACGCTACTAAGGAGCGATTAATAACCTCGGTCTGACCATCTAATTGAGGGTGATATGTTGTAGCAAAGTTGAGTGACATGCCCTGAAGACGAAACAACTCATGACAGTAGCGGTTGAGGAAGAGGCTATCCTTGTCGGAGACTATGGTTTTTGGGGTCCCATGTAGCCTATAAATCTCAACTGCAAATCGGGTGGCCAAAGTGGTAGTAGAAAATTTAGTGGGCAGACCAATGAAATGAGCAGACTTAGTGAGGTGATCCACTACAACATAGATGATTGAGTGTCCTCTTGAATGAGGGAGGTTGGTGATGAAGTTCATACTAATAATAGGACCAAATAAGGGTTGTAATAACCCTTGAGGTTTTGCTGGGCTATATTTGAATTGTTGGCATATTTGGAAAATTTTAACCATTTTCTTAACATCTGTAGATAACTCTGGCCAAAAGAAGGATGATGCAATGCGAGCTAAGGTCAGCTTGGGCCCTGGATATCCATTGATGAGGGAAAAAGGATACTCTTGAAGTAATTTGGGTCGCCATCCGTTCTCATCAGGTATAAAAATTCGATTTTGGAACATAGTCAATTTGTTAATGAAGTTGAACTGATTTTGAGCTTTCGCGTTTGAGCTCATCTCGCTGATATATTTTTGTACCTCTAGAGTGGTTCGAAAATAATGTCGTAGCTCAGTAATGATGTCTAGAATTGGCGATGAGACCAGAAAGAGTAAATGAAGAGCTTATGGCTCTTGTGTTTCTGGTTGACATCTAGAGAGAGTGTTTGCCATGCGATTCTCCTTTCCTGGGTGATACAAGATCTCATAATTGAAGCCTTGAAGCTTGATGGCCTAGTGCAGTTGTTCTGAAGTATGAAATACCTAGGACAACAAGTGTTGGAGACTCTTTTGGTAAGTAATAATTCTAAATTTATTGCCAATTAGATAGTGTCCCCATTTATTCACTAAATCTGTGATTGCTAGCATCTCGCGAGCATAAGCTAAAAAAGTTTGCATCTTTTCACAAAGCTTTTTGCTAAGGTGAGCAATGGGATGACCCTATTGTGATAAGACTTCCTTAATGGCAAAAGACGTGTAAGTCTCCAAGTTAAATGACAATGAAAAATTGGGCAATTGCAATACTAGTGTTTTAGTCATAGCCTGTTGTGCTTCAGAATTCCACTGGTATGATATTCCCCCCAATAAGTTAGTGAATGTTGCAACAAGGTGCACGTAGTGTCAGACAAATTGATAGTAGAAACCGGTTAGGCCTAAGAATCCACATGGCGTAGTGATATTTGTTGGCTTGACCAATTCGACAATTGCCTGGATTTTTTTTGGGTTAGGCTGAACTCCATGCTGAGAAATAATGTGGCCCATATAAGCAATGTTGGTGATTGCAAAAACACACTAAGCTACCTTGGCATAAAATTTATGTTCCTGCAACAACTTCAAAATTTTAGCTACATGAGTTAAATGGTCAATCAAAGTAAAGCTATAAATTTTAATGTCATCAAATAAAACTTAAGCAAACCGCCTTAATAATTGCCCAAGTAAATCGTTCATAGTTGCTTGGAACATGGCTGGAGCGTTTGTGAGACCAAAGGGCATCACCAAAAACTCGTAGTGACCCTCAAATGTTCTAAAAGCTATCTTATGAGTGTCCTTGGGTGCCAAACAATTTTGATAATAACTAGAGTGAAGATTAATCTTATTAAAATAAGTGGGCCCATGAAGCTCATCCAAAAGTTCATCGACTATTGGAATAGGAAAACAATCCTTGATAGTAATGACATTGAGAGCTATATAATCCACGCAAAAATGCCAAGTGTCATCTTTTTTACGCACTAGAAGCACAGGAAACAAAAAAGGATTATGGCTAGGAATTATGAGTGCATCCTTGAGCATTTCTTGAATTAATTGGGTCATTGCATCTTATTGAACATGAGGGTACCTGTAGGGCTTCACTTTTACTGGTTGGGAATGGGGAAGAAATAGAATTTTGTGGTCATGACTACGAGGTAGGGGTAATCTGTGAGGTTTTCTGAAGATGGATGAAATTTTTTGAAGTAAAGGTTGGACCATATGGTGGACATTTGTGAAGAATTGGAAATTGGACTCTAAGAAATGGCTAGAAAGGTTATCAAAAGTAATCAAGTGAAAAGATGCAATGGAATTATGTTGGACCATGGTGCATAATTGGTGAAAAGTGGCCTGAGTGGGTAATGAAGCCCCATCTCCAGTCAATGTGGTGTGCTCATTATCTAATTTAAAGTCAAAAGTGACAAGTCCCAAAGATGTTAACCAATCAATACCCAGCATTAACTCCGCTCCTTGTATAGGCAATAAATAGATTGGTACCTTAAACGCATGGAATTGGATTAACAAAGGAACCTAAGGACATAACCTAGAACAAAAAATGTGGTCCCTGTTTCCTACCATAACCGAAAAAGCAGGGATCGATGTGGTGGGTAGGTGTAAAGTTTTAGCCAAACTAGAAAGCAAGATATTATGAGAGCTTCATGAGTCTACTAAGACTGTAACTAGTTGGCCCTCAATAGTCCCTTGAAAACGCAAGGCTTGGGGGAGGGCACACCAATCAAGGCTTGGGACGAGAGGTGTAGGTGAATGGGAGGGTTATCTGAATCGATGTGTGAGTAAGTGGGTGGGGGAAGGAAGGGTTCTACTGGTTCAGATATCACACTATTCTCTGAGGATTCATCTTTCTCAATTAACAACATAAATTTAGGAGTTTGGCATCTATGTCCGATGACCCATTTTTCGTCACAATAGTAGCATAATTCTTGAGCTTGACATTTGATATTATGGGCATGTGACATTGTCTTGAGAAGAAGAGACAAAGAAGTTGAAACCTCCGCAAGAGCTGGAGAAAACGATCCTTAGTTGTACGAGATGGTTTGTCTAGCCAGAAAACATGGCTTAGAGTACGGATTTTGGCCTCAATCAAACGTGCAAGATCAATGGCTTAATGAACTGAAAATGGATTATGGATGGCAATCTTATGGAGGATTTTCGCAGATAACCCCAAGAGGAAACAGTTCAATAGAGTTTCAACGTTGAGCCCAAACAGTCTATTAGAGTGTTGTTCAAATCGGTGTTAATATTCCCAATAGTCCCATGTTGGCGAAGCTTGAAAAGCTCTGCCTGATGGTTCTCATAAGATGTAGGACCAAAATGCACTTCCAGTGCCCGCACAAAAAATGTCCCAATATGTCAGTTGGTTATTTAAATGCATCCATTTGAACCAATTAAGGGCTTCTCCCTTCATATAAAACGTCAACATAGATAAACGTTGTTCATAGGGTACCTGATAAAATCCAAAAGAATTGGTTCGTTTGAAAGATCCAATCCAACATATCCTAACCCTTTAAAGATCCAAGCTGAAGTTTAGGGGGTTGAATGTGGCTTGATCCAATTGGAGTAGTGCCCCTGGTGGTGGAAGAGAAGAGGATGTGTTGAAAATGTGATGTGGTCTCATAGTGTGGAAATGAGGGGTTGGCATTGGGGTATATGAGTTATAAGGTGTTGATGTATGGGTAGCGTTGTGGATGGTGTCATCAAAAGAAATATGAAAGGCGGCAGAGGTGTGGTTGCTGAAGTTTCCATCGTTGACGGGATCGTCCACCACGAGGGTCGATTTTGGTGAGGAGGTAATAGGAATAGAACCTACTTTGTTCGTGAGTGTATGAATGACCCCTTGAAGCGCATCGCATATCCATATATGCCTGCAGTTGATCCAAATGTTGGTTGTTCTGCATTTGCAAAGCTCCAAAATGTTAGTTAATGTTCTAAACTTGAAAATACCATATATAATGAAAAAATCTAAATAGTAGGAATAGAAATAAGAATGGAGTTCATTATAGGACCTATTTTTTAGAAGATAAGATATAATGCCGCTACTAGGACTTAAATAGAAGCACTGCTTCCTAAGAGTAGTGTGTCTACCAATTTTACCATAACGGCTTACTCAAAATCATAATAACTAATCTTGGAGGATCTCATTAAGAAGCTTAGGTCTAAGAGGCATAGTTTTGGGATGAAAGCACCAATGATAGCTCAAGGCTACCTCCAACGGCTTGGCCACACGATCAAAATTACGGCTTGACCACACCTTCAAGCAAGGCTCATTTGCTTCTCAGTTATATATTCTCTATAATTATGACAATTAATCTCAATATATTTGATTCTCTCACAAAGTACTTGATTTATTAAGGGGGTCTAGTCACTAGTCAACTAATTGAGTAAGATGCATGATTTATTGTAAATCTCTGATATATATGTTCGAGTCTTATGGATAAAAAATAAATACTTAATTTAAGAAAATATGTAAAGTTGCTTAATTATCATATTTAGTGTCATTTGTGTGATCTCCTCACCTCCCAACTCTTTGAGAAATTGTTTTAGTCAAATAAGGCCAAAAGTGGTTGAAAATATGACTCGATATTATATATGTACATTTTATCTTGTAACCACATTTTGTTTGTTCTGTTTTCTTTTCTTTTATTTGAAATCAAATTACCACCAATAAAGATGAGGTATATGAAGTGGACCTCAACGTTGTATTTGGTGAAGGCAAGTTAAGGGGAGGGGATGAAGACAAAAATATTTGTAGGTGTTTGGTGAAGGTGAGTTAAGGTGAAAATAAGTTGAAAGCATGTGGATCTCAAATAGTTTTTATCTGCCAAGTAATAAAGAGGTGAACAAGACAACATGTGTGAGGATAAGCACTAATGATTGTTTTGCCCTTGATTTGAAACCTTCTGTCAATTGATACTAATCGATTATTCAATTGATTAGTTGAATTGAATAATCGATTATGCTTTGCTGGAACTTGTGTCTTAACAATAGTTGATATTTTTGTTCTATAATCGATTAAATATATCTACATAATCAATTATGTATGAAATTTAACCGATTAAATCTGGTATAAAAAAATATTCATGTTGCCTAGAGTATAACAATATTTTTACAACTTTATTAAATTCTCTCTCTTATTTCATTTAAACCAACCAACTTTATCATTTTATTTTTCTCTTATTTCTCTTAAACTAAATAATTGAACACTCATCATTGTAAAAAAAAAAAAAAACGAACAATCTATTTTATTTTTATTCTATTTCTTTTTTCTATATTTATCTCTTCTATTACCATCCGCTCTATTTTTATGCACAATGTTGGTGGGAGAGATTTCCCGATCGACATCTAAATATCCGACAATTCAAGCATGATCTTAGTCTTTACACAAAAGGCATTTTCTTGAAGCTTCTTTAATATATTTGATAACCCTCCAGCCCATCATCCTATGATAGAATGACATGTTGGTCAGTTAGTAGATTAACCAGTAAAAAAATATACAAAAAATATATTTATAAATACCAATTCATTCTTTTAACTTATCACTTATTATTTGTGTTTACATACACATTATCTCATTCTTAATTATATAAAATATGAATTTATTTAAACATATCTTAAATATTGGTGGATTAGACTTACCTCTCTTAAGGATCTAAATAATATATTATTGTGTTCGTGCTTATATATATATATATATATATATATATATATATAGTTAAGCATATAAATACTTGATTTGATTACAAATAATTACAATATACAATTATTCTAATCAACATAATTACATAACATATAATTTGCACTATTTAAACTATTAATATATATTATTTTTAACAATATCATTTAATGCAAAACTTGGCTTGAGAAATGAACATGATTAATTTTACTTTACATTTAACCAAAATATGTAATCTTTTTAATAGTGAAAACTAGATAAAAATGAAAAAGAATCTGGTCTCAATTGCAATTTCATTTATGGTCTTGCACAGCTAATGAAAGTTACCCCGTGCTTCCTTTTCAACTAATCTGCTGAATGCCCAAGACAAATGAACTGATCAAAGAATAGCCGAGGAAAAAGAAAAAACTTGGTTGTTGAGTCAGTCAGTCAGGAAAAGAAATGGGACCAAATGGAAAACTTTTAAGGTAAGGCTTCGCATCAATTATTCCATCCACAAAATAATTTGGATCGTTTGCAAATGAAAAATGAACTGCAGAAGCAATTGTCACAATTTCATTTAACAGCTATTGAAAGTTACTTCGTTTTTACCAATTGGCTGAATGCCCAAGACAAATTCAATTGACTAACAAATAGTAAAGAAAAAGACAATACTTTGTTATCGGTGGTCAGGCAAAAATACTGTCCCAAATGAAACACTTTAGATAAACCTTAACATCAAGTATTCCAACCATTTTGAAACATCCAAATTTGTAGACCCGACAATGGTTGGCCTAGTGTGACGCCCGTGAGACACGCAAATGAGGGCTGACAAATCACAAATAGCTATTTCATATAAGAAAACAATAAGCATAAGAAAACATGAGAGAGAGTTTTAGAGAGAGAAACAGAGGGTGGGGTAGAGAGAGTAATAGAGCTAGTTTTCTCGAGAGATCTAGGGGTTACCCATCCTTCATTCCAGGAGGGAAAAGGTATGGTCAACGTTATTCTGATGAAAGGAGGGCAGATTTAGGGGGCGTTTCTGGGAAGAATTGGAGGGAGGCCACCGATGTGTCGACGTTTTATTTCACTCGGTTCCCTAATGATATGACGGAAAAGGATCTCTGGTACGTGTTCAAAAGATGGGGCAACGTGAGGGAGGTTTCCCTAATGATTTGGTTTTGTGCGCTTTAAGGGGGTGGAAGATGTCGGAAAGCTCGAAAGGCAGCTGGACAACTTAGTAGTGGGAGGCCTTAAACTGTACGTGAATCTTCCTAAACACGTCAGGGAGCAGCGCTTGCATCCTTCACTGAACAAAGGGGATGCACCGGCGAGTCACAGAGATGATAATGGTAAAGGCAAAGCTAAGCTAACTGAGGACATTAAGACCCAGGTGGACGGCAACCATCGTTTTCAGAAGCGGAACTTTTCTTATGCCCAGGCTGTTAAGTCTGGTACTCGCCCCTGGTTTAGACGACGACCTGCGGTATATGACCGGTCAAGGCCATCTTTGTCGCACGTCACGTTATCCATTCCTTTGGATAATAGCAAATGGTATGGTGATGCCTGGGTTGGTAGGCTCACGAACTTAAAAGTCTTCGACAGGTTGGAAAAAGAGCTTTTATGGAACGGAGGGGAGGAGATTAGGCCCAAATACTTGGGGGACGACATGGTATTACTTACTGGGCTTAGTGATTCTAAAGCTGATGACATGCGCAGGGAGGCCGACGCGCTCGGCCGGTCAATGTTCTATTCCCTGGAAAAATGGAACCCAGGCATGAAGACCGGATACAGACTGGTATGGATTCTTTGTTGGGGGATTCCGTTACATGCTTGGGATAGGATGTATATCAATAGTATTGTTGCCGGAATTGGGGAGATAGTGGACCTAGATGATGATACAGATGACCTGCACCGCCTTGACAGAGCCAGGATCCTCATCAAAACTCCATGGCAGCCCACAATTAATCATACGGTGGTGGCATCCATTAATAACGAGGAATATCAAATAAGCATTGTAGAGGAGACATGTTTTCAGGTGTGTAAGTGCCCTATCGGTAGAAGCACCCCGTCGTCGGAGATCATCTCGTCTGATGATAGCTCGGAGGAGGCGGACGAAAGTTCGGATGATACTATAGTGCCTGAATCTCCGTCATCGCGCCGATATCGACCAGAGGTAGGGAGGCACGCGACAACAGTAGCAGTGGAAATAGCTGGGCAATACCCGCGAGGCAAAGTGACAGCGCGAAGCCCGAGATTTGTTTCAGAGCTGAAAACGATGTCTCACATGTTCCGGGTGACAGAAGGAGTTTGTCTCTCTCCAATAGGGCTGAGGCGGCAGACATCCCTGGCGCGAACCCGATGAAGGACGCGGCTCAAGGTACGGCACCTACGGAAAGTGGTAGGTTGGAGGTGGACGGGTCAGGAGAAGCTTTTGGTTGTGATGTGACGGGTGAACCAGACGATGGTCATCATCACATCAGTAAGGGGGGGAACCTAGTAACCAGCTGGAACCTCTTTCGGATTATGCTGTCCGCGGTTTGACTACTGAGGTTGCAGAGAAAAAGGCTTGCGTAGAGAAGGTAAGTAGTCAACTACTTAGTGCTGTACCGGAGCTCATCAGGTCACCAGAAGAGATATTGGAAGGGGACCCACGTTCTATGGGTGCAGTGGCTACACACAAAATATCTGATGTGGTGGACGGTGTGGGTGGAAGTACCATGCTGGGCTAGAATGTAAATGGCCACAACCTTATTTAAAGGTCTACTATAGAGGAAGAGGGTGTAAGAAAGATGCTGGGCTTGGGCCTAAAAATGTTGACTCTTTGCAGATCGCCCCTACTAAGCAGCAGCTCAATAACAAAGGAAAAGAAGCATTAGAGTTCCCCTCCCCTTCTAATGCATCCTCTACTACAAAACAGGGGAGTGGCTTAAAAGAAGTGGTGGTTTGGGGGGATCATCATCCGCCTTCTGTGCCTTTACCTGCAATAACGAGCCCCATTATGTCTGAATGGAGGAGAGATGCTCAAGAGGATTGGAGATTAGCAAAAATGTTGGGAATAAACTGTGAAGATCATGTTGAGGTGATTAATTTAATGTCATCCCCGGAGGCAAGAGACATGGACGTGATTCAAAGATTGGGAAGCAGCAATGGTGATTAATGAAGATCCTGACTTACAACATCAGATGTTTAGGCCGGGGGGGGGGGGGTTAAGTGGTCGGCCATTAGGAGTTTGGTGTTAAAAGAGAGGGTCGATATGCTGTGTTTGCAGGAGACTAAAAAAGAAACCATTGATCTAAAATTGTGCCAAGCTTTGTGGGGTGACAGTGATGTCCAGTGGGAATATGTTCCTGCTATTAACAGAGGGGGTGGTCTAATATGTATTTGGAGTGAAAAATCATTTAAACTGGTGAATAAAGTGAGTGAGGCTGGTTTCTTATTACTGGAAGGTAACTGGGTAGTGGATGCTTCTAAAGTCATAATTGTAAACGTTTACTCACCTTGTGAGATAGCTCAAAAAAGAATACTATGGGAGTGCATTAGGCAGCTGAGGAGTGTAAATATGGATGGACTATGGTGCATAGTAGGGGATTTTAATAACATCAGAAGGCCTTGTGAACGTGTGGGTGCCAGTCAGAGAAATTCAGATGATGGTATGTTAAAGGAATTCAATGAGTGGATTGATGAGCTTGAGGTGATGGATGCACCTTGCATTGGGCGAAAATTTTCATGGTACAGACCCAATGGTACAGCCAAGAGCAGAATGGATCGTGCTCTCATATCTAAAGAGTGGGTGAACAAGTGGCCAGGCACAACTCAGATCGTATTGGACCGTAATTTCTCGGATCATTGCCCTGTCCTTTTAAGATCTTCTTTCGTTGATTGGGGCCCGAAACCTTTTCGGTTCCTGGACTGTTGGATGCAGGACAAAACTTTTAAACAGATCATGGTGGACTGTTGGAACTCTACTCAGATACAGGGTTGGGGGGGCTATGTCTTAAAAGAAAAGCTTAAACGACTGAAACTGAAGCTGAAAGAATGGAATAACGGGCATTATGGAGATTCTCAGACCAAATTGAAGAACTTTCAACTGGAGCTTAACAGGATCGAAACTGATGCTGAAGACAGACAAATGACTGCTGATGAAATTAAGAGGAGGAAACAGCTTCAGGAGGATCTTTGGTCAGCAGCCATATCAAACGCTTCAATACTTAGACAGAAAGCTAGGACGAAATGGATTAAGGAGGGGGATTGCAACTCTAGATTTTTCCATTTAACTGTCAATTGGAAACGGAGATCGAATCTGCTGAAAGGAGTCATGGTGGATGGGTGCTGGACTGAAGATCCAACAAGAGTCAAAGAGGAAACTCGACAATATTTCAGGAAAAGATTTCAAGCTACCGAAAGGGTGACTCCAAATCTGGACGGAGTGTCTTTCAAGTCCATTGACACGCAGCAGTTGCAGTTTTTGACAGCACGTTTCGAAGTTTCTGAGATAAAGGCAGCTGTATGGGCTTGTGGCAGTGATAAAAGCCCTGGACCAGATGGTTTTAATTTTAAATTCATCAAGGAATTTTGGGAGGTGGTAAAGTCTGATTTCCTCCGATTCGTAGATGAATTTTACGTTAATGGTGTATTCCCCAAGGGCGGCAATGCTTCTTTCATTGCCTTGATCCCAAAGTGTCATGAACCACTTGGTTTGAATAAATATAGGCCCATCTCCCTTGTAGGCTGCGTTTATAAAATAGTGGCTAAGGTACTAGCCAACAGATTAAAGAAAGTCCTGCCTTCTATCATTGACCATCGTCAGTCAGCTTTTATTGAAGGGAGGCAATTGCTACATAGTGTGCTAGTAGCTAACGAAGTGGTGGATGAGGCAAAAAGATTAAATGGAAGCTGCCTTGTGTTTAAAGTGGACTATGAAAAGGCATATGATTCGGTCAATTGGGATTTTCTATCCTACATGATGCGAAGGATGGGGTTTGGACCAAAATTGATTGCTTGGATTGAGGGATGCCTAAATTCTGCTTCAATTTCCATTTTGGTGAACGGCAGCCCCATTGCAGAATTCACCCTACAACGTGGGCTCTGGCAAGGTGATCCCCTAGCCCCACTACTGTTTAATATAGTGGCTGAAGGTCTCACGGGGTTAATGAGAGAAGCACTCCAAAAAGAACTGTACGAGGGATTCAAGGTGGGACAGAATCTGATTGATATCAGCATTCTGCAGTACGCTGATGACACTATATTTTTCGAAAAAGCATGCTCACAAAATGTCAGAACCTTGAAGGTTATGTTGAGGGGCTTTGAATTAGTGTCTGGACTGAAGATCAATTTTGCTAAGAGCTGTTTCGGGGTGTTCGGGGAGGAAGAGCAGTGGGCTACCCAGGCTGCTACATACCTTAATTGCAGAAAGTTAGCCATACCTTTCTATACCTGGTGTGTCCCTATTGGGGCAAACCCAAGAAGAAGCGAGATGTGGGAACCCCTAATTAAAAAGTGTGAGAGAAAACTGGCTGTGTGGAAACAAAAATACCTATCATTCGGGGGAAGGGTCACACTGATCAAATATGTCCTCAACTCTATTCCTATTTTCTTGTTTTCTTTTTTCAGGGTCCTGAAGAAGGTGCTATGTAGGCTGGTCAGGATACAAAGGTCTTTCTTGTGGGGTGGTAGCGTTGGCCAGAAAAAAATCGCCTGGGTTAGTTGGGATAAGATCTACCAACCTAAAGAATGCGGTGGATTGGGCATCAAAGACCTGTCCGTTTTTAATCAGGCTTTGCTTGGTAGATGGCTGTGGAATTTTCATCATCAACAGGGTGAACTATGGGTAAAAGTATTGGATTCCAAATATGGGGGATGGAGGAGCTTGGCCGGTCCTATCAGACAGGGAGGGGCATCAACCTGGTGGAAAGATCTCAGTTCATCATGTTTTCCTATTGAAGGTGTGGCTGGTATTTGGGGTGGCATTAGCTGGACGGTGGGCAGTGGGTCAAGTATCCTGTTTTGGGAAGATGATTGGAGGAATGAGGGGTCAACCTTGAAGGATAAATACCCTCGCTTGTTTCTCCTATCTCTACAACAACACCAATTTATCCAGCAGCTGGGCATACAAACGACTGAGGGTTGGGAGTGGCAGTTTCAGTGGAGAAGGTTGTTCAGGGAAGGGGAACTAGAGTCAGTTATCAAGTTCATAGATGATATAACAGCCCCGGGCATCTGTTTACAGCGGTCTGACGCATGGAAGTGGATGGCTGACCCGAGTGGCACATATACAGTTAGTAGCGCCTATTCTTTTCTGCACTTGGAGGGGTCTTTGCAGAATCAAGACGAAGTGTATAAGACTCTTTGGAAGATCAAAGCCCCCCCTAAAGCTCTATGTTTTGCCTGGAGACTTATTGAGGATAGGCTGCCTACTAAAATGAAGCTAAGTAGGCGGAATGTGGTCCTTAATGATACTGTTTGCCCATTCTGTAGGGCCACTAATGAGGAGGCATCGCATTTATTCTTTAGCTGCTTCAGAGTGAAACTACTTTGGTGGGAATCCATGACATGGCTAAACTTTTAGGGTCCCTTTTCTGAAATCCCGAAACAGAATTTTAGCCAAAATGGCTTCCTTCGCAGTATTGGGGTCACTTCACATAGATGGCTAGTTTGGTGATTAGCACTGTCATGGACGATTTAGTGGCACAGGAACAGAATTATTTTTCACAATGATAGTTTTAATCATAGCAAACTTATGGAAGATGCAGTTTTCACTTGTTGGTCATGGTTAAGGAATTTAGAGAAAGGTTTCGATACATCCTTTCACTTTTGGTCTAGCAATTTGAGGGAAGCTTTTGTAAATTAAAGCAAGGCTACTATGTAACTTCCCTCTGTTTTTTGATACAACACCTTGTAGTCTTTTGGCCCTTTAATTCATGTCTGTTCGTGTATTAAGGTGCCATAGGATTGGCTGTTGTTGTTAGGTGTACGTGTCGGTACAACTTGTACTTTTTTCACATATTTATATATATATATATATATATATATATATCTATTTTTGCTGATTAAAAAAAATATAAGAAAAGAATGATTAAGAAATCAAGGTTCATAGTAACAAAATTATTACTCCCCAAATTCCATATATTATAAAATATTAGTTAAGATACCATACAATAATGTTTTCCTACAGTAACACCACTAGTATGAAAACTATGGTATAATCTAATATAATTGAATAAGAAACAATAATATGGCTCCTGTTATTGAATTATAAAATTATAAATATTAATATGGCTGACTCCTGCTAAGAATGCCATCATCTGATAAATACATTTCCCACACAATACACAACTAACTCAAGCACTCTTATCAAGAACATCATAACAAACCCCATAGGAATAGGAGTGGAAGTAGCTTTTTATTTTCACTAGATATATAATGTTAAATAATAAGACACCGAACTATAAAATACACAGGCTACATCCGTGAGCAATAATAATTTTAAGTATACTTCTAGTCACTAAGCTTGGCACATGCAATCAGGAGCTGGATATGTATATATTGATTGTTTTGGCTTCCTCAGCCTTAGTTCCCCTTGTCTATTTTGGTGACCTTCAACCACTGCATCCTGAAACTCTGACCACTCTATGGTTTTATTCAGGAAAAGCTGACCCATCAATGCCATATTTGGCCTTATAGTCTTTAGGTTTAAGTATGTCCGGTGCCCAACCTATCATCATCAATTCATCATCGTCATCAAAACATTAATTCATGAAAATAAAAACATTGTAGTGATATTTATTGTAGTTTCCAAAACGAGAAGCTTCGTTAACGTAATCAGAATTGAACAGTTTGATCTACAGGTTTCTTTTAATTAAAATTCCAAATGACATGTTCATTAATGTCATTTGATGACATGGGCCAAAATCCACCGCATGATTAATTCAAAACTTATTTTGGGGTCAACACGAAATAAATGGAATGGATAAGTCTAAGTTGTAGAATAATTTAATCAGGGTTCAACTAGTAAGTCCTTGAACTAGTTGGGAATTTTCAAATAAGTACCTAAACTAATTTTTTTTAATCAAGTCCTTGATCTTGTAAAACAAATCGAGTTAAAACCGCCATAAATTGTCTATTTTCAGATGGTTTGAAGCTGCCAAAAACTAACTTTAGAGACCTTTTTCAGTTTAGGAACTCGATTAAAAAAACAGTTTAGTAACCTATTTAAAATTTCTCAAATAGTTTAGTAACCTCCGTAATAAATTAAGCTTAAATTAGAGTAATCTAAAAAGCATCTAGCACAACTCACCAATGCATTGTGCATATTTCCTGGGGAAGCAGAGATAAATATGTCACTATGCAAGCCAACATAGTAGTCAAGTGCAGCTAGTAGAGAAGCTTTTCCCTTTATCTCAGAACGCTCTTCAGATGAAGCAAGGCTCTTCTTGTCTTCCATCAGAGGAAATAATTCCCTCAAAGTTGAAATCCTTGCCTCTCCACCATAGACCTGAAAAATACAACCAACTTCACTTAAAAACAAGGAAAACATAATCACTTTACAAAATACAAGCACTAATTCAGATGAATAATAAGTCTCTACTGTGTCAAACCAAGCAACATGATTTACCTTATGAGAGGCAAGATATAAACGAGTGCTGTTGTCAAATCCCATAGCTGCTAGTAACAATCCAACCTCTTCTGGAGTCATTGGGCAACGGCCTTGACTCCTCAACTCTTCATCTGTGAATTGAGAGTTAAGAACCCTCCCTTGCCAAATCACCTGTCTATACTTTGCAAGGGCCAGTTTTTCAGGTTTTCCTCCACCAAAATCGCAGGCCGAATGGGCTGCCATATCCTGCCATAAAACATTTTATACACCAAAACGATTAACTGACAGATAAATGCATGTATTAATAGAGCGACAATGTTTCACAAATAAAAGGATAAATGAAGATGCAAACATTACAACCTTGTATTTGTATACATAGATGACCTCTTGAATAAAGTAGGTGTAGAAAGTGTAATACCTTATCAAATCGGAGGTGTAGAACAACAAATTTCCCTGCATTTTTCCTAGCACCTGCACCAGTGACCTCTTGAAGGTAGTTGAATCCCGTTTCTTCAGCTGAGCCTTGAGGATAGCGAAGGCGGCTGATAAGGGCATCTCCAAGTGTTCTGATATGAGGAACGAAGGTTAAAGCTTGGAAGTTTACTTTACAACGTAGGTGTTGAATATCCATAGGCAAGTTGTCAAAACTGAGTCGGTGAGAAAATGGAGAGATTGCAGCAATACCATAACTGCACCAAATAAAACATACCAATACATTAGAAGTTCATATTTCAGAGAGTATACCATGATGGCATCAGCACAATATACACCTTAAACTCAATCACATCTTCATAAATAGACAAAGTAGTATGCAATAGTCCACAGAAAATTCCAGCATAACCATAGAATCGACTATTGTTATACTAACTGAACCTGGACCCTTAAGTCATGCCTTGACATTTACAGTAACAAATTCAGGTAGATACCAACCTCTGTAGGACAGGCAAAACATTCTCCAGATACCAGTAGGCTGATGCATGCACAGGTGCAGCCTTGATTCTGGTTTCTCGAATAGCCAAGCCATAATACTCCCTTGTGCTCCAGGCGAACTCTTTGGGCAACTCTTTAACTATAGAAATATCATCCTTCAATACATCAATGAAATGATCCACATCAAATATATCCATGAAGGAGCTGCAGTCAAACATAAGCAACCTCAACATTTCATCGCACACAATCCATCGGACAGATAAATACGATAATGGTGTTGTCAATTACCTAGAATCTCGCCATACAGGATTCAATTCAAGGTATGGGATCACCAGAGTAGCATTCAGTATCTTTGCAACAGCAACTGCATCACATATCTACACAAGATAATTTAACACTAAGATCAAATTGTACATCTTTCACACATACACATGAGCAAACTTTTGATCTACTTAAATGGCTTTTAATACTTACCCCCATCCTTTGTTGGTTCAAACCTCCATCAAGAAAGACCTGGATATATCCCTCAGACTTCTCTGGTAATGCTACTTTAATTCGATCGCAGAAAGATCAAGTGAGCCAATAGATATACCAAAGTGACACTATTCTCAAAGCTATAACAGCATAGAGTAAACAAATGATTGTAATGTCACTCACTTGGCTTATTTGATTCAACATAAGGTTTCCATCCTTGGGTTTCCAGAGGTGACCATAGTTCAGACAGCTGAGATGTAGGCTAAACAAGGAGAAATTAATAATAGAATATAAAATCAACATCCACTGCTAAACACAAGCCAGTAAAAGTCACTTGAAATGTATTCACTGCTCAATTAATTCTTACAGTTTCGCGTTGCACGGCACTTCTGAGAAGACGCGAGTGCCTAGGTTTAATAGGATTCAATTCCTGCATAATAGTAAGTTGCAAGGTATAAGGCACTAGAAGCCAATAAACCAAAAAATGATGACAAGTGCAGGTACCAAATAAAACCTAGGTACTAGGCAGCATCAACATAAGCATGTTCCGGAGTCTGGTTCATCTCTGATATAAGGATCATTCTAGTGGCACAAGAAACCACATATCATAGACATTAAGGGACTCTTACAAGGCTAGTAAGCATCATGTCTATGACAATAAAATGCAATAAATTCACCATGCGAAAGAAACTTTCCTAAATCCAATATACATGTTAAGTTAACCACAAGGCATAACCTAGCATTATGAAATTTAATTAGTGTGGGGTGAAAACAAGTAAATCCTTCCACTGCACATCGTGACGCGTAAGAAAAATCTAATATTTTTTCACTCAATTAAATAATTTACTTATTTTAATTGGATTTGCTAAAAATTCACGCACGTAACGACAAAAATCCTCACCCATCGTTCCAAAATGAAAAACGCGATCCTGAAATATGTGATCTATAATTAATAGCCTCTTTATTAGGTGCACAAGTGTAACCAACCAAACCAAGTCAATTGAGTCTATTAATTAGTACATTAAAGGTTCTTATTTCTTACTACTAGTATCTCTTTCAAGGTGCCAAAACGTTCACCAAAGTAGGAAATCTCAACGACAGCAACTTCAATCTTTTTCTTCTTCTTTCTTCTTAAAATACTAACATCGAACCTCAAACACAAGAATTTCTTAAACACCCCCCCCCCAAATTTTTTATTATCAAACTTCAATTCCTACAATAAAATTCAGTGTGCAAGTCAAAAAATAACCTTACAATAAGCAAATAACTAAGATTAAAAAAAAAAGCAAAACACACTTGTATCTCATCCATGAACAGTGATTAAACACACCGACAGATTAAAAAAAGTTCAAGAAAAAAAAAGTACTATTGAGAAAGAAAAAGAATCAAGGAAAATAATTCCTGTTCAACCAAAATCACAAATGGGAAACTTTCCAAAACCAAAAAAAATTAATAACAAAAAAAAATTAACTCACCGGAAACACAGAAGAAGAGAAGGCATGTGTGAAAGTGGAGAAGAACACAAGTGTTGAAAGCAACAATGAAAGAGTGACAAGTGTTGTTTTTCCTCTAGAAGGGTGACCCTGATTCAGGTACCCGAGCTCCATCATGATGGGTAGAGGAGCTCAACCTCGGATCTGACAAATGACCCCTTTTGCCCCCAGAAGAAGCTGCGTGAGTATGAAGAATAATGAATAACAAGAACTACTAATGTAGAAGAAGAAGAAGGGTCAGAATGAGAAGAGAGTAAACCCCATGTTCATAATGATGGTTTTATATATAGTTAAATGTGGTTTGGAGGGTTGTGAAGTGCAGATATGTGTCTGTGCTTGAAGGGCATTAGAGAGGGAGAGAGGGAGAGAGTAAAGGAGTTCACATGGACACCTGGCCTGGTTCACCGAATTGAATAATGATGAGGGGGTGGCGTCTTTTTCAAGGGGACCCCAAATTGATAAAAGGGAAAAACAAAGTTCGGATTTTTACGTTGGCAAACAAAGGTGAGAATCACGAAGAGAGAGAGGGTCACAGGTGTTGAATGCTCATGCAGTTGGATTCAGTGAGTGGTAGATGAGACCGTTATAGTAATTGTTGTTGCCATTAGCAAAATCATGGAGCAATGCTATGCAGTGAGTGCAAGCTAGTGCCTTTTTCAATGGGTATCGCAATAAGTGTTTTATGATGGCATTGGTTAAAGAAGTTCGAAAAAGTATAACATCTGTTCACAAATGCTAACATGTGTTCAAAATATATTGGTTACAAAATTTAAAAATAAATATATTTTATTAAAATTTGAAAATATTTTACGTTTTCACTTTATTTACATAATAAATAAATTTTTTTAATTTTTAATTAATATCTTAAAAAATACTGATTAACAGAATCTAATATATTTTATAAATATTATAGAATAACGTAAAAAAAAGTTATATCGAATAAAAAAAAATTCCTTATACAATATCCAAGAATTAGACGTGTTAATATTTACTTTCTCATAGCCGCACCTTTTTCTTTTTTTGTTTTTATTTTAATGTGTGACCACCGACAGCCTCAAAGGTAAATAAAACTTGGTTGCTTGCTTGGGATGGGGTTTGGGTTGGGTCCTCTTTCTTTCTGCCTTCACCAACGGAGAGAATCTACCTTTTACTCCCACCAATCACTGAAATAGGAACCAAAATGGAGAGAGGGTTGCTGTTCCTTTTTCTGCGTGCAAGGATTGTAAAGCTAAACAATTCACCATTTTTGGATTTATCAAAAGTGGTAAAGTACCTCTCATCACTCATCAGTGAGTAAGTGAGAAACAAATCTACTTATAAAGAGTAATTTTTTGTATGGACATATAGTCCTAAACTCCTAATAAGTCGTTTCTAGGTGTACAGTTAATAAAAATAATATATCTGTGAAATAAAAACAAAAAAGAAAGCAATCTTAAATGAAAAAAAAAATTACTATAAGGCTTGTAAATCTCAATTAAAAATGAAAAAGAGAACAAATTAAACAATATATTCCAAATTTTTTTAGAGAAATATATTGCACTTGTTAATTTAATGTGAATATGGTATGCCGTAAACAACATTATAATTTGGTTAGGGTCTCGTGTTTTTCTTTTTCTTGTTCTTGCTTTTATTCTTTAAAAACACAAACATGTCTGTTTTCATTACATTGCTTTCTGAACCTAAATACTTGTCTTCCTCTTTTCTGATTATGAGAATTTCTCGATCTGATTATATTCTTGATATGCTTAACGTAGTATTTGGGTAATTGTTTAGTGAATTGATGGCCAATATTTTTTTTTAAACCTCACACCCTTTCAGTGATTTACTTTTATCAAAATATTTTTTTCTTTTTTATAATTGATAATATATAATATTAAATAAAAATATATTCTAAGTAAATCTTATTAACGTCATATTTTATTTTATTTTTGGTTTTTTCTTCTTCTGGGAAGGGCTTCACCATTGGAAGTGGACAAGAGAAACACTGGATTTGGACAAGAAACAAAAAAGACGAAATCTCTACACTTTCCATTGGATGGTTAGACTGACAGTCAACATTAACAATTCAGTGTATAACATAAAATATATAAATATTGTGATTCGAAAAAATCCAATGCATTATATTGCATTTTAACGTATTCCATACGGTCACCGAAATATATCTTTGTTGGGAGACAACTGTGTTTTTTTCTACATAAAATAAATAATAATACTAACAAATACATATGTGTATATGTCGGCGTGATGTAGAACATTCTAAGTAACAAATTTTTGGAATTCCGAAATAAAAATTCATATAAGTAAATCATAATGATATTTTAATTAACTTTCTAAAATATAAATTATTAATAAAGTAAGGAAAATAATCAATCCAAACAAAATAATATTTTCTAAAACGAAATATCTTGTTGAGAATAAAATCTCTAAAAATAAGAAAAAGTTACCATAACAAGAAAAATAATAATAAGTAGTTATGATAAAAAAAAATAGATTAAATAATTTATGTATCGATATAGAAAGAGTGTATATTCACAAAATAATAATAAATACTTTATAACATAAATTGTATCTATAATTTATTAAAATAAGATATATTTCTTCTCTATTTTTTTTCAACATTTTTATTCTCCCTTTCTGTCTATGATGATTTTCTATAACTATTTTTATTTTGTATTAATGTAATTTATAGTTTAATTAATATTTTTCTTCTAACTTTTTTCATATTATTCCCAATATGAATATGTATTTCCTTCATTATTACAATTTGTTAGTTCTAATTTGGAAGATATTATATATTTTAAGTAAAGATTGCATAAAATTAATTATTTTTCTTTGTTTTCATTTATGTAAAGTTGCTAAATCTAATTGGTCTTTTATAACAAGAAGAATGAGAAATTATAATTCGTTCCTAATGAATTGGATCTTAAAATTGGTGTGTTGATTGTCTACATAACCAATTGTAATAGCATAAAAGTAAATTACTTATTTGACACACTACATTATAAAAAATGAAGGCGACTATATTATATTATTGTTTGTTATGTCATAATCAGTGTATAATGACAATTGTCTTTATTGCTCGAAAACCAAATACTTTCTCCGTCTTTAAATATAACTCCTTTTCAGTTTTATTTGTTCTTTTTGATAAAACTCTTTTCAAGTTATATTTTGTATTAATTATTTTTTATTTAAATATGTTTAATTATTTTACAATAAAAATGTTATATATTTAAAAGATAAGTACATTAATTATAAAGAAAAATAGATAAATATATTATCTCTTATAAATATTAAATAAAAAGACTAAAAAAATATTAATTAATTAGATGTGAAAGTAATTAAATAGAAAGAGAAATATTATACATCCTAATAGATTTAAAAGTGATTTTGATGTAATATTACTAGGTTGGTAAAATGGGTATGGTCCGCCGGGTCAGTCCGCTTAGTCCGCAAAAAAGCGCAGGCTGGGTTGATAATATCAACCCATAAATCAAAAGCGGGGTGGGCCAGCCCGGCCAGCAAAATTGTGGGCCAACCCAGGACGGGACGGGCCATATTAAAATTAAATAGATATATTTAACATATTTTGAAATAGGTATATTCTTTTAATTTATACTCTTTTGCACTCTCATAATTAACTTTTAAGTTTTAATATTAAAACATTTATGATAATGATACTTTTAAATAGTCTTTCATTACTAACATATTACACTTTGGACTGTTTACATCCGTAAATTCCATTTGCAAATGGTGTAATTTTGTGAATTATAACATGACATCATTTATTTAACATTAATTTTAAATTATTTACTTTTATTTAACTTTATGTTTTTTTTAATTATCATATTTGTATTTTTTAATAATTTTTTTGTATTTCTTTTTAAAATTAACTTTTTTTTAATTTTTTAGGCAGGCTGGTCCGCTGGCCCGCATTAAAGCATGGCGGGCTAGCATTTCCAGTCCACTTTGTAAAAGTAGGTCGGGTCAGCCCACTCCACATTTTTTGCGGGCCTAGCCAGCCCGTCCCGTTTTTTTGCGGGTCAGCCCGTTTGTCATCCCTAAATATTACTAATTATATTAACCAATTTTCTTAAAAGGTATAAATTAATTAAAAAATATATATTTAAGAAGTGGGGAAGTAATACTTTACCTAAGCATGAAATCAATTATGAAGTTATCTTACATCTATTTGAATGAAATTACTATTTTTTTATTGACTAAAGTTAAGTAATGAGTGCTAAAAAAAAAGTCAAGTAATGTTCTAAACAAAAACAAGTCAGATATAAGTTCGTAAAAGACTATAATATGGAGAAATCATCTGAGTCCAAAAGATCTATAACAAGTTTGTCAATATCATTATATCAATAAAACTAAAGTAATAAGTATCGTGAAAAAAATAAAGTAATAATAAGTAGATGACACGAGTTAGTCAATCCATAACATTCAATAAAACTATAAAAATAAAATAAAAGGGTTCAATAACTTGACAATTACAAATAGTAACCAACACTACGAGAAACTTTAGATTACTAGTTCAATCACAAATACGAGTTAGACAATTTATGCATTTGAATGACATCTAAAATTAATATTAGATTTAGAATTAGACAATGTATAAAAATATATTATTGTAAAGTAGTAATCATTTTCAGAAAATAAATCCGAGATATATATTTAACCTTAACCAAGATAAGGATGGATATAATTTTATCTACTAGAAAGATTAAAGATGAAATAAAAGCATATACATAAACGAGGACGGGAGAGCAACATACATCGACCTTACCATGTTTATTTAGAATAATCACTTATATATTTTTGGTTTTAAACAATTATATATTTGAATAAGATTAAAGTACATTTTACTCTTTTATTTTATTTTTTTAGTTTTTACTTTGTTTTTATTTTTTTAAGAAAATCACTTTGATTAATTCAAATGTCTTTATTATATCAATTTATCACATAATATTATATCAATATATACAATACAATTTAGAATAATACATAAAAACGAACATCACATGTGCAGAGACACATATATCGTACTAATTCATATAATAACACATTTGGATTTTTATTTTTTTTGGATTTGGTATGTAAATAAAGACAAACTACAATCTAAGGAAGAAGACTCCTAAAGCATCAGCTAGCGAATGAGAATGAAGCTGAGGTGGGCAATTGTCCAATAAAATCATTGGCTAAGAAGATGATGACCCCATCTTAGCAAGAGAATTTGCGCAATTGTTACCCTGTCGAAGAATGTGGGTTAATTTGATATTCCAATCTCTAGATTTATATTCTTTAATCTTGTTGATCACAAGATTACTAGTCCAACCACGAACACGAGTTAGACAACTCATACAATAATGCACTTAGATTGAGGCAGAAATTAGGAATTTTCATGAATTTAAATTACTAATTCTATGTGTGAAAACTGACGAGACTAAATTTCACAAGGAACAAAATAAATATAATTTCTCACACTATACAAAAAAGAAACTCTCAAATTCCCATCTAACTTAAACTTGGAGAGTATTTGGTAAAAAAAATTGGTTGATTACTCATAAATATTTTTGAAAATATTTATATAAGTATTTTGTAAATATATAAGAGAGATTAACTTATTCAAAGAATAATTTTACATTTACACTCTTTATATTCTTAAAATTTAATGATTATAATAATAATTAACATCTATTTAAATGGATCGGATTAAAAGTTGTATTCAATTCACATTCGAAAGACAACTATCCAATTATTACTGTAGCAAGGTGGGAATACTTTTATGACGTAAGTGGTCCACCATGAAGCATTTTTAATAGCCATTGGATTAATCTAAGACATACATTTTTATTATACGCCTTCCACACCATAGATTTACTCTTTTTAGTCTCCGTCCCTCTCCGGTAGCTAACCTCCACCGTCATCTGCGGCCAGTTACCGCCGATCACCACCACAAAAAGCCACCGTCAGTCACCAACCTTCCTCCACTCTCCTCTCCCCATTCTTTCCCCAAATCCCCTTTCGTCCTCAAGGCCATGAGACCCACCTAAAGACTCCCCTGAACCGTCGTCTCCAAACTCGAGTTTCTGAATCTCAAAGCCTCCGCCACGGACACTGCTCGTCGCAATGTGCGTCCACTTCCCTGAAGGGAGAATGCGGCAACTACGGCTCGAAGGAGCAGCGCCTCATCCACGCAATGATTATTGAAACCAAACGCGGAGAAGAAACTCACTTGAATCTGAAAGAGAACTTGTTGGTGACGCAACGTCGAAAGGAAAGCGAAATCGGCGTTCACGAAGTTTTTATCCCCGTTTTTGGTGTCCCCCCTCGACTGGAGGAGCCTTTTAGTTTTTAAAAAGTGTATGATTCAGATCTGAATGTTTGGAGCGTTTTTGGTTCGATATGATGTTTGTTTGCTATGTTTATTCAGGTCTGGGTTTTTTCTATCTTGTGCGTCATTTTCTTTCATATACGATTTCATGATTTTGATTTTTATATCTGAAACGCAAAAGCTCAACACAACAAAAATATCTAAAACATGGTGGACCACTTGTCTGCAAATCTGAATCAACTAATTTTCTTTGGGAGTGTCAAACATCTCCTTGATTTACTAACATCTTCATTCAAGTTAATTAGAGTTGATGTAGATAAATATAATAATAAATACAAAAAATAAAAAATAAAAATAAAAAAGTAAAAGAATTAAAAATAAATAGGGTGAAACATAAAAGTATAACGAATTCAATCCTCTTCAAATTTATAATTTTTCTTTATTTCATCCTAAATCATAATTTTCACTCATCTATCTTCTTGGTTTATGATAAACATTAAATATGTTTTCTCTGGATAACTCCTCTAGCCTAAGTGGTGCATGTTGCATTCAAACAAAAGAAGCACGGCAGCACCAGCGACAGCAGTGACGGTGAAGAATGAAAAGGAAGTTGGTGGTGAAGGACTACAATATCATTTTTAATTGCCGAAAAATTATTGAAATTCAATCAGAATTAAAGTTGATAAAGATAAATTGAAAGAAATAAATTGTTGAGAAATTTAATTTGATTTAAAAATTATTTTGAAAAATAATTCTTTACTATCTTAAATTACTTTCCTTTTACTTTTATTTGTATACTTAATTATTTAACTCTTTTAATTTTAATTTTTTCTCTTTATTTTTTTAAGTTGAATTTTAATAATTTCAATCATTTTTAAAATAACTTTTTAATTCTTAAAAATAATGTTACATCACAATATAGATATTTATTTATCTCCTTAAAAAATAATATTTATTTATGATAAATTTTTAAAAAATATATTTATTTATATATATATATATACATATATATATAATATAATTTATATATGTGAACGTTAATAGAAAAGTAGTCATGATACCAAATGGTATCAGCCTCAAAGTTACATGATCTTTGGGGTATAACTCTAACTTTTAATCATATCCATGTAATATAGATCTAAGGGTTAAAAAAAAAAAAAAAAAAAAAACTGAGAGAGCCAGAGACACAGTTTACGGAGAGACACAGTCTACAAAGAATGGCCATCTCCAACTAACCACTCCGCAAAATACTGTTCCCGTGCACACCGGAGGCATATTCTTTCATAGACTTTCAAAGAGAAAAATATTATGAATATCATTATTTAATAAATGCTCATCATTTTATATTTGATCTTATTCCTCTTAATAAATATGTACCGCATTTTTTCCTTTAATAAAAGTATTTTAAATAGTTATACAATCATAGTTTTCTTAATTTTGCTTATTATTTCATTTATGTTTAATAAACACTAAATATGATATATTATAATAAAATGAATCTTTGAGTGTGTTGATCAATTGTTACAAAGTTGTTTTAATTTATCCAATAATATTGAATTTGAATCCTTCATATAATATTAGATATTGGAGGAAGCCCCTTGTTACCATTTACCAATAGAAATTTTATCAAATTTGAGTAGGATTATCTATCTCATAATAAATAAATAAAAACTACTAAGACTTACCCTAAGGTAACCTAAACATCAAATTAAACTTTATTA